>VDFB02086081.1:115767938-116223141 GCA_007258455.2 Sequoia sempervirens
ATGATTACTTTGCTTCATTTTCATTTTCATAACCATATCATGGTGTGGGAACCAAGAAGACCAAGGATATCTAGTTTTATGTGAAGGTAATGGATGTGGTCCAAAATTTAGGAGGGGAGATCCTGATGTCTGCCAAGAGGCATAAAGTCAGATGAATTAAGTTCATCTACATGTCTCAAAGTCACTTCCAATTTTTATGACTATTTCGGATCACGAAGCTACTTTACAAAATCTCTGAAATTTCTTTTCTTAGCCATTTTGATGAGGATATATTCAACCATTGTGTAAGCACCTTTAGTTTGTATCACAACCATAGTAACGTGACTTAGACTCGCCTCAGACTCGGCTAGGGTGACTTGACTCGGGGACTTGGGGACTCGGCGTAGACTCGACAAAATGAAAAAACCCTTGAAATTTAAATATTTTTAAGGATTTAAAACTTGTTTCATGCACCCTTTATTAAATATACATTAAATACACAATAATATCATTAAATAGAAGAAAATTTGATTGCATACACAAGTATACATCAATCACTTAAGTATAAACGCAAATTTTAACTGAAGGAAATACACATACACAAGTATACTACTATTATGCCCTTAATAAATTTTTACCTAAATGCAATGTCATTTGAGTAGTCTTAGTCTTATGCTCCAAATTGATTAAAGAAATGTGGAAGTGTTAAGCTCCAAATTGTCAATACTAAGTATATCTATAACTATAAATTATCTCTATCACATTCACAATAGAAAGGAACTTGTTGGAAGTAGTATGCTCTAAATTGCCAATACTTAGTGAATCTAGATCCATAGTTAGTAATGTCCAAACAAAACTTGTTCCAATAGCTATAGGGAAATGGGAAAATTTAATGGGTAATAATCAATGGGCTATGCAGGAGGCTATCATACTATCAGCTGATTACCTAAGCCTTCCCCAATGCACTCTTGAACTAGTGGGGGGGGGGGAGTCTAAAAGACCTTACATTGCTTCTTACCATTGAACTTAATGCAAAAAATATTCCACATCTTAAACCTCCAAATGGTCATGTGCTCGGATTTCCTTTCGTAATTGGGCAAGACGAATCCATCCTCCTTCTAAGTTGGATTCAACATTTACTACACACATCTAGTAGGTCTCTTCCTATAAAATTCAAGACAACTATCATGGAAACAAAATGGCTAAAAACCTCTAGAGGATATCAATCTCACAACATGTGTTTCTTGTTAGATTATGAGTGGTCACAAGCCAGTTTGTAGTCAACTGATCTTTCTTTCATTGGTTCTTCACCCAATGAAAGAAAGATCAACAGACTACAAACCGGCATGTGACCACTCATAATCTAACAAGAAACTCATGTTGTGAGATTGATATCCTCTAGATGTTTTCAGCCATTTTGTTTCCATCATAATTGTCTTGAATTTTGTAGGAAGGGACCTACTAGATGTGTGTACTAAATATTGAATCCAACTTAGAAGGAGGATGGTTTCCTCTTTCCCAATTACGAAAGGAAATCTGAGAACATGTCAATTTGGTGGTTTAAGATGTGGAATATTTTTTGCATTAAGTTCAATGGTAAGAAGCAATGTAAGCTCTTTTAGACTACTCCCCACTAGTTCAAGAGTGCATGGGGGAAGGCTTAGGTAATCAACTGACAGTATGATAGCCTCCTACATAGCTCATTGATTATTACCCATTAACTTTTCCCATTTCCCTATGGCTATTGGGACAAGTTTTGTTTGGAAATTACTAACCATGGATCTAGATTCACCAAGTATTGTAAATTTAGAGCATACTACTTCCAAAAAGTTCCTTTCCATTTTGACACACTATTAATTTGATAGAGACAATTTATAGATATAAATATTAAACAATTTTGCAATCTGCAATAAGCCAATAACACAAAAAATTAACATTCAAAGTTTAAAATTTATAATTAAATTAATAAACTAATAAACTTGGTTAGCTTTTAGTTAGCGTTTTTGGATAGCTCTACTAGGTGTTGAGGACATTCCATTTATCATTTCAATGTTAAGAAGTCAAAGTTTCAAGGATTTTTGAAGTGAGTAAGAGAGATATAGGAGTAGCCTCATCTAAAATATTTTGAACTAGAGTTTGATATACCATTTAGAGAGCTTGGTTTTCATGGATATAAAGTATTATGAAAGCAGAATGAACTTGAACTGGTGGACAATTATGAAGACTATTACTAATGATCTAGATAAATTTATTGAAGATGGTGGTTGGGAATTTTTGAATATAGAAGCTAGTGATTATGATTATGATAATTCAAGACAGTCAAATCAAGGATACAAACCCTTTGATGTAGAAGAGGAATCAAAATCAGATGAGGAAGGTTCAGAAGATGAATCTCTTGTGGAGTCAGAGGAGGCCGAAGAAGAAGAAGAATATTTTGAAGAGGAGGAAGGTAAAACATGGGATGAATTAGAAGTTGAAGCCAAAAATGCAATCATTTACATTTAAACTAATTAATATGCAATAATTTACTTTTTCCAAAGAAATAAAAATATATATCATTTAACATATTAAATATACTTACAAATTATTGAAGGAATGTTTTTCAAAATTATTGAAGAATTAGCTCTTTTTTCTGGCATTAGATGTATGTTCGACATTAATGTTGATGGCCAAAAATTTGCTATGTAATGAAGTTTTTTCTTGCATTTCCTTCAATGCTTCTTGGTTTGCAGGAGTAAGGAGAGTGTTAGGATGGAAATGTGAAGTATTCTGGTGGCTAACGTACTAGAGAAGAAATGGAGGCCAACTTCACTCTGAAAGTGAGGAGGAAATTAGATCCATTTAATGGCAAAGTGATGATGAAGAGACTATGTGGCTTGTTCCTATACAAGGATGTGAAGGTGGCACAATCTATGCAAATCATTATGGGTAATGGCTTCAAAGATTTTAAGCATAGATATCAAACTAATATGGATATATACTCTCTTATCATGCAATGGGGACTAGACTTAAGAGAGTCGGTGCAAGTTGTAAGGAAACTAATGAAATCGTTGGTGCATAGGGATTTATTAGTGAACATGGAGAGTATCCTAGAAAGGGCTATACTAGGAAAATGCTTTGTGAGTGAAGGCATGGAAGGTGTGGACCTAGAAGTAGAAGAGATAAATTTCCCTTTCATTAGGTGGCAAAAAGGAAGAACCAAAGCTATGTGGAGAGAGGGTGTGGAACGAGGGTGGAAAGCTTTGAAACTATGCGTTGAATTAATGGAGACTAAGGAGATAATAGCGAGACTCAAAGCCATTGCCAGAGAGGAGTTGTGTGAGAAGAAGGGTTTGCATCCGGGAAAGAAGGTGAAGCCACTTGCAAAAATGTGCCCAGTGCATCTAGGGAGCACTTCTGGAACTTCCACATAAACTAGTTTATTGTGTTTAAGCTAGATGTTGATGTATAAGCTTAAGGGGTTAAGCCCTGTTTCTGGTTTTGATACTGTAAATAGTTGGTGTTTGGGTAGTATTTAGTTGGATAGTTTTCAGGCGGTTGTGGTAGGGATTTTTGATCTATAGGTTTTTATTCTATTTTAACAAACATGATGTGATGGTGCTGGAAGAACTTTTTATTTGGAGCTTTATATATTTTGATTTATCTTAAATAAAATAAAAATATTATCATCGATTGAAGAAAAAAATTTAAGTATCGTTTAATAAATTTGATATAATATTATGAGAAAATTCAAATACCCGCGTACTCTTCTCACCAGACTTCCTTTGTGCATCCTAGCTTCATGCTCTCTTCAGTTGCTAGTAGCCCCCTACTCTCTTCCTTCGAGTGGCATTTTTCCCTTTTATGTCGTCTGATTTCTTCCTTCACATGGTAAATTTTTTAATTTTCGATTTTGATTTCTTCCTTCATGTGGCATTTTTCCCTTTCTTTCCCTTTTTTGTCATTTGATTTCTTCCTTAACATCAACTTGAGTGCCGAATTTTGGTTGTTAATGTAATCAATTTGGGGCATCTAAGGCAGCGCCAAGTGCACCTAATTGAGCACCTATCATTGTATGTTTTTCCTAGTCTAGTCTTGTGACTCAAAGTTCTCATCCTCAATTTGATTACACTAACCAAACAATGCAAATATTTCTCGACATCACTAGCTAGCTACACTTGTATAAAATCATAAAAAATTCTTTATTTTCTATCAAGTAGTTATTTTGATATTTCATGTGAAATCAATTATATTATTTTGCAATGAACAAAAATCAGCATGAATTATAAAATGTGGGTAAGGATACAATGTTCTTTCGCCATTTACTCACAAAAATATGACAAACATAGTTATATGAAATGGATGTGAAGTGTGTGTAGATGTATATGAATTCTTACAAATGCAAGTAAATGAATGTAAGCTAATTGTTATCAAATTTTCACTACATCTCAATTTGATGGAGCTATTTTATTCAAAGTTTTATTTTAAGGTGAAAATTCAAAATTAACCTCTACAGATGTTTAATCATTGCAAGTGTTTAAAATATTTTGGAGTTCCAAGATGCAATGTGTTTAAGTTGTCTGATTCAATTACAACATTAAAGAGTTGCATAAAAGAAAAGAGATGCTTTCATTCTGTATTTAGTTGCAGTGTTCAAACAAGTGATTTGCATTGCTTTACATGAAAGGAAAAGATACATAATTGAACAAATGATTTAAAAATATTGAATTTATATTCATTGGGTAATGGAAAATAAAAAAATTTCCCCACCAAAACTCCTTCCTTGTTTTTGTGACCATTGTTGTCTCGTGGCTCCTTCATCAGCTCAGTGCAGTAGAACGGTTTCTACCGTGGTCCCACAAGGTGCTTCATCCTTCTCGGTGGTAGTGCGGTGAAAGCTTTTGTGGCGGCACACAAGTCTTCCTTCTGTTCCTGGCAGTGTTGCGGTGACTCCCATAATTCTTCTACCATTAGCGTGCGGTAGTGTGGTGACCACCATTGTCCCACGGCTCCTTCATCAGCTCGGTCCAATAAAGCGATTTTTACTGCAGTCCCCCAAGTTGCTTCTTCCTTCTCCATGGTAGTGCAATGAAAGCTTCTATGGCAACATTTTTATTCATAGAGGAAGCCATGGAGAGAGGACATGGATGGCATTGAAATACTAAATCGCTGAGAGGAAAGTGGGTGGAAATAGATGAGACAACATTGATTAAGCACTAAATTTATTTTGATATTTTTTTGTGTGAGAAAAAATTACTAATGACCTTTTCATAAATGTTATGTAAGATCTATGGATAAACTGTGTGCAAATTTCTACATAACTATCATGGACTGTGAAAATCGAATATTATTTATTTTCATAAATGTGTTTGATAACATATCATGCCATTGGCAATTAGGGGGGATTCCTATCTTATAGTTGACTTAAGGAATGTCATGAGTTGATTTTCAACATTTACAAGGTATGTGGTTATATGAAATGTTCATGTGTAAGAGACATACATATATTATATTGCATTTTAATTTATGACTAAAGGTTTATACTAATTTACTATTATTATATTAGGTGGGTGACCTCCAAGGAGATCCATGAATCTCAAATGCCTAAACTTTGAAATGCTTCAATAATATTATGTTGTACTTGGACAATTGAAAACCTATTTTATTCTCCTAGCAAGATTTTTTATTTTCCATTATAATTCTAGACCAAACAACATTTGTGGGGATGGCCTTTTACACCAATCTTAATTTGTATGAAGTTCACAAACCTGTTGTCAAGCAGTAAATTCCTTTCATAGACAAGAAATTTATTTAAAGCTTCATTTAAGAAAAGATAAGTAGTCACTTTCTTAGGGTAATCCACATGCAAAAAGTAAAAAGTACATAAAAAAAATTGTATAGTAGAAAATTAGATTCAATCAATTTTTTATAAGGAAAAACAGGTTTTGAAGGGGCCCTAAAACCCTTTATAATGACGCCAAGATGCAAGAGAAATTAAACCACTAATCCTAGTAGCCCAAAAAACCAAAAATATAAAATAAGATGGAACATTAGCAACCTGTAAGCAAACCCAAAAGCAAAAAACATCAGCAAACCTATTGAACCAAAAGAGGAAGCACCAACTACAGAAAATTATCTAAAACATTAGCTAAGGCCATGTTCTCCTTGATGACCTCCTCATAGATACTAATAACATCCTTTAGCTCCTCAACAACAACAACAACCCTCTTTTTCATCTTGCTCCTCATCCTAAGGAATAGACCCACCTGCATGTCCTTCTCTAGCACAGGAGTAGAAGCTTCTGCTTTCTCCACTAGGTAAGAGCCACTAATCTCTTCAATCCTATCCTCCATATTACCCAAGTCAAGCGGTTTTCAGATCTAATTCAGCGCTTTCTCATTCAAAACAGAAAGACCCATGGCAGTGGTCTTCAAAGAGTTATTGCTGATATTGACCACCATTTTCAAGTCCCCTGACATCTTTCCCATTTTATCCTCTAGACTTTCCACTCTAACCTCTAACATTTTATTAACAATAACTTCCAAAGAGGAAATTCTTTCCTCATGAGAAACCCCCAAACGATAGGCATTGGCCAGTAGCTTATCAAGCTTAATATGCATTGATTTCACTTTTCCTTTTATTTCCCACTCCTTTCGGTTACCTCTTAGCATAGCAGCACAAACATCCTTCCAATTTTTCATCTGAATATTGAGCTCCTTAAGCTCATAAAATAACCACTTAACCAGGGAAACCAGGTTTCTCATCCCATCTTCGGCCATTCTACAAAACATATTCATGTCAATTTCATCCCAGTTAACCAAAGGCTGACCCTTCTGCTCCAAGTCAACAGAGGCATCAGAACAATCCCTATTATGTTCATCCTCTTCTTCAGCTGTGGAATCCTAGACATCCACAACATCCACCTTTATCCTCTCTTTATTTGGAAAATTCTCCAAATTAGCTAACGCCTCCAAACATTCCTTCTTCACTTCCTTATCCATAGCAGAAAAATATTGAGAACAATTAACTACATCAATCCCTTACATATCCATAGGGCCAGTCTCATTAGGCTTCACCTCCATCTTAGAGTTGTCCATATTAGCAAGGCCACTCAACTGACAACCCAAATTAACTGGAACCTTAAGCCCTTGCACTGGGGAGCTCTCTAACAGACCATCCTTACTAGGAATAGGGTTCCCCAACAAAGCATTCTAAACACAATAAAAATTTGAATGATCTACATCACCCACAGGATGACAACCCTTCAAACCCTCATCACCCACAAGATGATAACCCTTCAAACCCTCTTTTCCAGAAGACAACAAGGGATTCACATTCAAACCAAGGGCAACCACCTCAATTTTCCTTTTGGCCAAAGCTTTAACTTTCTTCATGCCTTTGGTTTTCCCCTTTGGATATTTTCTAATAGAATTAGCCATAGTCTCCCTCAACTCCACATCAATCTCATAGCCCTTACCCCATTCTTCCAATTTCTCATGCCTTTCCTCAAAGCCTCCTTCATCAACAAACATAACCTCATATTTTGACTCTTCCTCCTTTGAACTACTAACCCATTCACTGGTAGAGTCCCCTATTTCATACCCATCATTTTTAACTTCCTTCTTACCAAGAGTTTTAGGGGAGACTGAGATCAACTTTAGCTTGATATGAGCAAAAATAAAACACATAAGCCCTTGATGAAGAATTTCCTTCTTAGGTTTCTTTTTGTGGTCTTCAATACTCTTCTCCATAGAATGTAACAGGTAAAAAGGAAATGATACCGAAACATTATGCCTAAAATGATTTAAGAACATAAAATGGTGAGTGTAAACCACAAAGAATCTACCTTCAAGGGTGAAGTAGTGCATAATGGCCAACACGAGGTCCTTCCAAAGTGGCTTTAGGGACTTCCTAGCATAACCTCTACTTCCAATTTCCTTACCCTTCTTCCTCTTGTCATGTTTAAAGAAATTCACAAAATCCTTCTTAGCCACTCCCTTGTCTCTAAAAAACTTTCTCCCAGCAACTAAAAGACTAGTTACCTCCACAATAAAATCCTCTTCAATTCAAAACTCAATGCCCTGGTAACGCAGAGACCTCCCATTCCATCCTTTCACAAAGAAATCTATTAATCAGGGTCTGGGCCTTGAATTCTCTACATAAATTGAGTAACCCCCCCAATTCCAAGTGCTCCCACACAGTAGCATTTTTTTGAAACTCTTCACAAGAACTCAGCTCAATTTTGCAACAGTCACCACCCATAGTGACAGGAAACAAATGAAAACTCAAGAACACCCAAAAGAAATGAAAAAGTAAAATGAACTAGGCGCTACTCAAAACAATACAATAAACACCCACAATACGTGTGGGCTTATCATTCCAAGTAACCATGCCAAAATTTCCAATCCATCATTCTACAAAAACCAAGGAAAGAATAATGAAACTGAAAGACCAAAGGGGCAACGTGCAAAACCCAACTTAAAATCATAATGAAAACCTTTCCCTGAGAACATCTCGCTTAGAAACAAGCCAGCTGGTAATCATTAGATATACACTTCAGATTAAGAGGTAGCGATTCAAAATAATCCCACTCAGATCTCTCAGCTACTCCCACATTGGCAACCCCATCAGCCATCATGTTCGCTTCATGAAAAATATGTGTGTTTTTGATCTCCTCAAAAGAGTTAATAATAGATATCGAGTAATCAATAAAATTGGAAATTGACCATGAAGGAGGAAATTTCATCATGAGACAATTAATCACATTAAGAGAGTCCCCCTCTAGCCATAGTTTAGAAACACCTTGTTTCTTAGCCAAAACTAATCCATGATAAGTTGTTGCAGCCTCCGCATAAAAAAACAATTGTATAATAGAAAATTAGATTCAATCAATTATGTCTTATTTTTATTGCACACTTATTTGAAAGACATAGGGTATTCACCATACATTTCCCTTGACAAAGAAAACATGTGCTTTCTTTTATTTTTACTATATATCTCAAAAGTGAATTTTTTGTTACATAATGATGCACTGAGAAAATAATATATACAAAAAAATGCAAAGAAAATATTTGAAATTTAAAATGCAAACTATTGTGTTGTGCTAAAAGGAATCAAGATTAACTAGGACAAGAAATAAACATAAAACTTTGATGATTGTACTTAAAAGTGAACAGGATATGAAAAGTGTGGATAATGATGGTGCTAAAATTGAAAACCCTAATTCTGATGGCATTACTATTTTATGTCATTAGAGATAAAGAGCACATATAATTTTATATACATAGCAAATGAAGATTTGAAACTAGTAAACTGAAAATGTAAACATTGTAATATTTTTCCTTAAACAATAATTCACATACTCACTTACAAAAAAGGGTGAAGCATTTTTTATTCAAACTATGTTTTCTTTAATAGACAATAGTAAAAGAATATTTACAAGTACAAGAATATATACATTGTTTCATAGAAAATAAGGAATGTTTCGTAGAATATATCTTTAGAATGTAGGAACTTCCTCTATCAGATATTTGGAAATTCTTACACACAAGTTCTGCTTCGAAGTGAAAACACCTGGAAGTGTTTCACACCAGCTCAAGGTACAATCATAAATTAATGCACATGTGGTGTTGATTATTTTAGATGGAGAATGGAGAAAATGAGGAGTTTGAGCGTTCAACTAGCAAAAGAAGAAGATATGTACATGGACGTGGCCCTAAAAATATTAAAGAAACAATTCAAACGAGTGATTGTACAAAGACAAGTAGGTTTATGATTTTATCTTAGAATGTAAAAACTTTCTCTATCAGATATTAAAGATGTTAGGTTGGATCAAAAATTGGATAAGAAAATTTATGATTTTATCTTTAGAATGTAGGAACTTTCTCTGTCAGATATTTGAAAATTCCTACACTTGGGTTCTGCTACCGAACAAAAACACCTAGAAGTGTTTTAGACTGGCTCAAGGTACAATCCAACTTGGTTATGACACTGATAGCAATCCAATTTTTCCTGAACCATCCATACCTGAACATTGCATCACAATCTATTCTTCCTTCACATAAAAATGCCACATATTAACTCCTTCTAAATAAAACTCAATAACATGAAATAATGAGTCCCCTATATTAGTAAGTAGGCATTGGTCTATAGGGCATAGTTTGATTTTATATAAGGATGCTCATGAAAGGAATCTTCAAGTGACAATGAGTGAGTTGTTTGAGATTGTAGCTGATGGTGCAATATCCAGTCTTAAAGGTAGTTAGCAAAGCAGTAAATGTGCAAGAAGATCAAATTGTATGCAACAAACAATTCACAATGTTATCTTGCATAAAGCCTTAAGTTTGAAGACAAAAATCTCATTGTATCTTGATGAAAATAGTGACCTTAATCATCAATCACTGGTAACAATGATTTTAAAACATGCTATTGTGCTTATGGAGGCAACATTTTAAACAAGGTGGTGAGTGATGGTTTGGAACAATGGCAGGTATGAAGGAGTTGTTTTATATGCATACTGTGCAGTCTAGATTAAGACAACATTCTTAGAAGAGATTAAAGGTGGATTATGGAACTCAAGGGTTACCATGATAAAGATTAAAGCAAAGACTAAGATGTATTTAAAAGCCACTATCATGAAGATATTAAAGATGTCAAATGCAAAACCCTAGCAGCTGGAGTAATGAACACAGTATGAAAGAGGACAGTGTGCTAGGGCAGATTTAGGAGATCTCCACATTATCTAAACATAAGAAAATACATCATTTATTTTTTTTTAAATTAAAAAAATTATTCTAAACCGTATATAGGGCACATTGATACTTTAAAAGCATCTGATTTATTTTTTAAAATTAAAAGAAGTCATCTTAAACCCTATATAGGATACATTGATACTTCAAAATAATATGAATGAATTTGAGATTATGCAAACATATGTCAATTAAATACCTAGATTACAAATAGTAGCACAAACATTGTAACCCTTGTCAATCAAAGTAGGAATGAGATAAACAACAATGAATCCTATGCCTCCTATCATGCACATCTCCTTACCATTCTCTGTCATTCTTTATTGAAACACTTCTCCATTTTGGAGGGATATGCCTAAAAATAAGGTTTCAACAAAGGTTTTATCATATGTTTGGGTGATCCCACAATAGTGGTTTACAATTTTTGGTCAAAATGGACACTAAAATAATTTTTTCTAACTAAATATTCACTTTTGGGCACCTATAGCGGCTAAACCGTGAGGAATTTGAAGATGATGCAAATAAAAATTTTGTGAAATTTTGTCTGTCGATTCTAAATATTTTTTTTTCAAAATTTTTGGAATTAGATTGCACCTCTTTTTCCATCTCCCTCAAAAACTAGTTTTTTTCAGAAAACAACATTTTTAAGGAGTGACGCTCACCGTATAACACAACTTTTTTTCCATGAAGGATAAAATTCTAATTCTTTCAAATTTAGATTTTTAAATTTTATATCTAGTGATTCCACTTGGTTAGATAGTATTTTATTGAATATTTTTTTCTTCATCAAGTTTCAAAGTGAAACCAATTACAATTCAGACATAGGCAGACCATATAGCATGTAACTTTTTTTGTATGTATCAAAATTCAAATTTTTTTCTTTTGTTGGATCAAGGACTTCAATATTTGGTGCACTCATATTTTTAATTTTTTTTTTTTATAATCTTCTATTTTCCCACATGTGCAGAACAGAGAGCTTCAATTTCGGTGAAAAACCTACATTGACAAGAAATACAAAAATACATAATAATCAAATTTAATTTAATTATAATTATACTTGTTTGGAAGCTTATAATAAGGACTACATACTTACAAACAAAAAAAAAATTAATTCATTTGATCCCCAAAAGGTAAATCAAAAGTGGTTTTTTATAAACATTTTGATAGGTGTAAAGGAGACTCTATTATAGGTATGGTTTAAAACTAACGGGGTTCTATCCAAGGGGGCTTGGTCTAAGGTGGTTTGATAAAAATCTCTTCAATTGAAATCTGTTAAATGAAAATTTTCAAGGCTTAAATCATTATATTTTCTAAAAATATGTGATTTTAGCAAAAATCAAGATCTCCTAGAAAGTGTAAACCACTATTATGGAAACACCCGTTTATTAAAATGAAAACTCCAATCTAGTGGGCTATGCATAAAAATAATATTTTGAAAAAATTCTTAGATTATGTTTATTAGAGTTTTAGAGTATTTTGGTGGGCTATATTCAAATGATATATTAAAATGGATTGTGACTGACGTGATTTGCTATATTTAGTGTTGTAAATTATAATGATGCCATAATTACCATACTACCACCATCTCTTATTAAACTTGCTACAGTATGGTGGTGTTCTGCCCTTCCCTTCTATTGTTTACCGCACTACTGCCTTGCTCAAGGATTCTTTTTGCACAGTTGCAGTGTATACCACTCTATTGCATATGTTGCTCACCTTCTCGATGGTATAGTGGTGTATGATTTTGATCATTACTTGAAGAGTGTTGATGAGACAATCTTATTTGTCTTACTGATATCTCAATGTCTCATCGACATTAGATCTTGTGTTCCTCTAATATTGGTTGTCGATGTCGATGAGACAAGTTAATATCTCTTGCCGATATGCCACTATCTCATCGATATTTTCCTTTAGCGGTATTTCTTTATATATCTATGTAACTCAGCCATGTTGAGGATACTCGTGATTATCGCTACAATATGGTGGTGTTTTTCCCTTCCCTTTTGTTGTTTACCATACTACTGCCTTGCTCAAGCCTTCTTGTTGCAAGGTTACAGTGTATACCACTCTACTGCATATGTTTCTCACCTTCCCGACAGTATAGCGGTGTATGCTTTTGATCATTACTTGAGGAGTGTCAATGAGACAATCTTATTTGTCTTACCGATATCTCAATGTCTCATTGGCATTACTTTGTTATATCCAAGAGTTGTGTTTCACTGAGCACTTGTAGATATATCGTGTCGATGAGATGTAAGTGATTCTCTCCTCAATATGCTCATATCTTGTTGGCATTTCACTATTTTACATTGTCGATGAGACATATAAATAAGTCTCTTCAACATAGGGGTGTCTAAATTGGTGCTAAACCCAAAGCTAAAATTGAAGCTAAAGTTGGAGCTAAAAGTGGTGCTAAACTCAAAGCTAAACTCAAAGCCAAATGTAGTGCTAATGATGGCGCCACACTCGAAGCCAATATTGGCGCTAAAGGCAGTGCTAATGTTGATGCAAAGTAGCACCAAAATTAGCGTTGACTTATCCTAATTGGCGCAAATAAATTCCAAAAATAGTGCCATCCCGATAAATAGCACTAACATTTTCAAAAAATTGGCAAAAATGCATTAATATAGTGGGTGGAAGCAAAAAATGGAGAAAATCACAGGGATTTGTTGTAGTGTACCAAATCTGAGACCAAACATAGCCTTTTAAATCAGTATTAGAGCCACCAAAACATAAACATTTATTGGATGTAACTCTCAAATACCTGAGAATCCATTTTACCACATTCCAATGCTCGACTCCAGGATGACTCATATACCTACTAACAACTCCTACAACATGTGCAATATCTAGTCTCATGCATACCATGGCATACATTAAACTACCTACAGCTGAAGCATATGGTACCTTTAACATTTTTTATTCCTCCTCTTGTGTCTTTGAACACATATCCTTAGTTAGTTTGACATGACTGAGCAAAGGTGTGCTGACAGCTTTTGCATTCTCCATATGAAATCTTTGTAACACCTTTTCAACATAATCAACCTGAGATAGAAACAATTTTATATTTTTCCTATCTTTTGTAATCTTCATACCAAGGATTCATTTTGTTGCCCCAAAATCCTTCATAGAAAATGAATTTGCTAACTATTTTTTTAACTCCTTTATGTGATCCATGTTAAACCTCACTACAAGCATATCATCAACATATAAACATAAAATAATGTAGCTATTATCATCTAACCTCTTGAAATAAACACAATGATCTAAATTACATCAACTGTAGCCATGCTCATCCATAAAGCTATCAAATTTAATATACCATTTCTGAGGTGTTTGCTTCAAGCCATATAACTTTTCTTAAATCTGCACACCAATTTCTCCTGACCTTTGACCTTAAGTCATTGTAGTTGTTCCATGTATATTTCCTCTTCCAAATCACCATGGAGAAAGGATATTGTAACATCAAGTTGTTCTAAATGCAAATCTTTAGCAGCCACAATACTTAAAACAATACGAATAGAAGTCATTTTAACAACTAAATAAAATATTTCATCAAAATCAATAACCTTTTTTTGTGCAAATCCCTTTACAACTAATCTAGCTTTAAAAAATTTCTTACCTCCATCCTCCTCTTTCAGCCTATAAACCCATTTTGGTAAAGCCTTTTTACCTATAGGCAATTTTCATAATTCCTAAGTTTGATTTTTTAGCAAGGATTCAATTTCTTCTTCCATTCCATGCTCCCACTAAACCTTGGTATCCACTTGCATGGCTTCATCATAACATTCTTTTCACTAGCATCAGTTAATAAAATAGAATACAAAAAGGGAGAAAATATTTCTAGAGGTCTACTTATCCTTGAAGATTGTCTAACATTTACTGGAGTTTGTGGTATTTTTTGTTGTTGTTGTTGTTGCAGAGCATGAGGAACCATTGGAACATCATTGTTTGGTGTATCATCCAACACTACATAATCATTTTGTTTCTTCTCATGCTGCTGCAACTGATCTTTGTACAATACTTTCTCATTGAATATGGCATCCCTGATTCTCACAATTTTTTTATTTTCAAAATACCAAAGCCTATAATGAAATTCATCAATACCATATCCAATAAATATACATTTCTTTGATTTTGCATCAAGCTTGTTTCTATTTTAAAAATATACATGTGCAAATGCTTCACAACCGAAGGTCTTGAGAAAAGAATAACTTGCCTTCTTACCTATCCATGCTTCCTCTGGAATACCAAAACCCAAAGGATTAGAGGGACCTCTATTTATTAAATAAACAATAGTGTTTACAGCCTCTTTCCACATGTTTAAAAGCAGCCCAACATGCAATCTCATAGTCCATGCACACTCCATTATTGTTTTATTCATGCGCTTAGCCACTCCATTTTCCTGTGGAGTTCTTGGAACCATTTTCTACCTACGAATACCATTTGAGGAACAATAATCTTCAAAAAAATTGCTACAATACTCACCACCATTATCAGATCTAAGACATTTTAACTTTTTACCTGTCTCATTCTCAACCAAGCTTCTCCATTTTTAAAAAGTTTCAAATACATCATATTTTTGCCTAAGGAAATAAATCCATACCTTCTTAGTTGCATCACCAATGAATGTAACATAATACTGAGAGCTATTAAGAGAAGATACTTGAGCTAGTCCCCATACATCTATATGCACAAGCTCCAATTTCTCATCTTTCTTTTGCTTCCCATCCTTGAGAAAACTAATTCCCATACACACAAATTTCACAAAAATCCATATTAACACATTTCAAACCTGGTAAAAAATTATTTGAATGAAGTACTTTCATACCTTTTGCACTCATATACCCAAGTCTATTATGCCACATTGTTGATTCAAAATCCATAGCAACTCTCTGATTTTTTTTCTGTTGAACTGCAACTACTATTCTTGAACATTGATTTTTATCTACAATAGCTAAAGTAGAAGGAATAGTATGACCTGTACAAAGATATAAGGTGCCTAATTTCACACCTTTTTCTACCACTAAGGTGTCTTTTGTAACCTTCTAGTTTTATCACTAAATGTAACAACAAAAATTTCATCATTTAATTGCCTTGCTGAACTTAAAATTATTTTTAACTTTGGAACATGCGTTACCTCATGTAGTAGCTAATGATTCCTATTCTGCAACTTAATCTTAACTCTTCCCTTCCCAACAATCTAATAGGGTTTGTTATCTCCCAAATAAACTAGTCCAAAATCCCCTTGGACATAATCAAGAAAATAACTTCTATGGGGAATAGCATGAAATGAAGCCCCTAAATATAACACCCAAGAATCATTAGTGTTAAATCAAGGGAAATAATCAAAGCATCCTCATCAGATTTATTACTTACCATATTTTCCTCTTTATTTCCATCATTTTTGTCTCCTTTATTTTTCTAAGACCAACAATCTTTCTTTAAATGACTCGGCTTACCAAAGTACCAAAAATCCCTCTTGTCTCTAGATTGGGACCTTTTGTCCTTTGATTTTCCTCGTGACTTCCCACAACTTCCAGAATTGTTTCTTCTCTCCTTTTTTTTCCCCTGCTTTATGCATTCAAAACACTACCTGATGTGGATGTTCCACCTGAGCTTTTCCTACGAATTTTCTCACTCAAAATAACACCAACAACATCATCAAATTTCAATGTATTTGAACCAAAAACATAGTTACTAATAGTCATCACCAAGTTATTCCAACTTTCTAGCAAAGAACACAGAATCAAAAGAGCCCTAACTTCTTCATCAAATTTTACATTTATAGAAGTTAATTGGTTGGTGACTGTATTAAACTCATTTAAATGATCAGCAATTGACCCACCTTCTACCACTTTCATATTAAATAAATGCTTCATAAGAAATACCTTATTCAAAGTAGAAGGATTTTCATATAACTTCGCTCAAGTGGTTTCCATCAACTTTTGAGTTGTCTTTGTTGTTGTAATATTGAATGCTAGGGTCATCCCACAATAATGGGTTACAATTATTTAAGTGAAGAGAAATTAGAAATGCACACAAAAAATTCAATTAAGTGGTTTGAATGAAGGGGGGCCTTCTAATGAAGGGGGTTCATTAGAAGCCCCCCCCTTCTAATGAAGGGGGGCTTCGAATGAACCCCCTGTCGCTTCATGAGAATTCTTTAAAGTTTTAAAATCCAAAAAAGAAAGGCTTTGTACAAACCACTCCTTTGCTCGAACGACCTAGTTTTCTCCTCCAATTTTAGAGAATTCCCTTATTTCTCCCTCTAAAATTTTAGAGACAGATTCATTTTGGTCTTTTTCGCGAGCAGGTCGTTTTCACAAGAATTTTTTTGGCGGGCGAGGTTGCTTTCACAAGATTTCTAGCAAACAATGCAGGTCATTTCTGGCGCTTTCACTATCTGGGCATTTATGCAATGGACATGCATGGAGGTAAGGCTAGCTGTGAGATTGTGAAATAGAACAAGATTCTGGCACTTTTACACAATATAAGTGTGGTGATTCATGTGTGTGATAGACAATTTGTGGCACTTTCATTTCTGGCTATAGTTTATCAATGAGTTTTCACATTTAGATTAGTCTTTGTTGAAAGTTACTTACATATAGTTTGTATTTTATTTTTGTAGAGTTGTAGACCAAAAAATAATTTATATTGGGAAAATGTTGCTTAGTTGGAAGTGTAGGTAGATAAGTAGACCTATCTATAGCCCTGCCAACAATTTAAATTAGCATCCTCTACCTCAGGTCTTAATCTGATTTACACTTAATCTGGGAAAAACATAAAACCCTCCTTGGAGTAAGCCATTCCTCAACAGTTGATGCCTATTCCTCATTGTTGATGGCTATTCCTTAGGTGTTGTTGTAAGCCGTCCCTTTATGTGCTTGTTACACATAATTTCTTGTTGATGATAGATTGGAGAAAACCCCGCTTGCTAGTGTTTCTCTCACTAGGGCTCGTGATTACAACTATGTCTATCCATTCATGCATTGAAATGTTTGTCTTTGATCTTAATTAATTGTCACTATTCCAAGCTCTATTTCCCAATGACTCTCAATGTACATAGAACTCGTTATAAGTAGCTCTAAGCTATGTATTTGACTCAAATGTCTCCATGTGGTGTCTAGCAGTCTAATTTGGCCTATATGATGCCCACATTATACCCTCAAGATATAGGGATGAGACCATCTCTACTATGACTCAGCTGATAAGGTGAAGAAACTTTCACATCCATGGTGCAAAACCAAGAAAAAAGAGAAATCAATATCACATCAAAAAAAAAAAGAACTTTATCTATATCTATTCTATTCCAAATAAATGATATAAAACATAAACATAAAATCACTTAGGTCTTTGGCCTACCAATTTTTTCTCATAGTCCATTTGCAATGCTAGGACTAGTGCATACTATAAATGTGGGTCCTATAGGAGTACATGTATTGCTAGACTCACCTCACTCCATCTATCTAGGAGGTACAACTATTGGAGAGCATACTCTCTATTATACCCTTGGCTTGTCCTCCTCCATTTTATACTCCACATCCAAACCTTAAGCATCAAGATCCCCTTTAGGGGCATCCTTGAAAGGAATGATTGTTGGATAAAAACTTCACTAGTCGGTGTACCCCTATAAAACATTGACATCATCCACATCCAAAAATAGATGATCATTCTCTCCTTTACTACTTAAGTCACTCAAAATGACCTTAGTGATTTTTGGATGAGAGAGGTGTCTAGCTCTAATGGTAATGTGATGTGAATGCACATAAGTGGTATTATCGATGGCACTTTCCATACTAGTCCAAACTACCTCATCAATCACATGTACTTAAATTACATGATGATATAGTCATAGTGACCAATAAGTAGGTGATCTTGTTGGATACAAGCCATATATCTACCAAAATCATCCCATGCTCTCATTCCTCTATATGGCTACTATATAATCTCTATGTTGTACAAGTGATCAAAAGATTATCTCCAAAATAGTAAATCTTAGAAACTCTAATATCAAATTAGTGGGTATTATTGTGGTCATGGTGCATCCGAATAAATTTTCCTTGGGTAGTTGATATATCTTATACACGTGATGTTCTTGAATTCTCATACCTAAATTAATGTGGAGTTCATGAGTATTTTCCCCTCATGATGCGTAAATCTGCCAAGGTCTTAGTAAAGGTGAGCAAGCATACTCTGCTCCAATACAAAAATAGTATTTCACTCCTCCATGGCCTTGATTATGTGCATGAGGCCCACATGCAAATGCATGCCTTGACCACCAATAGTCACTATCATGGATACTATAGTGATCAATATCCTCCTAGTTAGGGGAATAGGTATTGACCCTTGCTCAAGTCACCACATAAGAAATGATCAATATTGTAACTCATGATGAATCATGCAAGTGTATATCACTATCCCTCCTATATAGTGACTAATTGTCTCTCATCCTCAATAGTAATGCAATAACCATGGACTAGGAATCTAAGAATGTGTTATACATCCACATGAATAATAGTCATCTCCCCTATTAGGAGATGAAAGGTGGGTGTATCCAAATTCCATTGATCCATAAATCCCAAGAGCATCATGTGGTGCAATCACATCTCTAAGAGTATGAATACCAAATAAAGGACTAATCATCTATTAAAAACCTACTCCTTCCTTGATAGAGTCTCCAATCAACTCATGAGTAGTGTAAAAACAAATCCTCTACCATTCTCTCGCATAGTTGGAAGTGGCTAAAAGTAATCAAAATAATTATGTATCATTCTACTGCTAACACCCTAGCATTCTAAAATGTCCAAAAACTTAGAATAAATTATGTTTTCCTAAAGGCTAGTATGCCTTTGAACACTAGCACCCTTTGTGGATGATCGTGCATCCCTTAGGAGTTAGCAAACAATGAGGATGTCTACATGAATATCAGACTCATGTTCAACATCTAAATGCTAGTGTGCTCAATAGATTCCAATATGCATCATAGGGTTTACAAGGGCCAAAAAAATAAAAATTTCAAAAATCAATAGAAAATTTACCTACCCCTTATTTCACCATACTGTTCTCGGCTCCCTCTTGGAGCTCACCTAGTCTTGGTCATGAAAAATCTTGTCAGTGAGGAATTTTAACTGCAAGATCACTCTAAACTCTATGAAAACATGAGACACATATTCACCTTCTCTCTTCTCAAAATTTATTTTAGATCTTATTTTTCATAACATTTTTCCTTGCATGATAGTTTCTTCTGATTTAAAAAATTAACGCATTTCAATTTTGAAAGATATTTTTGAATGCTAACAATAAACCTTGTAGTATTTAATATTGAATACTATGGAGCTTCACTGAACTCAAATCTAGATGTTGAACATAGGTTTTCATTGATGTCAAAGGTGTGATTTCTAATGGGTAATGCTATATGAACAATCAATTTTATAGTACTTGAATTGTCATTATTGATTGGTGGAAAAATGGATACATTGAGATATCACTCTTTCTCCACTAATCATTCAAAGATGTCATATGAATCCCAATTGGATTGAATAACAACCTCACAATGTGAGTCAATTCACAATGAGGACCTAGGAGGGGGTTCTTTCAACTCTTAGGGAGATTGTTGTATTCAATTGTAGTTACCATTTTGTGTATGGATTAGTCTCTTAAACTTGATAGTTAAGGAGAATGATAGGGTTAACAAGTCATATTTACCTTAGTTTTGTTTTATTGAATGAAGGATTCATTATCATTCTGGCAGAGTTATTTATTAGTATTGTTAAAGAGATATATATTCTGATGTTTTGGAATCAGTGATTTCAAAATGAGAAAAATCTATATTTCAAAATTCATGATGTACACTCTTGTTTACTTTCACAGTCTCACTCTCTATGCAATTAAATCTTAAGATGGTTTTAAATGTAAAAATCATCAGTTATTTGTCTTCCTTTTTTTGAATTTTACTGCATTTTTGGGTTCCTGATATTTTCTAGGTTTTTCTCCAATAATATCTCGGGAATTGAAAATATCCTTATCTTTTGGTATGAAAAGAATTTCCTAAGAAAGTTTGTATCTATGTGAGTCTAAACATCACAATTCTAAATTAGTAGTTTTTGCTAATTATTATTTATTGGTAATAATTGATAGTTGATTCAATTCCTTTTATGTTCTCTTTCCCTAGGTGACCCTTCTTTGGCATATTGGTTCTATTTGAGAAGTTAATCATTTGCAATTTACATTTCATCATGTTGATGATGGATCAAGAGTGTGATTTAAAATTTTGATGCAAAATCACCTATACATTTTTTCCAAAAGATTTTTTTATATATTATTAGATTCTGAAAATCTTATGTTTACAATCTCATTTTTTTAATATCAATGTTTTTACTTGTAATAAGACCAACATTCACTTTGAAAAAGGGAAATTTCTCTAGCTTGGTGATTAATGGCCATCTCTTTGTTATTTTTTCAATTAAATGCACCACTCTCAGAAGGAGGCCATTGTAATTTATTTTGTTGCAGTGCTACACCCCTATTGAGCATCCTATGTCATTGTCAAAGTCTATTCAAATGTTCATAGGTGGTTACCTCTTACAAAATTCTCATCGTTATTGTCAATTGTCTCATGACTTGTCATTGTAAATGTCTTTCATCTTTCCCATAATGAGTCTACAACTAAAAACCTTTTTGTAAAAATGTGTAAGAATTTAAAAATTCCTAAGTTTCTTTCTTATCTAAATCAAGTTTTGAAAAATGACAATATAAAAGGCACACGTAGCTTGTCTTTTACCTATCTTTTTTACCTCTAAGCACTAAAATTTGTGTAATGTATGCCTTACTCATCTCATTCACATTGTTTTATATTGCTGAAAATTTACCAAATTTACAAAATATATGCCAAAAGGGAAATCCACCATATAAATTAAAATATCAAGAAGAAAATAGTCTTGCTTAGGACTCCAAACAGAAAACCAAAACCTGAGCATATAACTAATTGAAACAAGCCACCAAATGGCAGACTAAGTACAAATGGATGCATCATTCTAGAACAAGTTATAGACTGTCAGATTGATCCAAAAAAACTGGTAAGAACCTTTACAGTCAACACTATTCTTTAGTACAATTTTTTAAAAATAGTATTGATAATGTATTTAACATGATTCTCAAACTAGGTGTGATCAACTAGAATTTCAATCTCAATTACGGTGTTCTTGGCTGCATGATCCACAAATGACTCAATCAACCTATCTTCCTGACCTTTAAGAGCTCCATCAGCATTAGCAACCTGAACCAGGGCAGCATTCAAGATGGAATCCAAATCAGTAGAGGTTAGTAGGTCACCTTCCTAATCATTTTTATTACTAGACATACTCCTAGGAAAGATAGGAATGGGATGATCATCAACATCTAGCTGGTCAGTATTAGACCAACCCATTAAAGGAGCAGGTTTAGGGATGGGATCAGAGGGCACTAGTGACTAGATAGTCTTTATGGATTGCAATGGAACCCTGAGCAAGAACTTTGGTGAATTCCTTTGGAACTTCCAGCATCATAGATCCCTACAATACAATAGTAGAAAGGTTGAGCTCACAACTAAAGGCCTTAAGTGACCTCCCCCATCTATAAAAAATCTCATTATTCTTGCTTTCTTAAAAACCAAAACACCTCAGAAGAAAGTAGAGACAACAAGCCACAATTTCCTATTCAATTTGTGCAACTTTTTAACAAAACTAATAGATCCAAACAAGATATCAAAACAAGAAATTTATTCCTTATCAACACACAAGTCTCACCCAGGGTGAACCCACAATAATGGGTTACAATTATTTAGGTGATGAGAAATAAAAAATGCAAACAAAAAAATCAATTAGGTGGTTCAAATGAAGGGGTGCTTCGAATGAACCCCTATCACTCATGAGGTTTTTTTAAAATTTTAAAATCCAAAGAAAAAATAGGCTTCGTACAAACCAGCCCTTCGCTCGAACACCCTAATTTTTTCCTCCAGTTTTAGAGAACACCCTATTTTTCCCTCTAAAAGTTTAGAAACAAGATTCATCAAGTCTTTTTCATGGGTAGGTCATTTTCAAAGGATTTCTTTTTGGCGGGCAACGTTGCTTTCAAAGGATTTCTTTTTGGCGGGCAAGGTTGCTTTCATAGGATTTCCAACAAATAGCGCAGGTCATTCTAGCGCTTTCACTAACTGTGCATTTACGCAATGGACATGCATGGAGGTAAGACTGGCTGTGAGATTGTGAAATAGAACAAAATTCTAGCAGACAATTTGTGGCGCTTTCATTTCTGGCTACAGTTTATCAATGAGTTTTCACATTTAGATTAGTCTTTACTGAAAGTTACTCATACAGTTTGTATTTTATTTCTATAGAGTTGTAGACCAAGAAATAATGTTAAGGATGGGTTGCTCAGATATTCATATATCCTTTTCATTTCTGTACAGTTTTTATTTTATTTCTATAGCGTGGATGAGATATTCACTTCTCATTACTATAAATCATATATCATTTTTAGATTTGATCTATCCAAACCAAAACCATACATGTTTCAATAAACATTGTTAAGAGGTTTAGTTTTGCAAGAATTTTAGTCTAAATGTTAAAGATGGGTTGCTCAGAAGTGGAAAACGTGGATTAAAGCCCTCATCAAGTCACAAAGTTCTTTTGACTCAAAACTAGAGTCTTGGTTTTCCATATAGGAACAATAGAAGATTAGATCCTATAAGAGCAATTGAGGCTATATAGTTTCATATGTAATTTGTCATAGTGTCATATAGAAAACATAAAAATTATTACCATGCACTATTTCCATTATGCTCATTAATGTATATTTAGATGTACAATTTCAACAACTAATACATTGATAATCAGACATGGTATGAAGTTATAATGGCCTACGATTGTTATCAAGATCAATGGATTCTATGAGAGAAGATGAGAATTCTCTAGTCATTTCATTTCCCAATTCAAATAGCAAAAAGACTTCTTCAAGAAAAATATTTCAAGAAGATGTTGTAGCAGACCAGTAACTACAAGCCTGCAGCCATATGTTGCACCTTACTATATCTACCACCTGGCTTCCCACAACAATCACAGGTCATTTGAATGACAAAATACCACATAGTTATTGTAAATCATTTGTTTAAGATAGATACTACTTGGTAACAAATGCCAATGATTTAGCATAATTAAGAAGAAAAACTTTCCAACTGTGAAAAAACATAGCTAGAAGGTTTGCATCATGATATTACAAGTATTTCTAGCAAACTCTACAGAAATAGAGCGTCCCCTATTTTCTGTCATACTAAACATATTACTATCATTAGATGTTATCATGTTAAAACTACCAGTTGGTCTAGCACAATTGATATCATTATCAACATCATCCTACCACATTTCAGGCATAATGTAATCAGTAGAGATGAAACAATACAGCTATAAAAATTCCATACATGGTGCTCACTTAAACCAGTAGATTCCCATGTGATTGTTCTATGCAAGCTAAGACCAATGGGCCCTTACCCATAGACAACCAACAAATACTTGAATAAATCATTAAAGAATATAAACAAGATTCAACACCACTGTGGTGATGTACTGAAACAAATCCAAAAAATACATCTTTACTAATTTATCAAAGATAAATCATTATATGATAAGAATGAGCACATCATATACTTCTCATATCTGATTTGTTCTATTTCTTTTTGAGATAAATCACAATTTCTGTATTAGAGAAGTGTTAGCATGGTAGATTCCTCCAATCCATCTCATATCATGTGCTCAGTTAACTAGAACTTAGTATGTAGGTATGTAATACTCTGGCTACAGTTAACTGAGAGTGCAGTCCAGTGGTGTGAAAGTTATTGCAATTGAACATGTTAGAGTGGGCATTGCCTGTAATCTTATTGGCATGAAGTTGCTTGCAGCCACATATGTGTGATACCAAGTTGGGTTTAACAAGGGAGTTTGGCTACCTAGGAATCTTGGTGAATGACATGATACTGAATGTGTTGGAGGCATGAGATAATGGCACAAAGTTCTATTATGTTGTACTTCTAATTTTTCATATGCTAGAGTACTATGAGATTCCAATTAGTGAGCAATATGAACGTGGTAATACATGCAAACACATATTTTTCTTTGATTTCAATGTTGTACTCTACCTCTCCACTTGACATTTCCAACCATGGGAAGATGATGGAAAAATGGAAGAAGGCCCTTGTGTTGCAATGTGCTTGATATTACTACAGTTTACTAGAGCTTTTGATAGATTTCCCTCATGTTACTTTTAAGTTTATTGGCAGCTCTACTATGCCATCTACCTTGATGGAGGATGGAATTGCTAGCTCTCACAATTTCCTGTTTTCCTAGATGAGTTGTATTGGGGTATAATGACTCTAAATGGATGGCACCCCAGTTGATGCAACTATATTGTTGATCTACCCTATGTCAACCAATGGCCATGCACATAAAAATTTGCAGACATTCTTATTGCATACACATGAAAATTGGAGTCATTTGGCAAAGCACCTATAAAACTCCACAAATGTATTTAACGAAGTAGAGAATGAATGAATGAAAATACAAAGGTTCTATCAAATTGTGATCTATACATGCCTTAGTTTAATTAATTTTTGCCATTATGTGTTAACCATAGTAACAAGACTTGGACTTGGCGCAGACTTGGCAAGGGTGACTTGACTCAAGACTTGACGCCCAGACTTGGTGTAGACTCAACAAAATGGAAAACCCAAGAAATTTAGAGATTTTTAAGGATTTAAAACTTGTAATGTCATTCTATAAAAAGAGGAAAATTATGCCCTTACATATTTACCTAGTTGTAATGTCATCCTACTATCTTTTCACATTTGACATGCAAAGAGTTCTCCTTGTGCAGTATGAAAGTTATCTATCTCATGGACTATTTGTTGTGTAATTCTTGACTTACCTTCCTCATTGTTTTCAAATCATGAGATGCTTTATAAGTACTTTCTTTTTTCACCACATTCTTAAATCTTTTGATCTCAATCATAGATTTATAGAAATAATCTGGTTCCTTGGCCTTGTGAGAGCTCCCTTTGTTCGAGATAAAAGAATTGTTCTTTTATTTGTTCTCCACATCTTGATATGACATTATTGAGTTGAACTCATAGAATGACCAACATCAAGTTTGTTATAAGTATGCTTGTCTTGCCAAAGAAAATCACTATTGCACAACCCAATATCTCAACAGTAGGAAGCTTGCACATAATTACATTCATCATTGTCAACTTATAAGTCCCTAGTGTCAAAGTACAAATAGAACAAAGTACAAAGTATTTGAACAAGAAAAGGAAATTTCATAGATAGCACTAAAAACAGCATTTGGAAGGTACCCCAAAAGATATTGGGCATACAAAATGATCTAGAAATGCGGTAAAATTCTTCCAAGACTCACGAGCTGAATATACTTAGCAAGTAATCACCAAGCTTCTCACCTAGAAACTCATAGTTACTCACACATTCATGTGAAGAACTCATCAACTACATGAATATATTAGTCATAGCTTTGAACACTTGAAAATCCCTCATTTTTTCACTTTTCTATTGATTATTGTTGTACTTAGCTCTTGTAACACATTTTTAATCAATTTTAGTTGCCTTTAAGTCATCATTGAAGAATTTAAAGAATTTCTTAACTAGATTTCCAAGTTATGTGATCAGGTTTTTTATTTGTTCTACGCTTTTATTGTTTTTCCTTACTATTTGTTCTATTATAGGGTTCAATCTTTCACTTTATAGAAGAGAAGTTCATTCATATTGATTGTACCTGATTGGTTATAGTGGAGTTTGGAGAGTATTTAATCATCCAAGTTTTCCCCATTTTGGGTTTCTCTAGTTCAAATCTTGTGTTTTGTTTCTATTTATCTACTTACTTTTGCTTTGGTTTTGGTACTGTATTTTTCTTTTGCATTCAATTGAAAGATGTTTGGAGTAGCTAGAATTAGAAATCCATAATTGGTGAGCTGTTTAAGAATATCTAGAGCAGTTTATGGGTCATATTTACATCAAAGTAGATTTCTTACTATCAAGTTTACAATTTATCCCAACTAAGACAGGTTGGGGCTTGATGACTTTCTAATAGTGTTCATAATGTATGTAACTTTATTTTTAGATTTCTTGTGGATAATCTAAATAATGCTAATTTAAGAAATTTATGACTTTTCCTTCTATTTAGAAAGTCAATTTTTCTTGAGGTTTGTGTATTAATAAGGAATTGCATGAAAATAGTTATAGAAAGAAGATCATTATAAAATGTACCTATTGGTCTTCACCTCCATTTGGTTGGACTAAAGTAAAATTTGATTGTGATTTGTTCACTTAAATTTAAACACTAGGATGTTTAAAGTAATGTATTTTTTGGAAAAATTAGGGACTGATATGGCAACTCAGGAACCACCACTTGTGGGTATATTTGCCTATACAGATGAGGAGATCCTTAAATTGGATCGTATTCTAGCCGATCCCACCACCACAGGGGTTTACAAGGATACATGTGTGTCAATTCTAAATAGCTTAAAGAAGATTATACATAAATTTCACACCACAAATGCTTATTCTACTGACACTATAGCAGCTATTCTTGTCAAGATGCAGCACGAGATTAGTGGTGAGGTTTCTCTTGCAATTGTTTAGATGCAAGTCCCAAAAGATACCCTCAAAGAAATTTTTTTTCCATATTACATTGGTAAATCCAAGGTTAAGGGATATCAGGTGACTCAATGCATTGATCCTCAGATGGCCCCTTTGATATACCCACGCTTTCTTGTAGCATTTGGTCGTTATCCAAATAATGACCAAATTCCTTTATACTTTGCACAACAGTTGTATATTGAGGTTCATTTGGGCCTCAACGTCAACTAGTTGGACCTACCACAATATTATGGTCAGGGGCATGGTAGGGTTGCTGACAGGGAGGCTTTTCGTCGACCAAATCAACAACCTCAATCTTGTCAGAATTTGGTTGGGGAGAGATTGCCTGCTATCTCCCCAACCCTAGCACCTATTGCAGAGCAGGTTGTCATTTCTTTCCAAAGGGAAGCAATTGATGGTGTTGGTGATATAGCTGCTGCTGCATCTACGATATCTACTGATCGTGTGGGGAGATATTTGATGAGTCATTCTGCACGATCTAGACCATTGGATCATGGTATTGATCCTTATGCTATGGCAGGTGTCCTTTCACCCTTAGACATAGATGGTCTCAAAGGAGAGAAGATGCTTTGGAGTATGGCTCATTGTTTGTCAGATGACCCATTGGAGGCATACGGTTTCATTTCGGCAGAGCTTGGGATCCCGATAAATGAGGTCAGAGGACATGTGAGTAGAGCTCGTTCACATCTAGGATCTAGCCAGGCTATAGGTCCTTCACATCATTCTCATCACTTTGGCAGCACTACACATTTGTCAGATCCACCTACAGATCATTCAGCTGTTGGAGACGAGGGTACACCTACTAGTCCTTCTACGAGTGTTCGACATCATGCATCTCTGGGCTTAGATTTAGTTGAAGATCAGTTGCAGATGGGATCATCAAGTTTTGTGGATATGCTGGTACATGGAGAAATGTCATTGATGCCATCTCACCTAGTTAGTCCACTACACCCGTCAATACTGGAGCTAGCCAAGGAGACCCGTGATACAGTCGAGTTGACAGATAGGGTCATTGTAGTAGACCCTGTACCACCTGATACAGAGGTATGTATGTGTGTACACACATACATAATTTAAACTTGTTTAAACTTTAATATTATTTGTTTTACTTAAATGGTAGATAGTCCTAATGTACACATTTATGTTATATATATATTGTAGAGGGAGTTAGCTCATGTTACACCGAGTCTGAGGATCGACCGTGTATGCAAGCGTAATTTGGTTGATGTGATTAATGTTAGTGGATAGGTGAGTTTAAGTTTTTAAATCATGTACCCATGTATATATATAATTTGTACACATGTATATAGATATTTAACATTATTCCAATTTGGCATAATGTAATTAGATTGTGTACATGTCTTGTACTATCTCCAGGGCTCGGTGCATCCATCAGAGCATGATTCTCACTCAGAGGGTCGCTCAATTTGGAGTCGGCATGACAACTCTAGTGGAGCCTAAGTTAATTAATAGGTAAACAAGTTGTTGGTACAAAATGCAATGTTTATTTTATGTTTTCACAATAGCTGCTCAAAATTTTGAATGAAACATGTTGGTAATTTATCTTGATTCTAACTCTTTGGCACATTTCTTTTTCTAGGCTCTATGTACGAGGAGTCATTCTTGGGTACAAAAGGTAAATTTGCTAAGATTCTACTTTTCATGCGTCTCTTGAGATTGCTTAAGGTATGTTCAAATAGTTTGCAAAATTTTTCCACGATGGCCTAACTTCTTGAATAACTTGTGAAAACTTGAAATAAGTCATGATTACTTGGGATTAATGGCAGGTTTGTTGAGTGTAATGCTACTATGATATGATATGTTCAGATACCAATTTGTAATCACTACTCTTCCTAGTTTATATACATACATATTATATACCATATGCTTTGATACGAATGTGTACAACCTTCATGGTCCCATTAACTAAAAACTCATGAAATGCTTTACATCACTGACCTTTATGCTTGCATTGTATTATTTTTCCCCTGTGACTGCACTTTGTGGTCATTATCAACTCTTGATGTTCCTCCTCTTCAATTTCACGGTATCCTTTCTTATCACCTTGCTTCACTTTGTAAAGACACAATTTTGATTTTGTAGACATTAATCCAATGAAAAAGAGGCTTGGATGCTATAGATGTTTCAATTAAATAGTGTAACATCTTCAACTATCAAGGACCTTGATGAGATTGCAGTCATTAAAGAATATTATCATTTGTACTGTACATTACATCACAGTCATGAAGAATGTCAAGGCTAACACAAAGACATTACCTTACCTTTTAGCCATTGGCCATTTAAAATGAAAAGAGTTCTCCTTTAAGCATATAATATATATGACTCATTCACAATCTTTAACAATCCATGACTGTCCTTCTACTCTCATTATTACCCTCATCAGTTGTCTTTAGTTTTCCATGCATAAGGATTGACAACACCTTAATCAAGATTTTCTTGCATAGCTTCCACTGCTCAGATCATTATAGACTGTCTTCTAAGCTCCGATGATATGAGACAACCCCTGCTTAACTGCCTCTTTGGTATGTAGCCTCCATGAAACTAATGCCAAAGTCATCTTGCACAGTCCATTACCTTTTCACTATACTTTGTGTATGATTAGACTTTCATGTTGTTGCTTCCTTCGGTTGCCTTTATATGCATCATAAATAACCATTTACACCTGGTGGCTGGGTTAAGACTTCAACTTCCTTATATAATTCAATCTTCTTGGCCTTAGCATTGGCATGCTTCTCATTCATGAACATTGGTGAGGACTGTCCCTATATTCTCAAGGATATTATCCTCTAATTGACAATAATGTATAATAGACAAACTCAGATCTGCTAGCCGTTTCTTTAAACTACTCTTGGATATGCTTGTATTGCAAAGAATGAAACCCAATAATGAGGACAGCAGATGAAAAATCTTCATCTCCTTCCTCCTCTGATGTGTCTATCATTTCTATTTCATTGTCTTGAATGTCCTTCAATATACTATCTTACTTCAACTTGAAACTACTATCCCTTGATCACTATCATGCACTTGAAATACTTGAATTTCGTAGCTATGACCTTTCCTCTATATCCTTTTGATCTGCCAAAATAAAAGTCTTCCCTTTTTTTTTAAAGAATCCTACTACTATCAACAAGGAAACTCTTATGGTAAACCATAGTAAATCCCCTATTAAGATTGTGAAAAGCCTTGTTAAGAAAACAATAGTAAGGTAGTCATAGGCCAATAATCACAATCATCATGACCTCTAGAAGTCAGCCTATAGAAGTGTAGATATTGTCTTATAAAGAACAACATTACAATGGTAAGGGAAACAATCTAGATGAAGAAAATGACCTTGGTAATCAAGTACATGGCAGCCAATGAAAAATATTGAAGAGGGCAGTCATGTATAGGGTTTTAAGGAGACAAGTTGCTCTCACCATTGGATAGCTTGATAGAGCTTGGAAGGAAATATGGTGATCTTGAGAGTAATTTAGAAATGAAAACACTCATAGGAAATATCAAATGCTATGTTTACTTGTGGATTTCTTGCTACCAAAGACCACATAGTGGACTCATTGTTCTTGATGCTAGCATGTTCTAGGTTGAACCAACAAAAAATATTCTAGATTTGATGAAAATTGGTTAAACGAACAAGGCAGTAGGTGTCACTACACTTAATGATGTTTTGAGATTTTTTTTTTAATGTTTCTTTTAAAAAAGGGATTTAATGAATGGAATTTGTCTTTGAGCTTTCCTCTATATCCTTTTGATCTGCCAAGAACCTCTTGAATAGTTGTCATCAATTTGTTCATCATATCAAGTTTTTAGATGATACTGCTTGACAATTTGTTATCTGGTTACCAGGTGTTGATTAGCTTCTTGTGGATAAAATACTAGATCCATCGTATCTTAGCCGAGAAGAGTCTACATTCAAGAACCTGAAAAGAATCTTGGATAATTATGGACCTTATTCAAGTGCTTGGGTTGGTGAAGCTGGTGGAGCTTATAAGAGTGGACACAATCTGGTCACTAATGCTTGTCTTTAGCTTTTGGTAAGCTTGTCTTTTGTGAAACTTCAATTTGTTTACTCCAAATTTTGTACAAACCATGCACTTTTAGCTTTCACTATTAATTTTATCGACTTGGTGGATTTTGATTCTATTGTTTTTTGTCGTGGATGCAATGTTTTCTCCTACTACCAAAAGTGTGGCCACTCAAGCAGAGAGATCAATGTAGGCAAATGTTCTTGGTTAAAAAGCAACCACCTTATACAAACCTAGTTCCCCCCATTCTATTGCATGGAACATCAACACACAATAGCTTCAGCGATCCTACCCACTATTCTAGTTCTCTTTCAGACTCTGATCATGTTAATGCATATATGACGCAAACTGGTGGTTCCTACATTTATCTATGTATGAAAGGAAAAAATGTTGTTCACTAGCCATCTTTTGAAGAAACAACTATCTTTCTTGTTGTTCTATGAACTTTGTTTAAAGTCATATTTGACATGTAAGAGCTTATGATATGTATGTTACAAAAATCTGACTTATTACTTTGTAATTTTGGCCTTGCCTTGGTATTTTTTGGCTGCCATTTTGTAACCACTTTTTGCTATATATAAAAAAGCTTCACTGTTTTCAGAGTATTTTTTTCTTTTCTGAACTTGTTTTGTACCAGTCACTTGTGGCTTCATTTCACATGCATAAATGTCCCCACTTAATGTGCATTTTTCCACATGTTTTCATGTTACAAAAATAGTGCACTACTCTTCTAAGGGCAGAGGTAGGGAATGCTAGAAGAATAAATTTGAACACAAATTGTACTGGCAGTCGACAACTAGTTTTTGAAAACATAACTATTCCAGAGATATCATTTTGATGCAACATAAAATTGAGGAAAGTGATTGATTCAGAGAAACTTGTGTTTCCATTACTCTATTGAATCTAATATTTCTTCAGGTGACACTTCAGTTAGTGTTTATAGTTCACAATGCATTTATTTTGGATGACAATACATGGCATAACTCATTTAGCCAATTATTTTAATCCTACAATTCTCTTTGTTGACTAATTTTCACCATCTGTTAATTGTTTTAGTCCTCTCATAGATGGTCATGGGTTAGTCTATCAAGTTCATTTTGTAATGTGGTGCCCCATCCCATCTGATTTTGTCTAATAGATAAGTCACACATCCTATCACCCAACATTGTATTGAGTCCTAGTTGGTGTTCTAAGTCCATCTCAAACTATGTGACCCCATAATCTATGATTATCAATGGATCTACTAGATACTCTATATTGTATTACTATACTTATATTACTTCATTTCTTCTTACCAAAAGAACTTGGCAGCTTGATGTGTGCTACAATTTCCCAGACCCATGTTAAAAATAGTTTGCTTGTTTATCTTGCATCATTTAGAAGTAGCATCATACAAATAGCTTTTGGAACTGCGTCTATCTCCAGTAATTCATCAGCCATAAGGAATAATTGGCATCATTATTGTTATTAAAAGCATCAATTCTATTTGCAATGTAACTTTAATCTATGTGATTGACTGAGACAGATAGAGGCAAATTGAATTTATTTTCTAGATTACTTGCATTGAACTATCGGTTTGCCATCTGAGTCATATTCAAGTCTGTTGGAAGATTGAGGCCCATTTGAATTATGTCATTATTTTTTCTTAGATTTTGGGCATTGTGGTTGGCATTTTATTTGTTTGTGAAGTCAGTATTACATACACTAGTTCATCTCACTGGTTTTTTATTTGAAGATTGATAAGCCATACTTCAAGACTGTGAATCTACAAATTCCATAGTTAATATTTAGTAAAAATAAAGTGCCAGTACCATATAATATATGATTCTAACAATTCTAATGAATAGGGAATTTTGTTTATGAGGATCAATAATACATAAGTTGAAACCACAACAAAATGTTTACTTTTGCACATTAAGAATTGATTTTGGTTCATAAATCATAGCTTAGAATAACTCCATATTAGCATATCTAATGAATATCTTGAGCAAACTACGTGCAAATATCAAGCGTATACATATCAATAATTGGCTATGCATAAAATCAAATTTAAAGGACCCAACTCACTAGAGTTAATACAACGTATCGTGCAATCGCCCATACACAGTATCTAGCACTAAATGTATATTCAAAAATTTTATTCTCATGCTACCTAATAGCTCACATCTTCCAAGAGTATCTCATATAATTCAAGCAAATTGACTCAAGAACTCATTGACAGTGAGGTCTTTTACATCTGGATACAACTCACTGCCTTCCACACCAACAGATCTAATTTAAAAATTAGTTTGATCCCCTTTCACATATATGCTATGAAAGATACCCAAAAAGGTATTCCCTGGAAAAATTGTCTCTGCAATGCCAACAAGTACATGAGTTGTTAATTTTACTTTTCATGGTGAATCTCAATATTAAAAAAAAAACAAATCTCTACCATTCAAAAAAAATCTGCTTCTGCTTTGGTTTACATGGTACACTAATACCATCAGAAAGTAATAAGAAAATGTTGTTGTCTGGTTTGAAACAACAATCGAACAACAAGGAAATCCACCTTGATAGGTCTACATAGTAGTTTAGCATAAAGGACATCAAATAATCTTATTTACCAGAATTACAACACCCCTTGTAGCAATTATGAAAATGTTAGCACAAGAGATTGTACCAGGGAACACTTTCTCTAGAGCCTCAAAGAGTTTATGTTGGATAGTGCATCCTTCTCTCCAGCCATGTTGGAGGTCTTATCCAGAAGCAGAGAACCATCACATCCCTACAAAAAACAACATAATATACATAGTTATATACTAGCTATGTATAGTTCCATTAATAAGCTTATAATCCCCTCTATAGCTTTGATTTTTCACTTAAACACAGATTATGTTTGCAAGTCACAACCTCAAATCTGGATTCATTCTTAGTAACTCAACACTCGCTCAGTAATTGGGAAGCAGGGCTCAAGCATTTTTACTAAGGCCTAAAGTACATTAAAAAGTATCTCTATCTCACATTAACTGAACAGTCATGATATTGCAAGCGTAAAACAAAAGCAACATTTCTGGGTTCTCTTTTCATGGCCATCTCCATTGCAGACCTCGCCACAACTTCTGTCATGGGGTAGCTAGCTCTATAAAATCCTTTGTATAACTCCTACTGCATTTGATGCCTATTTTCATCATCCACAAGAAAGGAAGTTACTATTATACAAAAAATGATCAATATAACTATTATACAAAATATTGAGACCATAATATACTTAATTGAATGAGATTTTAAACTTAAAGTAACATATACATGATAATATATTTATTTTGTTGATAAATAAGATGGAATGAACTTGAAGAAAATTTCAATTTAATATAGTTTGGAGTCGTACAATTTGTGTAAATTGTTCAAGTACACCTATGACACATCATGTTATTCAAACCAATTCAAGTGGTTCAACTCGCTCTTCAATAACATGTAATATTCTTTGATGTTCATCACTATCTAGTCTCCACTTACAATGTCCACGTGCACGTGGAACTAGATGAAGGGATAGGGCAGTAGCAACTACTAGGTGGCTATATTGATATACTTTGTTCTCAAGTTGATAATCAATAAAATGAATCCCATGCTGAACAATTTTGACTTGTTTCAGATATGTCCCTTGCACTACAACTGAACACAGGTGGGAACCAACATTCAAAAGTAAGACATAACATTTAGAAGGTCAATACGAGTAACAAATTCAAAATATATACATTCAATAGATAAATCTTGCAAGAGCATCTATTTATTTTGTCAAACCTGTGGGGAACGACATTCCATCACTCGTTTCTGATTCTACTAGCTTCCACCTCTCTCTTGTGCAACTCAATAGATAATAACTAACACCTTCTATGTTTCCAGCCTCTGCTATGACTGCAAAAATATCTCCTGCACCAAATTTACATGGAAAATTTGTAAAAAAAGGAGTTCCACTATCATTTAAGTATATATAAATTTACTTAAAATAAGTAGCAAAAAATTATTAAATGATTAAGTTACAAATTTACAAAAGCTCGTACATGTACGATATAAATATATACACATACATACCCTTTTTAATTAGTCCTGAAATATGGTCATAATCAATTGAAATCAAAGGAATGTCTTCAAAGCTTTCATCTTCATCTTCATTGTATGTGTTACTAACATCTAGTGGCACCAAATTCCATCCACTGACATATCCTTGTTGTTGGTTGTTGCATTCATCATAGTTTTCTAAAATGTAGTCATAACAAAAACATGAGTAATCCCTAGTCTGCAATGTCCACGGGAAACTATTTGTACTCATGACAAAATGCAAAGATCTTGTTTTCTCTACCCTCTTGCATCCATGCATTGATCTTCTATCCACACCTACAAAAATTAATTTTGCATTAAAAAATCATAATTTAATATAAATATATTCAAACTAAAATAAATAAACTTGAATGTACACATATATGTATATTTAAAGATTTAAATATAAACAAAAACATACCTGATATCTCCCAAAACACTCTATGTGGAATGGATCAGTTGTTTGTTGAAGATGTGCCAACCTCATTTGATGCAAAGTGTTTCTGACACCATTCAACAACATCATGCACATCTTTTATACGATCTCCTTCATAATTCAGTTGATGCTTTCTTAGAGCACGTTTGATGCAAGCTCCTGCACCATCATGTTCACCCTTTCCGTGTCCACTCTCAAAGAAGCTCCAAACATGTGGTATGTTGTCATTTCGATGATATCTACAAAGTGCATAAAATGGCCTTGAAGATTTAAATTGTGAAGCACATCCATCTGACCATACAAAATGCTTTTCAATTTTGACACCCCTGATTGCCAAATATTCAAAAAAATTCTTGAAGCAATGTTGTACAAATAGAGTGTCGTGCTCTTTGTCATCACTAATATAGAAGTGATATTCTTTCTTAATGACTCATTCCTCAGATGTACTGTCAACACCATCCAAATCCATTTGTGCATGTTGATAACACACATGCACCATAATAGTGATCTGCTCTGAAAAATAATATTGTGATTGAATCTCTTTTTGATGTACAAAAGAGTAATTCTCTACAAAGTCAACTACTGATAACACTGTTCCAAGTGGGAATGTATCTCTTAATGTCTGAAACTGTTGTGCTTGCCACTTAGAAAAGAAAGCATGTTGTATATATGGTTGTATCAATTTACGGAACTTTTCCATAAATGTTCCAATAGGTATCTCCTCTTCTACATAATCTAACCTTGTTGATTCTTTGCCACTTTTGGTATGAAACTTGATATACTTGTAACTCTTGCAATTTACCAACTTTTTCAGGTCGGTATCTTCATCTCTCAAAGGCATTTTAGCCAAATTTCCACATGTTTCACAGTGTCCTTGTATGCAACTTATTTGATTGGTTGCATTATCATCATTTGATTTATCACATAGGATGGATGCTATGAACTGACTTGCTTGTCTAGGAGGCGCATTCTGAATACCATCACTTTCTTCTCTAATCTTTCAGAACACTTGATAGTAGAGATCAAATTCAATATGATAACGACAACAAGTTTCAAAAACCTTGTTTGTTTTTATATAGTATGGCTTTAACCTTTGAAACATTGTTTGCCCAATCTTTATATGTGGATTTGAATTACAAAACATTACATACATCTCATGTTGTGTTATGTCTAGCCAATGTTTTATATGTAATTCATTATTATTGGGCCCAATCCCGTGTCTGATAACATCTCTACTATTTGATGAAGGACGGGTATGATCATTCCAAAAGGTTGAGATGAAGTTCCTAAAAACATCTTGAATCCTGTCAGATCGAGGAGCTCTACACATAATTGCCCAATTTCCTTCTAAGATACTATCATCAAGAATCTTTCTCCTTTTGACATATTGTGTCAATTTCTTTCTGCTGAAACCAATCTCGGTTGAAAGTGAAGAGATTTGTCTTTTTTTGGCCATTTTTTCACTTAAAATTGATGTCAACATGACTCTTCTTGAAATTGCCTTATATGTTGATCGAGACTATTTCCCAATGGACCCCAAACCTTTTTTCAAATTTTCAACAATGTCTTTTTGTAAGTGTGAACCTTTCCTTTTTTTCGTACTTGTATCTACACCCAACAATTGTAATGGCTCTTGTAGCTCATTACTTAGAAGTACAATTGATAATAGTTGGGCTTGATTGAGTGTATCAAGGTTATTGAAATGAGCAATTATTTGCTTTGCAGTTTTGTTCATTGACCTCCTAGTACTATTTCTAGGCTGTTCAGCATAAAACTTCAATTTTTCCATATCCATTTGAAGTAAATGATCTAAATTTATAGAAGAATTTTTTCTCTTCACCTCTTTAGCTATGTTCATATGCTCATCCATGATGGTATCCCAAAGTGATCTTGGCCCCTCTCCAATATTCATTCCTTGCACTTGGGCCTCCTCCCTAACATCAACTATATGTTCTTCAACCTCATTTACTCCAGTATCTAAACTTGGCTCAACTTCTACTTCAGTTTCTGTATGTTGAGCCCCTACACAAAAACACGTAGAATAAATTTAACATATGGAACTTAAAGGATGATTTTAATTGATCACTAGGTGGATCTTAACTATGATAAATTAAGCTGTAGTTTTTAAAATATACCTAGTCTTGCGAGAAAAGGATGAGACTGGGTTGCTTAGGATAACTATGAAGTATAAAATTTTGTTTTATCTTTAAGATCTAATACTTAACTCTATTCTTAAGAGAGATTACAATTGGTCCAAGTACAATGATAGTTCTAAGGGAAAAATTTGCAAGGAAGATTATGGTTCTCATGACCAAAGGAGCAGCCATTTGAAGTACAACATTGAAGAAAACAACCGTGATCATCCACAGGGAACAACAGACCAGGGTGACAAAGACAAATGTATTGGAGGTGACAAGGTACCAAACTCCTTCAAGTCATGGAGGGAATTATAATCCTAGTTGCAATTTGTTTTTCAAGATTGGAGGTTTCACTGCATTGATGCAACATCATAAACTCTTGGTATTGTAATGATACAATTAGTGATTCACATCAATCTAGATAAATCATTGACATGGAATAAAGAATGCACTAGTGTGAATGGAAAGGAGAACTACAAACTTGTTTGCTATATGTCAATGATAAAGACAAGGTACAGTTGAGACTAACATGTCAGCAAATCATGACTGCAGATTTACCAAGCCTGACTCAAACTTAGATCCAGGATTCCTGACCACGTCTAAACACACTGCATTTGAATGGGAAAATATCATGAGTGCAGGGACTTATGGGGATTTTTCTATATGAAAATTATATGACATAAAATATTAACTAAAACATGCATTAGAATCTCAACATGCGAAGGCAGAAAACATACAAGACTCATAATTGAAAATTACCTAGTTGAAATTTCCGAAGCAAGACTATTCTTTCAAGTGAATACCATCCATACTTTCAAATGTGTAAATTATGACCTATCACAATTGATGATATAATCAATCCAAAATTCAAGACTGTGCAAATTACCATGCTCCTTTTTTTAAGGGAAACTCCTTTGGACTGATACACAATCAAATTTCAATACAGTCCTGACTTAAACATTTCTTTTTAAAGCCTAATTGGTCTAATTTGCAGCAATACAGTCCTGACTTAAACATTTCTTTTTAAAGCAACATATGTTGGGTTCTAGATATGATTTAAAACCATTAAAGGGGTATCCAAATTACTAACCACAGCCATAAAAGAAGGTTTATATTAAGAGTTGTGTTTGACAGTTTTGAATTGAATGGCTGCTAGGAGTTAGATAAGTCAAGAAACGGGTTAGTGTGTCATCGAGTCCACAGCTCTTCCTACTAGCTACTATCCCTATTTCTAAATGGGTTCATAAATGAATTTGTGTACATTACTTAGTGGATCTCTATTTTCCTATCAATTAAAATGCTAATTAGGTGTTATACAAGAAAATATAATATTGCTTAGAATGGATTATAGGAAGAATTGTGTGCTAAACTCTATGTTTCTTATGTGCAGACCTAATTCACAGAGGCGTGATTTACTTCTATGTACCAATGCTAGACCATTCCATTCTCTTGGTTGTGGCATGTAGGAAAACCATATCTTAAGAGCATTTGGTAGTTATGGTGTGTGATATTGATATGGATTTTTCTACTTGTTATGATCTCAAGATTGTCATCACAAGTATATATTAATCTAAATACACATGAAATCAATTATTAATATTAATCGTATTCTATCAATCTCATAAACCAAATGCTATTTAGGTTCATAAATCACAAGGTCCTTGGTATTTTCATCCCTTCACTAGTTCAGGAAAAAATTAAGGAATGTTGGGATGTTACAGAAAACCTGCATTCTTCTATCAACATGTTTGTGGCAATGGATTGGACCATGCAATGCATGTTATTGTGTGACCATCTCTGGTGAGATTTAGGGATGGTCTTACGTGTACTTTAGCACTATGAATTGTCTTGCATGTTTCATCACTTTTTGATCCTATTAATGAAGGTTCCTTCATGCAAATGGCTGACAGATTGGTTCCTATCACCTAATATATTTCTGTAGATCCCTGTGAATTTCTGTTTCCAATTTTTTGGCTGTCTGGGGAGGACAACCCATCTTAGATTTGCTTTTTTTTTATCACCATATCCACCTTTGGAAGCAGGGGCTCTACTATTTCTAGAGGAACCTTGACTAGGGGAGGGTTGTCCTCTGGTTTATATTTCAGTCTCCATGTTGAGAGAATATTTCAATATTCTTACATCTTATGCTTGCCAACCATCTAGCTTTCTAGATACTAGAATTGATATTTCTGCATGAAACCAAGCTTCTCCCCTCTTTCATTTACATGGGGTTTCATCTCCATGGATGGACTAAAAGATATAGAATTATTGATTAATGAATTTGCAGAAAACTAACAGAACCAGCAGAGAAAGAGTTGTTGAACAAACCAGCTAGCAATGAACATAAGCCAGCCACAAGATCATCAAATGAACCTACTAAAGTCTAAACCTGAGCCTATCACAGAAAACCACATGAAAAGCAGAACTCTACAGGTAAGATTGTTGTTTAGGATACAAGACTGAAAAATAATATCTCTATGCAAATTATAAACTGGGCTTTGGAATGTAAAAATTGATCAATATTCTTAGTGACAAGATTGATGTTCCTAAAATTGCTCACAACATCTTGAGTTGTTTTGAAAGAGTGATTAAATTTTCAACCCTTCATAGGAAATGTGGTTGTACAGGACAGGTAGAATTTGAGGCTGGAAAATGGCTCTTGTGGCCAAATCAAGGGGAGCTTTTGGGCTATATCTAGCACATATGCATTGCAATATGAATCTGATACATGTTGAGATATATCTTTAAGATTCAAGGTTACAATCCCTCTGTTATTATAATTCTTGTTGAACTGTATCATGTACCCATCAAGTTGTGATGCAAATATATAATCGAAGTTTGATTTTTAATGTTGGTTGCATACTTTATATTTTCCCCATTTTTATTATTATTAAGAGTTACATATCTATAAATATTTTGGCTATTAATATTCCCCAGACATCCATCTAACACCACTTGCAACACAAGTATGATGTTGGATTAGAATGGATTATAGGAAGAATTGTGTGCTAAACTCTATGTTTCTTATGTGCAGACCTGATTCATAGATAGTTTGTTCACTAAAGTTATTTGCCCTCCAACAAACAACATCACAAAAGACAATGTTGATTAGTAAGTGTTGCCCAAATGATTTCCAAGATTCATATTGAAGGCACAACAAAGAGTGTCATAATAGTCAAGCTCAATGTTGCCACAATAAATTATCATCAACATAGATAGTTGGGGCGTGAAGGCATTGTTATAATTCTGATCAATTATCATCTTTAATGTGACAAACTCTGCCTCCTTTGAGTGTAGCATTGGACTTGGTACTTCATAGAAGCTTCCATAGATAGGGAACATGCCTACCACATAATAGTGGACAGTATAATGTCATGATTCACTATAGAATTATTGATCCTACATAGCTAAAGGATCATAGATTCTACAAACACCACCAAATAATGACTGTCATTTAGCAATCAGGCCTATTTAGACTTCTTAAGACTGTCCTCTCCTATCTATTTTGTCATGCAATATCAAAGGACCCTCCCATACATCAAACATAGTTTTAATAGCATGAAATACAATTCAACATATGATTCTTGAAAGGTTGTTGCAATCATTAACCATAGGAAACTCTAAAATGCACTATACACTTAGCCTTGTCTACGACTGTAACAAGTCTGCCATACAAGACAACGGCATAAAAGGGTCTCAGGCTTTCAGAATTTTTATAAACCCTAGCTTAAAAAAGTGTCTTAGAAATCCTTGACACCATATACAAATAGATTCACCTATCAAGAATTCCAACTCCTTCATCAAATTACTCAAACCCTTACTGTTCTCTGTCATCCCCAGTCTGGAATCATACAAAATCCAGCCTATGGCATCATGGAATGATAAACAAACTTAATCATTTGGGTCAGCAACTTTGCAACATGAAAGTACACAAACATATGCTTTATTTCACCAAATTTTAGATTTTTTCCCACCGTACAAAATAATGAATTCAACAATTTTAAATGCTCACTGTTTACCCTCATAGGATTTCAAGCAGTCTTCAATAAAAATGCTATAACTTTTGACTTTCTCAATGAAATGAAATAAAACAAAGACCAGATTAAAATAGATTCAAACCTCTACCACATCCAACAAATCTCAGGCCCATTAGTGGTCTGTACAGGCCGTACCATCTCAAAGAATAGTGAAAATAGGTGTTAAAAGAAGGGTTCTTTATTAATTCTCCTTCTCAAATTCAATACATCTTCATCCACACCAATTTACATAAGGTATACCACAATTTGGATCCTAAACATCTGCATAAGGTATTCAACAAATTGTATATTATGCAGTGATAAACTCGCTTGAAGTAAAGGAATTTGGAGGTCATAAGATGCCAAGAGATTAACAAGATCAACTAGTTAGTAAAAAAAGATCTGCACTAACTCTTTATTGAATTCTGGACTCGTCTTTTCTTTTCTTTTTTTCACATCATAATTTCAAATTAGAGAATTTCAGATTTAAATTTTCTGTGTCCATTTGTAACAATAGCCTTTAATGATTATTCCACGTGTATATATATGAGTCTTCTTACAATCTTTACCCAAAAGCCATATTTGGTGGAAATTTGCTCATAATCTCTACTCAATTTACATAAAAGATGGATGTTCTTTATTAATATAAATGTTTTGTTATTGTATTTAATCACATTTTTTTAGTCTAATCCTTGAGGGTGCCTTACATAGGATGGTGGTGTTTCTGAGAAAGACACATGATATTTTGTCAAAATCTAGTGAGAAGAAATGGATCTAAAGGCATTTCATAAAGATATGACAACCTGCTATAAGTGTGAGAGTACCATGCCATGGCAATTCAGTCAACAACCTAAGCACTGATATATAGAGATATACTGATATATCGAGATATATGTGAAACACTTTAAAGATGTTATGTATCTTAATCATATGCTCATATTCTTCATAAATTTCTAAGCCCAAATGAAATCAAGGGACTAAGCATCCTCTAATATTATGCACTAATATGTGAATAACATTACATTTGTGGTAGAAAAAGAGCACACTTTCATGGAGGTAGTGGAACCACTCACATTCTAGATATTACAATTACCATATGAAATAAATGATAAACTAGTCTATGCAAATGCTAAGGCTGTTTTGGCTTTTCACAAATACCAGAATGCCAAGAGATCTAATATTTAGTAGAGATAATTGAAGGATTTCTTGAAACATTAGTCATAATGTTAAACAAAGAAGAGAAGAAACAATATAAATATAGGAAAATTAAGGAAAGAAGCACTAGATGAAGTTATGGTGAAGTTATAGAAGTATAATAGAGAAGAAAGTATGTAATATATTATAGATGGATGATATATGGAAGAGAAATATAAGAAAGAATATTGATGTATAAATGGACTATGTAGCAGAGATATATATGATGAATAAAATATATTTCATGATGATCTAATGAATGTATGATGTGCTATTATTTATTTGTGAATATATGTGTATTTTCAATTTTAATTGTTCTTTCCTACCACATCCTTTTGTAACTCACCACATAGGTTACTTTCTCCCTTTTATTGCTCATACTAAGGTATAAGAACTACACCAAAGTAACTTAGGACAAAATCCTTTATCTATGCTCAATATTTGCTAACAAGGTATGTCATGCTTGAGGAGCACTTCCAAGCCAATTACACCATTTTACACCATTTGTCTATTTTCATAACAATTACCTAGTGATTTTTCCTTTCGTTATGTTACCCTTTCTTGAATACTCTATTCTTGAATTTAATAGAATAATTAAGGTTGTGCCCTACACAAATATTTCATCCTACTTATTAAACATGAATTATCCTTGAAACCCCCACTTGTCATTGCTACTTGTAGAATCCACCTTGCTTCTTCTAAATTGGACTTACATTACTATAAGAAGAGATGACCTTATTCCATTATGGATTACACTCCTAAAATGGTTTATTCTTCTTACCTTGAGTCTTGACCCTAGGTCCCCTTTCCAAGAAAGTCTTGTCTTTGGCCCTAATGATCTTGAGAATCATGGAAGAATGCAATTTTTTGGTGGTGAAGATATTAGAATGATTTTTTTTGGTGGTGAAGATATTAGAAGCACTAAAGTCACATTCAAGAAGGGGAAAAATATGATGAGAATGACCCCATTTTGGATGGTAAACTAAAGGGAGTGGAGGGTAGAAAAATAATCTTAAGGTGAAGAGTAAAGTGAAAATGGAGGATGAAATTGATTTGGATGATGAGGTAAAGTGAAATATTTATGCCTTGCCCCTCCTATTTCACTGGCTGATCTTCCATGCCATTCTCTCTCTTTAGAGGTTGTTGCTTCAATTGTGAACTTGATTGCAAATAAAAATATTGATATGAACAAAGAGGTTATCATTCATCATACAATCCTTAAGTGGTTCTTCATTGAGACCAACAAAATGAAACTAAAAACTATCTAAATGGCTAAGAAACTTCCAAGGAAAAGGTGCTTGTCCCTATGAAAGAAGAACAACTTTTCTTCAAACATTGGGAGGTTATGGAATAAATTAGTGAATTGAAAATGGAAAACACTAAGAGTGGTGAATGAATTACATTTTTAGAGAAATATTTTATGGATCAAAGCTATTCTAAGGAGGGTAATTAAGTTAGTAGAGCCCCCATAAAGAAAAATGCCAACAACATTAAAATGTTACAAGAGAGATTGAAATCTTACTCCATTCTTGATTAGATCATACATAGCTTGAGAACTAGAGGACACAAAGTAAAGGTGATGAAGGGAGAATGATGACACAACCTTCATGGAGAAGCATCTTAACTTTGTGTAAGATTGGAAAGTTGTTTCTCTCTATCAACTGTAAAATTCCTTGGATTCTTGTATTCCTTTGATAGATTCCAATTGCATCCCCTTCTATGGCTTGCTAGTAGTTAATTTTGTAGATAATTAATTATCTCTTTTGTTCTATTCTCATCAATTTTACCATCAATTTTTTCATAATGTCACACTTGTGATTTCTATTAATAATGCTCAGTACCTATTCACTTTTTTTGTCTTCTATTAAAGGCTTTTGGTATTTCATGGTAATTAATCATTTCGGGTATTTATTTCATCTTTAAGTGTGGGGCTAATGAAGGGAAATGCATGTTAGTTTAAAGAAAGAAAATTAAGGTTGCAATATTAAATCTAGTGTAAATTAAGATATTATCACTCTTAAATTTCTACAAAGAATGCATGAAACTAAATAATTTTGAGATAGGTTTGAGATAGGAAATTTTACGTTGATCAAAAGAAATATATTAATCCTCCTACATAATTCTTGAATAAAAATATAAAATGGAAGGTTAAAGGGATACAAAAGGAATAATATTGGGAGAGGCACAAGTTTGGCATACCTTGTTTTCGTCTATGATATCTTTGCAAGCTTTCTTCACGTAATCTTTGTTCCTCTTCTACTGAATTCTTTCGTTGACTCTTCCTTTGTCTTGTTTTTTTGTTTCCCATCTCCTTCTTTGTAAAATATCGCTTGAAAATTCCTCTAATCTTCTCCTCCAATAGAACAAAGCCTCTTTTGATCTTCAGATATTCTCCTCCAAAGCCTCTTCTGATCTTCAAATATTCTCCTCCAATAGAACAAAATTTATTTTTCACAATTCTTCAATATTCTCCTCTAATAGATATTCACAATTCTTCTCCCTCCAAAGCTTTCCCTGTAAAACCAAAACATCTTTCACAATTTCTATGATTTTTTTCTTACTTATATAGAAAAAATTCACATACTTTCATAATAGAAACTTAAGAAAACAAAAAAACAATTGCAAATAATAAAAAATAAAAAAAGCTAATATTAGGAAATCCAAAAACTAGCCATTTAAATGTGTTTTTTGGAGCCTTCGTTCGAAGGCTATCTTAGAGGAAACTTTCACGAAAAAATTTAGCGGAATGGAGAGAGGTTCATTCAAACCAATCCTTCTAATGAAGGGGGGTTCTAATGAACCCCCTTCGTTTGAACCCCCTTCATTAGAAGGGGGGTTCAAATGAACCCCCCTTTTTTCTCTTTCCCCTCCACCATTTCAAATTTTATGTATTTTTTTGACTATCGAAGCCCAAAAAGGAGGTGCAAATGGATTCAAACTTGATAAACCAAGTTGGGGGAGTGTAGTGCTCGAAACGTGCTTTCCAACAACTATAAATTTAATATATTTTGTTTTTATTTTTCATCTTATTCTTTTGTTTAACTGAACATAGGTTTTTCACTGAACATCAAGTTCAATGAAAAATCATTGTGGAAAAATATTAAATTTCAAAAAAAAAAATTGAAAAATATATGTGCCCTAGGTATTGGTGTCCTCGTTCTAACAAAAATAAATAAATTGAATTTCAATACATACCAAAAAAGTTATGCGAACCGAAGTGCACCTATGTCTAAATTGTAAATGTTTTGACTTCAAAACTTAATTTAAAAAAAAAAATCAACAAAACATTATGAAACAAAATGAAACCAATAGATACCAGTGTTAGCAACCTAAATTAAAAAGAATCAAAGTTTTATCCTTTGTAGAAAAAAATTTATGTGTGTCGAAGTACACATCACTTTTAAAAAATGTTGTTTACTATTATAAACTAGTTATCAAAGGAGACACAAAAAAAAAACAATTTAATTTTTTTTTAAAATATATATTTAAAACCTACAGAAAAAAATCTCACAAATCACTAGTTTACATCATTTTCAAATTCCTAATAGTTTACCTACTATAGGTGTCAAAAAGTGAAGTTTTTTTTGAAAATGTTGATTTCAGTGACAAGTTTGGCCAAAAAGTGTAACCCATTATTGTGGGATGACCCACCACTGATTGTGTCAGGCATAAACAAATGGCTCCCATTACCTTTCTATCTAGAAGATTCCATTCCTCATCACTCATCGTTGTCAATTTCTTAGCTATTCCTTCCAATGGCCTCCATAAATCCTTCTGATAGAGATAATCATCCATCTGCATCTTCCATAACTGATAGTTCTACCCATTGAATTTATCTATCTTCAATTTACCCTCGTCCACCATTGCTCCCACTTAATTGTGAGATCCCACTCAACTATGAGACCTTCCTGTAAAGGATAACTAAAAACAACACACTTTGATACCACTTGTTAGGGTTAGAAAGAAAATATCTAACAATTAAATGAAAATTTGATCAATAAAACAGAGAAATAAAATACACAAAAGATTATAGTAGAAACAAGACATGGAGAATTTAACGTGGTTCATCCAATCCAAGCTACATCCACAAAACCATAGCCATTCAATGATTTTATTATCTAGTGTAAAACATATTACAAACTCGCTAATAATGCCCCACTGCAACTCCCATCCCAACCACTTCTAACAAGATTTTTAGAAGCTTCTAGAATTAGTGTTTTACAAAGTCAATTTTTTCTTTTGTCGATGATAAAGCGAAAAAATGAGAAAAAAAAATTATTGGGGATTGTCGTCCCCAAACCCCTGCCCAGGGCCTGGCCTAGCCCCAGACCCTAGCAACGATACATGAAGAGTGTATAGTATAGAATGATGAGTTGCCACATACCAACACAAACAACATCATTTGCTAAATGGCCTACCAATTGACCTCACATACTGTAAAATGTTTGGAAAAAATAGACCAATTTTTTTCTTGACTTTTAACACCTCTTCGACATACCCATTGCACACCAAGGTGCAATTACTAGTTATATTAACTTCAATAAAATCCAAGAGGGTAGATATATCATTCCAGATCATGATGGAATCGATTTGGAAGGCCAAAATAGCAAGGAGGTACTAGACGTATTTCCTTTCTTGAACATGTGTTGGATATTATAATCTTCCAAGTTATGAATGTTTGCAACTCTCCCCAATGATATCTTTATAGGTCTAACTAGCTTTGGATTTACCCTTTAGTGTGTTAATTATATTTTTTGAATCCCATTCTATGACAATCTTTTTTATACCTTTGCTAATGGCAATGAGGATGCCCTGGTAAACAACAACCACTTTAGGAAATTAGAGGATTGAAAACCCAAATTAACAACATAAGTGAATATCATTGTACCCCTTGTTATCTCTCATAAATTCACCCCCACATGCTTGACCTGGGTTCCCCTAAGCCAAACCATCAAAGTTTAGTTTGAACCAATCGAGAATAGGGGGTTGGGCAAGCGGGGGTGGCTACTAAGATTATCATATTTTGTTTTATTTTACTTTGTTATTGGACTTGGTCAACCCAATAACCTTGTACATATACTTTATTGTTTAATACTAAGATCCTTGGAATGTTATATCATAGTTGATTACCTCTTGAAGTATTTGACATTGTGTAGAAATTATAAACACTATGTTAGCAATAAATTGTCATGCCCAAAAATTTAGCCTTGAAAAAGTAACAATTTTTTTTTTGCCAAGATTTACACATCACGTCCTTATTGCACAACACAACCTCTAACATCAACACTTATTAGACAATGTCAAATTTTACATGAGACACAACATTGTTTGGTTGGCTAGGTTATTGTTGTCACACCCTCTCTTGGTCCAGTTTATAAACTTAAATTTAGATTAACACCAATGGTTGGATGATAAAGTGTTAATGCTTATGCTACCACGTCGATTTCAAATTTGAATAAGAACAACTCTTCCACTGAATCCTCAACTTGACATATATCAAAAATAACTCTTTATGATCCTAACGTTAGTATTAATGCTAAACTTTATTCGACGTAACAACATAATTCCTTCTATTTTGCTACTGTGTCATTATTATTTTGAACATAGGTCAGACATGATCTTGTTGTTTAATCGGGTGGCCTATAGTACCTAATAGCCTCCACAACATTTTACTAAGGCATCTAACCTTGCCTCTATCAAAAGATAACTTAATAATAAATTTACTATTTCTTGTCATTATTATTATTATTATTAGTATTGTACTCACAAACTCAACTTTATGAAATAATCTTCAATTAAATAATTAACAACGATAATTATACTCAAACCACAATTTATCAATGAAGATAGCATTATTATCTAATTAACGCTCTTTGGGACACTGTACCTAAGTTGATGTACCCAACCTCATCATCAAAACTCGAAGTTCAAATGTGAGAGGAGAGGACGTATTTATATATTAATTATCAAATTTATATATCTAATTATTTATTCATACTTAATATTAATTAATTACTTGTCCTTAACAAAATAAATGAATAAATAAATAATAACTTATTTGTATATTTATTCTTACTTAAAATATTAATCTGACCTAATTACTAAAGAAGTAAATAAATAATAACATATTTATCTTCATCTATTATTTACTTATTTTCACTCCAAAGAATAAACTTAAGAAAGGAATTACAAGAATTATATATATAATATTCACTTTGTTTGTATGTTTCATTTTATTTTTATGGGAAGGAAAATAATCGAATTAAGAGGAACTTATCTCTTCCCCTATTTTTTGAATTCCTAGGAATACACTACTCTATCCTCATATAGAAAATTATATAACGTAATGGTGTCTCTTTATTAAGGGTATGGGGATATTATTCCCCTCTTCACTTTTCACCATAAAATTTATTTTATCCCATGCATAGCTCGTGGCAAGGATATGATTATATGTGTAACAGTTTAAACTTTTAATTTAATCACTAACTGAGCTAGTAGTACCCTGTGTCAAGGAAATTATCACTATTCACTACTAACACTATATACCATAGCATAATAAATCCTCCACTATATTGAAGGTTCTTAACATTCCAAAGTAGGAAGTGCCCAATGTTAGAGCGTGTAAGGATGCAAGTTAGATAAAGGAAAAGAAAGAGTTATAAATAGGATAAGACATTAGATCAGCGCGTATCAACACGAATAGAACATCCCAATATTAGGCATGCTAACAAATTTTATATTGTTCATCGATGACACTATAGACTTGACCCAAAATGGGGTGCTAAGAATAAGAGGGATTTTACTATGTATAAATAAATAAATAAAGAAATCGAGGGTGAAAATTTTGCTCACGTTCAACTAACAATGCAAAAGAAAACATTGGTTGACCTAAAGAAGAGAGATGGGGCTGCTGGGAAAGATAACCCAATCTTCCACTGAATTTCCATTCATCACATTTATCAATGCATTTAAATTTGAACCGACTTAGGAGACATTTTCTAAAATAACGTACTCTCCCATCCCTCTCTTGAATAAACGATGTGGAAACTAGGATTGTTGAGGGCGCAGTTTGGTGGACATTTACTCTGAGGAGAAAAATTGATACATGCTTGTTATTCCTTTCTTTGCACGACAGGATGACCATTCAGTAGTTAATACACAAACACTGTTCGATGGACAATTTGTCAACTTGCAGAGATATTACGCCAATTAAAGTGTAATGAAGGTATGGCTATCAATTAGAGAGCAAACCACTTCCTTGAAATATTAAAGAGGGATTCATTAAGGGAGGTCGAATCTTAGCATTTTTGGTCTTCGCTTAAGCCATTTGATAAGACGTCTGACAGAAGAGAAAACTGACAACATGACTTTGACTGCAACACATTAACTAGCTAAAAAAAAAATGCTATCAGAAAAACATGTCCTGCACACAACTAGGTACTAGGCTTCAGAAAGGTCGACCTCTCTATTCGATTTTACATGATTTCCTACTTACAAATACTTCCAACGTGTTCTCTATGACATAGGCCCATTGTTTCCCCAACCTTCCTTTGACAATAGCTAGTAAGAGTTTACCTCATATTGAGGACCATGGAAACCAACGTCAATCTTAAAAGAGTATGGGAGGAGAGAAAATATTAGAATCATGCCAATTAAAGTCTCTTGTGAAAGTACAAGCTAGGGCCAACATTAGGCTTGTAGGGGCGGCTATCCAATATAGAGGCCCATTATTTTGTTGTGGTTAAAGCTGTCGCCTGAACAGGTGGTTCAAGAGTGAACAATCCAAAGGTATGCATAATGTCGATATAACAATGTCTTCTCAACTAAATGATAAGGATATAAGAAGAGCCTGGGATGATGCCAATTCTAGAAGGAGGTAAATTCATTGGAACAAATTTTGTGTGGAACAAGAATGCGGCTTTTTGAGTGATATGGTTGGCAATCTAATACAAAGTTAATCGCTGTTTGCATACACATTTGGCTATATCCATCCATGGATTCAAAATATGTCTATTAAAGGGTGATTTAAACCATTTTAATAAAATAATTCAAAATCACCCTTTATGTTGACTACAGATTGAAGGCTTCAAGTAATTAGTTCGATCTGCTGCCTTATGTCTTTTTAACTAAAGGCACAAAGTAAATCTTGAACAATTTTATAAAAGAGCATTGGTCAGAAGATCTATTTCCTCATTAATAGAGGGTTTAGAAGCTGTTTTTTTTTTCTTTCATGCATTTCCTGCCTCATCTTACTTCTAGATAATGGTGTGATGTATTATATTGCTGCCCCTCATGGTTAGGAGAGCTTCCATTAGTAGTGATGGTGGTGATCAGACAACTCTAAAGACGTTGCAGCTAGGGGTTTGAGTAATATCAATGCTACGTTGGATTCATGTGTCTCTTAATGCGGAACAAGCATACACTGTTATCTATGTGTAGATTCAATGGAGGTACCTGCTTATACCTGTCAACCTGAGCCCTTTTACTAGCTGTGTCATTTCTCCATTTTATCTGTTTACTTATTTATTTATTTATTATTATTATTATTATTATTATTATTATTTTGAGCAGGTTGAAATAAGAAGAAAATCATGCTACAATAAGAGTCTCTATTTTATTAAATATACCTATTATTACAGAGATTTGTTCATTCATCTACATGAGGTAATAGCTATCTTCTCTGTTGGTTTACCTAACAGAACCATTGATCTATATTAAGTCATTTTAACCAAGCTAGAGTAAAAGATTGTGTATATTATCCAAAAGAGGGCTCATGGGTTAAATGAAGTATGCATTTATCATTTTGAAAAGAAAGACTAAACATACTCAATTTTCCTCTTATAATTTTTCCACCCATTCAGGATACTTTCATTTTAACCTTACTCGCATAGTTGCCATTGCTCAATCGATAAGTTATGATGATAGTCAGATTTCTAAGAAGTCTACACAGTTTATTTCTGAATTAAATGTTCCCTTATTTGAGGCCCGGATGCAGCTAAAAAAAAACAATATATCTTCTTTTCATTGTAACTAAAATCCTCTTTACAATATCAAAACTTTCCATCGTGATAACTGGAATACATGACCTTCTAGATAGCATATTTCTTCTCTTACATAAAATTCTTTTTGTACCCCAAGAAGTAGAACTTACAACATAATACCATTTACTTAGGCTTTCATCTTTAGCATATCACATAGAAATAAAATAAATGACAAATCAATGTGCAACTTCTTGCTCTCCACCCTACCATAATGGCGTCATGGAGCCTCGTGGGCTCTAGCCATACCCCTGAGCAAGGAAACATGTTAACCCCAAGATGATAGATGGAGTCTTCCCTAAATTTACAAAATATTAAAATGTCACAACATCAATTGCATGCCTAAAGGCTCTCCACTCACCATATTCAAAAATGATCCATATAAACATACTCACATGATCCTACAATAATAAAATAAGGGAACAGGGGAAAGTAGGGAAGACTTATCTCTTTTCTTAGGGTGAAGAGATTGAACTATTTTATCCATCTTTCTTCTCCCATCCAAGCCATCTTGATCACTATCTTGCCAAAGATGTGGACTCCTCTCCTCTTCTCATTCTTTCTACCATCTTCACTAATTTTCTCCAAGAGGAGAAGTGGGCAATGCCCAAATCTTCCATCTTCTTGAGGTATATAGGAATCCTCCAAACATACACTCTTTCCCACAAGTGCTCACACATGTGTGAGTCTTGTGCCAATTCCAAGAACTTTTGGGGAGTGGGAGGTTGAGAGTGATAAGTCACTCTTCCCAAGCCCCAACACTTTTTGAATTCGTCACATTCATGAATGTGGATTTTTGGGGGGGTCTTTTCACACTTCAAGGACAAGTTCATATGTGAAAATGGTTCCAAACCCATAGGTATAGGTCCTAGGGGTCTATTATTGTTCAAAAACCAAGGAAATTGACTCAATAATCCCTTTTCAAAACCTACACAAGAATCCATACGAATTTTGATCCTAACCAAGGGTTCCAACCCCAACCAAACTCACATCACATGTCCTACAATTAGATTCTACTCAATCACCCAACCAATAATAGAACCTCAAACCCTTCTAAGTCAAATAGGGCTACACTTAGAACTTCCCAAAGATGTATTTAATTTGATTCCAACATTTATCTATCCTCCTATTTGCATATTTTATTCCTAATGATAATTCTCGCCATAGTTAATTGATGTCATAAGAAGTCGATTCTAGTAGGCATGTAATCTTGTCAGCTCGACATCTTCAATCACTCTTCACCAAACTCAACCTTGAAGAAGAGTCTTTTAATTTTCTCTTGATGGTTCACCCTTCCCATGCTAACACCATTACCTTTCTGCACAATACCAACACAATCATAAGTAACAATCATATATCACATAAATCTGTTAATTGAATATTCTAAACTTTAATCATATAATAATCCATTTAAATTTCAATTTGTCTTTCATAGTATACGAGTGTATTCCACCTTTATGATAGTGAAGGTAAAACATAATGTTAACATGAAATTCTAAAATATTACCAAATGATCATCTTATTTATCATTCACAATATATCTAATCACCAACTTAAGAAAAGCATATAACAAATTAGGTTTGTATTAGGCGTATATGAGGTGGGGCCTTACATACCCCTCCCGTTAGCTTAGACTTCCTCCTGGAAGTCGTTAAGGCCAGGAAATTAATCTCATCATAACAACATTCATAAATCTATTAAAATATGAATTACTTTACTTTCATAATGAAACAATCAAAACATTCAGTTAGAAGAACACATTAAATACATTCCTTCCATGAATCGAGTGTCTAGATAATTAGAACAAATTTCCTCACCATAGAACATTTACCCAATAAACTCATCATGTAACAATTGCAAGTAAGCATTGATGTAATTAAGATTTTTTTATTAACCATTACACCAACATGTAACCAAAATATAGTAACATCCTTGGACACCCTTCAGGGTTCCCTTTTGCATCATAAACATCACTCATGATGTTAGAACTTATTTTCATTTCAATATAAATTCATGTCTCAAGAATAGTAGTCTCAATTTTTTTTTTATCTGTTACTTTCTTTTCCACATAATAGTCAAGTACTTTCACATGTCATTTATTTACAAATTTACCCATACATCACAACAATTACACATAATTCACATCACAAGGCTCAATGGGGTTTACAAGGATGGATATTCTTGGATACCACTCGAGGCCCTTCTCTAAGGACTCCTCCATATAGATAAGAATAATCATAGAATAAGGGGAAGAATGGATTAATGACCGTCCCATACCGGTCCCATTCATGACCCCTTTCAAAATAATTCCCCAGCGCATCTACTCCCCTATACGACCTACCCAAGAACCCCCCAGGATATGGTAGTTTACATATGTCACATTACACCATGCTTACCAGCAATTAGAAAACATTATGAAGCCTCAAGCTGAGAAATAATAAGATCATAAACCAACATTTCAATAAAATATAAAATTATTAAATCAAGACAAAAACCAAATAAAGATCAATTGTAGCTACATTTCAACATTCCAATCTTAATTCAAAAATAAAATAAAATAAGTCCTTGAGGCAATTTGGACTACAACAACCTTCAAGTGGCTAAATAGCCTAATACAATAAATAGAAAAGTCTTGCTGGCACATAATAAAATAAAACATCAATCAAGAATTACAAATAATTCATATTCTAACAATAAAATTTTCACATTACGAGCACCATGTGACTTGATAAGCCACCTAAGGGGAGGAGGGGACTAGTGGTTCTCTAACCACATAAGTATAATAGCATGCAATAACTGGTGGTCCCTAACCACATAAATATGAATAACTGGTGGTCCCTGACCACATAGATCTGCCTCATTGGTGGTCCCTGACCACTTAAACATAAGTAACTGGTGGTCCCTGACCACATAAATATGAATCACTGGTGGTCCTTGACCACATAAATATAAGTAGTGGTCCATAAAATTCCATCCTTTACCCATGGGTTATAAACATCAAGGAATAGGTTTGCATTATGAACCAACAAGTGTGGCTCTTATATGTGGGGGAGTAGACCACTGTCAATGTCCATGGGAGCATTATAATGACTCAACATAGATCCTTTGTCAAGATTAGGGGCAACCCCCTGAGCTCATAATTTTCCGATGGGAGAACATGTACCTCTCAACCCCTATTTACACTAGCTGGCATCACACTCCCATAAGGGGGGAACCGAATGCTAGGGGTACACATTTAACATAAAAATAAAACTAACACAAAGGAATACATCACATTCCATTTAATAGACACACTTATACACATAACACATTTATTTAAACTCACAACTAGCTAGCTTACATAAAGGCCATCACAAAGGGTACATATAGGGGATCATACTAGATGTCCACCACCCTTATCCCAAGTCAGATACCCTATATCTCATACTTGGGGCACAACACATTTACTGGTTTTCACTTCACATGTCATACATAATACACTTTATGAAATTCACCATGTTGTAGAACAAAATCAATTCACTTACATACACTTATTTTTCTTTAAACCATATTCACTTTGCTTCTTTAATTTTGTACATAAAAGGAATCACTAGTTGATGCACAATGTAGCTTATGTATATTACTCGATTTTCCTAGAATTTAACAATACATGGTACACCACACTTCCCATCCTACTAAGTGTTTGACATCACATGTATGATCAAGATCGGTTTTCTATATTTATCCATACCATTATTCTTCTTTCATTCAACTATGTTTGTTATGTTCATTAACATATCAATATGGGTAATTCCACTATATCTTCACAACCTGTTAAGGAATATTTCTCACTTAATAGGGAAAGTATTCAATCATTTTCATTTGAAACATGGAAATATGAGAAGAGAAAACACACTTGATGCATAAAACACATAATAACTCATGGAATAGTAATTCTCACAAGTTCCCATTAATATCTTTTACAATTCTTGCATTTCGCTATCTAAATCTAAACTATTTACTCACATGTTGTAATCATCATTGTTACAATCACAATTCCATTTAACCTCGTAAAAATGCATAATGAGTAGAAGTCTTGAAATTTCTATCTACCTTTAAGCTTTCTCCTTTGCATTCAAGTGTAAATAATTTTACCTCAAGGAGTAAGAATGATCAATGGTATAGAATGCACATTAGTTGAAAGTTTTACAAGTGTACTTTAGTGTCTCCTATCTATATAGTTTAACTTTCCACACCATGAATCATGCATAATTCATTACTCAATTTATAGATTCATACAATTGATTATTCAATCCTTGCAGCATGTATACAACCTTCAAGGTCAACACCTAATTGATTACATTATTACTTCCTTTATGAGAAGTTTCGTTTCTTATTTTTACACCAATAAGTCTTTAGTTCTCAACTATGTACATAAGGAAGTATTTATGGTGTGTGCCCTAAGTAACATTGTAACTCCAATTGGATATTTGACAAGGTCTGTTCACCAAGGTTCTAGACACAATTACTAGAAGGAAATTATTTTCACATTACCTAAATCAATTTTCACCAATATTGTCATAGTTGTAACTTTCAACACATTCTCACCTTTGACTCGACTCCTAGAAATCATCTTTCTTTGTTAACTATTTAATCTTTAAATAATAGAGCACAAGGGTTTGTTAGCTTATAGTTCTATCATGTTTACTAGGCCATCATTTACTTACACATGTACTTAAATAACTTTAAAGTTTCACCATTTAAGTCAAGGTGAATATTTTGATTTTTATCACTTTTATAAATTGGACTTACTATATAACGCAAAATTTTGACTATTAGTTGATGACATCATTCATGAAATCGTTACCTATCACACACAAAATGAATCATTTGTTGCTTCATGAAATCAACCCTTATACAATTATATGTAAATAGAGATCTTTGGTTAATAGGTTAAGGCTTAGGAAAAATCATGTCCTAAGGCATACAAGATAAAAATTCATGCATGCATTAATACCAATTTGTGTGTTCAAGCCCTTAAAATTTATGTCTAACAACCTTCACCTTAAGGGTTTAGTTTCATTTTTTTTTGACAAGATTTTAAATCTCGCTATGCGGGTACTTAAATTACACATAACACCCAATTCAAGGGTGTTATATTTAATCAATTTAAGAGTTTATCAATTTAAACTTATTTAATTACAACCCTCAACACACTAATCATTTTCGAGGTTCATAAATTTTTTGACGAGTTACATGATTCCAAATATAATTATGATGTTCTATCCTTTCTTCACACTAATGTTTCTATAAAAAAAAATATGTTGCACAACAAATGCCCATAACTTATTATTGTATTGGAAAATAATGGCCTTAAAATTCAACAAACTAATATTTACTTAATGATACACCTCAGTATGTCCTATTACTCTAGTCGGGCATTTATAACAAGGAATATGCCTCATAACTCAATTATACCCTTTTTAAGGTTTTAAGGAAATTTGATAACAACAGGCTAGATTAATGTTGTAACCCTAGTTAACTAGTCTAATATGGGATCTAGGTATTCACCTTATTAAGGCACCATGTTTAGACTTGAGTTTCTTTTGAATTCAAAATTCTTTAATAAGTTGCTTGCTTGACCTATCTTTAACAGTCACTTCCTGACCATTTAGTAGTTTAAAACCTTATTTAGGTCATATGTCTAAACTAAGTTCTCATGTATCACACCATGTATGTTCTTTAGATTTAAAATTTTATTCTAACTAACACAAGATGTTTTGCGTACACACAATACGTAATGCCCAATTTATTCCTAGAGTTCCCTAGAGTTGCAACCTAGGGCTCTGATACCAAGTGTCATACCAAAAAATTTAGCCTTGAAAAAGTAACAATTTTTTTTTTTGCCAACATTTACACATCACGTCCTTATTGCACAACACAACCTCTAACGTTAACACTTATTAGACAATGTCAAATTTTACATGAGACACAACACTGTTTGGTTGGCTAGGTTATTGTTGTCACACCCTTTCTTGGCCCAGTTTATAAACTTAAATTTAGATTAATACCAATGGTTGGATGATAAAGTGTTAATGCTTATGCTACCACGTCAATTTCAAATTTGAACAAGAACAACTCTTCCACTGAATCCTCAACTTGACATATATCAAAAATAACTCTTTATGATCCTAACGTTAGTATTAATGCTAAACTTTATTCGACGTAACAACATAATTCCTTCTATTTTGCTACTGTGTCATTATTATTTTGAACATAGGTCGGACATGATCTTGTTGTTTATTCAGGTGGCCTATAGTACCTAATAGCCTCCACAACATTTTACTAAGGCATGTAACCTTGCCTATATCAAAAGATAACTTAATAATAAATTTACTATTTCTTGTCATTATTATTATTATTAGTATTGTACTCACTAACTCAACTTTATGAAATAATCTTCAATTAAATAATTAACAACGATAATTATACTCAAACCATAATTTATCAATGGAGATAGCATTATTATCTAATTAACGCAATTTGGGACACTATACCTAAGTTGATGTACCCAACCTCATCATCAAAACTCGAAGTTCAAATGTGAGAGGAGAGGATGTATTTATATATTAATTATCAAATTTATATATCTAATTATTTATTCATACTTAATATTAATTTACCTAATTACTTGTCCTTAACAAAATAAATGAATAAATAAATAATAACTTATTTATATATTAATTCTTAAAAAATTAATTTGACCTAATTACTAAAGAAGTAAATAAATAATAACATATTTATCTTCATCTATTATTTACTTATTTTCACTCCAAAGAATAAACTTAAGAAAGGAATTACAAGAATTATATTTATAATATTCACTTTGTTTATATGTTTCATTTTATTTTTATGGGAAGGAAAATAATCGAATTAAGAGGAACTTATCTCTTCCCCTTTTTTTTGAATTCCTAGGAATACACTACTCTGTCCTCATATAGAAAATTATATAACTTAATGGTGTCTCTTTATTAAGGGTATGGGGATATTATTCCCCTCTTCACTTTTCACTATAAAATTTATTTTATCCCATGCATAGCTCGTGGCAAGGATATGATTATATGCGTAACAGTTTAAACTTTTAATTTAATCACTAACTGAGCTAGTAGTACCCCGTGTCAAGGAAATTTTCACTATTCACTACTAACACTATATACCGTAGCATGATAAATCATCCACTATATTGAAGGTTCTTAACATTCCAAAGTAGGAAGTGCCCAATGTTAGAGCGTGTAAGGATGCAAGTTAGATAAAGGAAAAGAAAGAGTTATAAATAGGATAAGACATTAGATCAGTGCGTATCAACACGAATAGAACATCCCAATATTAGGCATGCTAAAAAAATTTATATTGTTCATCGATGACACCATAGACTTGACCCGAAATGGGGTGCTAAGAATAAGAGGGATTTTACTGTGTATAAATAAATAAATAAAGAAATCGGGGATGAAAATTTTTCTCACGTTCAACTAACAATGCAAAAGAAAACATTGGTTGACCTAAAGAAGAGAGATGGGGCTGCTGGGAAAGATAACCCAATCTTCCACTGGATTTCCACGCATCACATTTATCCATGCATTTAAATTTGAACCGACTTAGAAGAGATTTTCTAAAATAACGTACTCTCCCATCCCTCTCTTGAATAAACGATGTGGAAACCAGCATTGCTGAGGGCGCAGTTTGGTGGAAATTTACTCTGAGGAGAAAAATTGATACATGCATGTTATTCCTTTCTTTGCACGATAGGATGACCATTCAGTGGTTAATACACAGACACTGTCTGATGGACAATTTGTCAACTTGCAGATATTATGCCAATTAAAGTGTAATGAAGGTATGGCTGTCAATTAGAGACCAAACCACTTCCTTGAAATATTAAAGAGGGCTTCATTAAGGGAGGTCCAATCTTAGCAATTTTGGTCTTCGCTTAAGCCATTTGACAAGACGTCTGACAAAAGAGAAAACTGACAACATGACTTTGACTGCAACACATTAACTAGCTATAAAAAAATGTTGTCAAAAAAATGTGTCCTGCACACAACTAGGTACTAGGCTTCAGAAAGGTCAACCTCTCTATTCGATTTTATAGTATTTCCTACTTACAAATACTTCCAACGTGTTCTCTATGACATAGGCCCATCGTTTCCCCAACCTTCCTTCGACAATAGCTAGTAAGAGTTTACCTCATTTGAGGACCATGGAAACAAACGTCAATCTTAAAAGAGTATGGGAGGAGAGAAAATATTAGAATCATGCCAATTAAAGTCTCTTGTGAAAGTACAAGCTAGGGCCAACATTAGGCTTGTAGGGGCGGCTATCCAATATAGAGGCCCATTATTTTGTTGTGGTTAAAGCTGTCGCCTGAACAGGTGGTTCAAGAGTCAACAGTCCAAAGGTATGCATAATGTCGATCTAACAATGTCTTCTCAACTAAATGATAAGGATATAAGAAGAGCCTGGGATGATGCCAATTCCAGAAGGAGGTAAATTCATTGGAACAAATTTTGTGTGGAACAAGAATGCGGTTTTTTGAGTGATATGGTTGGCAATCTAATACAGAGTTAATCGCTGTTTGCATACACATTTGGCTATATCCATCCATGGATTCAAAATATGTCTATTAAAGGGTGATTTAAACCATTTTAATAAAATAATTCAAAATCGCCCTTTATGTTGACTACAGATTGAAGGCTTCAAGTTATTAGTTCGATCTGCTGCCTTATGTCTTTTTAACTAAAGGCACAAAGTAAATCTTGAACAATTTTATAAAAGAGCATTGGTCAGAAGATCTATTTCCTCATTAACAGAGGGTTTAGAAGCTGTTTTTTTTTTCTTTCATGCATTTCCTGCCTCATCTTACTTCTAGATAATGGTGTGATGTATTATATTGCTGCCCCTCACGGTTAGGAGAGCTTCCATTAGTAGTGATGGTGGTGATCAGACAACTCTAAAGACGTTGCAGCTAGGGGTTTGAGTAATATCAATGCTACATTGGATTCATGGGTCTCTTAATGCAGAACAAGCATACACTGTTATTTGTGTGCAGATTCAATGGAGGTGCCTGCTTATACCTGTCAACCTGAGCCCTTTTACCAGCTATGCCATTTCTCCATTTTATCTGTTTACTTATTTATTTATTATTATTATTATTATTTTGAGCAAGTTGAAGTAAGAAGAAAATCGTGCTACAATAAGAGCCTCTATTTTATTAAATATACCTATTATTACAGAGATTTGTTCATTCATCTACATGAGGTAATAGCTATCACCTTTGTTGGTTTACCTAACAGAACTATTGGGCTCTATTAAGTCATTTTAACCAAGCTAGAGTAACAGATCGTGTATATTATCCAACAGAGGGCTCATGGGTTAAATGAAGTATGCATTTATCATTTTGAAAAGAAAGACTAAACATACTCAATCTGCCTCTTATAAGTTTTCCACCCATTCAGGATACTTTCATTTTAACCTTACTCGCATAGTTGCCATTGCTCAATTGATAAGTTATGATGACAGTCAGATTTCTAAGAAGTCTACACAGTTTATTTCTAAATTAAATGTTCCCTTATTTGAGGGGATGCAGCGAAAAAAAAACAATATATCTTCTTTTCATTGTAACTAAAATCCTCTTTACAATCTCAAAACTTTTCATCGTGATAACTGGAATACATGACCTTCTAGATAGCATATTTCTTCTCTTACATAAAATTCTTTTTGTACCCCAAGAAGTAGAACTTACAACATAATACCATTTACTTAGGCTTTCATCTTTAGCATATCACATAGAAATAAAATAAATGACAAATCAATGTGCAACTTCTTGCTCTCCACCCTACCATAATGGCGTCATGGAGCCTCATGGGCTCTAGCCATACCCACGAGCAAGGAAACATGTTAACCCCAAGATGATAGATGGAGTCTTCTCTAAATTTACAAAAGATTAAAATGTCACAACATCAATTACATGCCTAAGGGCTCTCCACTCACCATATTCAACAATGATCCATATAAACATACTCACATGATCCTACAATAATAAAATAAGGGAGCAGGGGAAAGTAGGGAAAACTTATCTCTTTTCTTAGGGTGAAGAGATTGAACTATTTTATCCATCTTTCTTCTCCCATCCAAGCCATCTTGATCACTATCTTGCCAAAGAGGTGGACTCCTCTCCTCTTCTCATTCTTCCTACCATCTTCACTAATGTTCTCCAAGAGGAGAAGTGGGCAATGCCCAAATCTTCCATCTTCTTGAGGTATATAGGAATCCTCCAAACCTACACTCTTTCCCACAAGTGCTCACACATGTGTGAGTCTTGTGCCAATTCCAAGAACTTTTGGGGAGTGGGAGGTTGAGAGTGACAAGTCACTCTTCCCAAGCCCCAACACTTTTTGAATTCGTCACATTCATGAATGTGGAATTTTGGGGGGGTCTTTTCACACTCCAAGGACAAGTTCATATGTGAAAATGGTTCCAAACCCATAGGTATAGGTCCTAGGGGTCTATTATTGTTCAAAAACCAAGGAAATTGACTCAATAATCCCTTTTCAAAACCTACACAAGAATCCATACGAATTTTGATCCTAACCAAGGGTTCCAACCCCAACAAAACTCACATCACATGTCCTACAATTAGATTCTACTCAATCACCCAACCAATAATAAAACCTCAAACCCTTCTAAGTCAAATAGGGCTACACTTAGAACTTCCCAAAGATGTATTTAATTTGATTCCAACATTTATCTATCCTCCTATTTTCATATTTTATTCCTAATGATAATGTTCGCCACAGCTACTTGATGTCATAAGAAGTCGATTCTAGTAGGCATGTAATCTTGTCAGCTCGACATCTTCAATCACTCTTCACCAAACTCAACCTTCAAGAAGAGTCTTTTAATTTTCTCTTGATGGTTCACCCTTCCCATGCTAACACCATTACCTTTCTGCACAATACCAACACAATCATAAGTAACAATCGTATATCACTTAAATCTGTTTATTGAATATTCTAAACTTTAATCATATAATAATCCATTTAAATTTCAATTTGTCTTCCATAGTATACGAGTGTATTCCACCTTTATGATAGTGAAGGTAAAACATAATGTTAACATGAAATTCCAAAATATTACCAAATGATCATCTTATTTATCATTCACAATATATCTAATCACCAACTTAAGAAAAGCATATAACAAATTAGGTTTGTATTAGGCATATACGAAGTGGGGCCTTACATAAACCAACTTACATTTGAATCCTTGTTGGATTTAGACTTGCCCCAAAACTTTATTGCAGAGACTATGAATATATATAAATTGTTTTAAAGGTAATTGTGTACTTATTTCCATTCAATTATACTCAATTTATAGGAAAAGAGGATACTCATGTAGTTTAAAATGCATGATTATCATCTTCAAATGTATTTTTAGTTTATAGATTATATGTTACTTGATGAGTGTGCAGTGACTACAATGACTACATTGTATGGGATATGCATAGGTAAGTGTTATGTGATCACATGAAAATTTTATGTTGAACTTACACATAAAAAATTAAAACGTCCATGTTAAAGAAAAAGGGTTATATGGACCTAAACAAAATGATAAAGTTAAAAGATATGAGATTATAATAGAATTAGCTCTTTGATTGTAGATTCATTATATATTTTTTAACATATGTATGTATGTAGGTAAGTATGTATGTATGTATATATGTATGTATGTATGTATGTATGTATGTATGGGGTGATCCCACAATAGTGGTTTACAATTTTTGGCCAAACTAGACATTAAAATAATTTTTTTAACTAAATCTTCTCTTTCGGACACCTATAGCGGCTAAACCATGAGGAATTTGGAGACGATGCAAACTAGAGTTTCGTTGAATTTTTTCTATAGATTTTAAATATATTTTTTTCAAAATTTTTGGAATTAGATTGCACTTCTTTTTCCATCTCCCTCAAAAATTAGTTTTTTTCAGAAAACAACATTTTAAAAAAGTGACACTCACCATATAAAGCATAACTTTTTTTCCATGAAGGATAAAATTATGATTCTTTTGAATTTAGATTTGTAACTCTGATATAGATAGTGTTTCCACTAGGTTAGATATTTTTTTATTGAATATTTTTTCTTTAATCAAGTTTCAAAGTCAAACCAATTAAAATTTAGACATAGCGTGACCGTATAACACGTAACTTTTTTGTATGTATCAATATTCAATTTAATTTTTTTTGTTAGATCAAGGACTCCAATATCTGGTGCACTCATATTTTTAAAAAATAAATTTTGATAATCTTCTATTTTTCCATGTGTAGAATAGAGAGCTTGATTTTCGGTGAAAAACCTACATTCACAAGAAATAAAAAATAAATATAATAATCAAATTTAATTTAATTATAATTATAATTTTTTGGAAGCTTATAATAAGGACTACATAATTACAAAAAAATAGATTTTAAATAAATTCATTTGATCCCCAAAAGGTAAATCAAAAGTGGTTTTTTATCAGCATTTTGATAGGTGTAAAGGAGACTCTGTTATAGGTATGGTTTAAAACTAGCAGGGTTCTATCCAAGGGGGATTGGTCTAAGGTGGTGTGATAAAACCCTATTCAATTGGAATCCTTTAAGTGAAACTTTTCAAAGCTTAAATCATTATATTTTCTAAAAATATGTGATTTCAGCAAAAATCAGGATCTCCTAGAAAGTGTAAACCACTATTGTGGCAGCACCCTATGTATGTATGTGAAATTTAAAAATAAAGTGAATGTAAATGAAGTAACAATAAAATACAAATGTTATGATGTTAACAATTTTCTACATAAAGAATGAATGTATTTCATAGTCACTTTCATTTATTGATTGTGTCTTTTTGAGTTGTGATGCAAATGCATCATGTTGTGGAAGACGACAACTAAACTACAAGGAGAGAAATGTTATAAGACTCTTGGTGAAAAGAAAACTATGAAATTTTCATTTAACATTAAAGAGAGATAATTAAAAAAATGATAATATGATCCTTTGATTAAAATGGACATTAATAAAAAAATATTTATATAAACTCTTTTAAAGGGGAATAAGTATTTATTTAAATAATTATTAAGAGAAAACTTTTGTGAAAAGGTGTGATGGTTTGGAAACCACCCTTTAAAAGGTTATATAAAGCATTCATGTACGACTTGGAAAAGGCACGGAGAACACTCAAAGTAGAAGATTTGGCAGGCTATGGATATTGGAGAAGGAGCGTGCACATAAAGTATGTCCGACTCAAGGTACAAAGTACACTCAAAATTTTCCAATCCAAAGCTATTGTGCATGTTGAGTAACTACTCTAAAGCATGTTGTGTGCATGTTGAGTAATTACACTAGAATATATTTAGTGATAGCTTTGGAGCATGATGTGTTTTGAATATGAACTATTTCCTCCTAGAGTGTGTCATAGTTCTACATGGGCAAAAACCACTAAAATATTTTAAGGGTGAGAGTGAGTATTCCAAGTACTCTGATTCAAATAAGTACCAAACTTATTTTACAAAGATACTCAAAATTAAATATAAATAAGATGGAATTATTGTAATCATAATCCTCTAAAGATGTTATTTGTTCCATTGAGATCTTGTTCATATTGTCAAATGTTAATTAATAGATTAATATTGTTGATCTTATTGTTCTTAAGTCTTAAATTAGTTAATAATGATAAATAAATATTTTTTAGCATTTGTATTTGAATTATAAATAAATTTTATAATCTTTAAACTTAGATAATAACATTAATAAATCTGTTGCCATATAAAATTAACCTTACATATTTAAATATATACCAATTTTATATTTTGGAGGAAATAGCATTACAAATTGCCTACTCTAAATGTGAATTAAAGTATATTAAATATTGATTTACAAATAACAATCCACCTCTCCCCCTTAACACAATCCTTTGATGATACTGAAACCTTATTGACCAATATACAAAGAAAATCCTTTGTGGCAAGGAACAAAACAAGTATCCAAGCAACCCTTATTGCCTGAAAGGTTTATCACCAAATGTAACAACAAATTGAGGTTTAATTATAAAGAGCATCCACGATTTCGGCCTTTGTCTTGTAATGTGATTAGCATTGAGACTGAACGAAATGCATGCTATTCCCTGGGCTCTAATCATTAGAATGAAATACTTGAGTAATCCTTTAGCTGATTAAAGCCGATCCACTCATTAGGAATTGGCAATCTCATTTATGATTTTTCCTGCAATTGTAAAGCATATTTAAATAGGTAGCTTGTGTTTGAAGACTCATTTCTACCTTCTGTGACCATTGTTGGGCGCCTTCTGAGTAAAGTTCATATTTGGAGCCCGTTTGAAGTCTTTTGTGCAGCGGCCATTTTTCTGTGCATTGTTGGTCGTGATTTGCCACAGCTTTTCTTTCTGCCCTCTATGTTCTTGGTTTTCAAATACTGAGCAACGGCGTTCAATTCCTGCGGAAAATACTTCAGTGAGTTACAGAGCCAGGTTAAATTTTACTTTAGGCTTTTTTCGTATTGATGAAAGTTTTTCTTTAGGTTTTATTTTTGATATTTACCTTTTTTTTCAGTTTTATAAAAATGTATAATGTTTTTTTTTAGAATTTTGTTTTTATAAAAATTTATCAGTTTTTACGATTTATTTTCTAAAAAAATTAGGTTTCAAATTTTAAATTAAAAACATTTATTTATCTGTATACCTTTACAAACTCTTGTTTATATTTAATGATTTTCGTTAATTTTTAGTTACCTCACAACGTCTTATAATGACATTTTGTGTGTTCATAAAATCTCTACCTTAAATCAAAGAGAATTCTTGAAATCGTCACCCTCCATTTAAAAAATCATTGATGATAATATGTAATAAATAGGAATAAAGGAGAATAGAGCAGTTCACGGCGTTAAGGAAAATTGTTTCCTGCGTAACTATTTCTTCCTAACCGTTTTATCGAGAGTGAGGATCAAAGAACGCTTAAAGAGCTTCTATTGCATCTAGAAACTGTAATTTCTGGAAAAACCTCGATGGTCCAGATCATTTTGTTTTTGCTTTGGGCTATTTAAAATGCTTTAGACCTGGGCAGAATTGTGACAATTCCAAGCATTGCGAAAGATACACATGTTAAATTCAATGCCCAATCCTAATTTAAGTTTCAAGTATTTTATTAATCCCAGAGCAAAAAACACAAGAAAACTATTTTCAGGTCTGATATACGAAACTAAAATATACTCAGCACTTAACTACTGCAAAACACACACAGCGGAAATAGAAAACCAAACACAAACTAACACAAATGTTTTTGGGTATAAACCCCTGGCAAAACCCTTGCAGGAAAACCAGTAGAACAAAGAGTTTCTTTATTATTCAGATTCAGCAAATTAATAGAGTACACACTTTACCTTTCTGACACTCTCAATCTGCTCTAAACAACCAAACAGAAACCTCACTCTGCTCTACTCTGATCTCACACAGAACTCTATCTAAGAGATTACTGACCTAGAATTAATGGTGGAGATTCAATCTACTACCATCCACATCAACGGCAATAATCTATCCAGTATTTATCAGCTCAACTAACCACTTCTAGAAGAGAGATTAATAATCACGTGTTTCTTGCTTGCTAGAGATCAACGCCTAAGCTAGAACACCATCCGAGCTACAATGTTCAACACTCCCTCTTAGCGAGGAAGGTGTTCTCTCTAACACCCAACTTATCCCTATAGGAGATAAATTTTCCCTTTAATAAGGCCTTTGTCAGAATGTCGGCTACCTATTCATCAATATGCACGTACTATAGCTGGACTACTCCCCTCTGTACACAATCTTGGATGAAGTGATACCGAATGTTGATCTGCTTTGACCGATCATGGAATACATGATTCTCAGAGAGCTTGATGCAACTTTGATTATCACAATGGATGATCATTGGATCTAGCTCTTGACCGAATACTGCTACTAGCAACTTTTGAATCCAAATGGCCTCACACATTGCCAAGCTTACTGCCATGTATTATGCTTCTGCAGAACTCAGTGCCACTGATTTTTGTTTTCTACTAAACCAAGAGATGACTCCCGATCCCAGGCTGAAACAACACCCTGAAGTGCTCTTCCTGTCCACTGCACTGTTGGCCCAATCTGCATCCGTGAAACCTATCAACTTCACTCCTCCTCCCTGAGTATACCTCAAACCATACTCAACTGTGCCACGGAGATATCTCAAAACATGCTTTGTTGTTGTCCAATGTGCTCATCTTGGTTCAATCATGAACTGGCTGAGAGTGTTGACTGCAAAGCAAATGTTTGGCCTCGTGTTAACTAGATACATAAGAGAGCCAATGAGCTGCCTGTATAAGGTAGAGTCTACTACCTCCTACCTGGAAGTTTCTACCTTCTTCCAATTCACATCCATGGGTGTAGACAACGGCTTATAGTCCTACATCCTAAATTTCTTTAAAATCTCAACTATGTATTTCCCTTGACCAAGGAAAATCTCGCCATTACGCTGCCATACCTCCAAACCAAGAAAGTAATGCATTAGACCCAAATCTTTCATCTCGAACTCCGAAGCAAGATCTCTCTTGCAATCTGCTATGAGCCTTTGTGAACCTGCTAAGAAAAGATCATCCACATATAGTACCAAAATGAGTGATTCTCCCCCAATTGCTATGTAATAAAGGTTTGAATCAGCTTCACTCTTTATGAAGCTCATCTCTTGCAAATAGTCATCTATGTGCTCGTACCATGCCCTGGGTGCCTGCTTAAGCCCGTACAATGCTCTCTTCAACCTACACACATGAGAATCCCTCCCATGTGCTTCAAAACCCTCAAGATGTTCAATGTATACCTCCTCATCGATCACTCTATTAAGGAATGTTGTTTTGATGTCCATTTGATGGATCTCCCATCCCATCTCTGCTGCAAGGGAGATCATGGCACTGATGGAAGTATATCTGGCTATCGAGGCAAAGGTTTCATCGTAATCCACTCCCTCTTTCTGAGAGAACCCCTTTGCCAAAAACCTAGCTTTGGACTTATCAACACTGCCATCCATAGCATGCTTGATTTTATAGATCCAATGTGACCCAACCACTTTCCTATCCACTGGTCTAGGTACCACCTCCCAAACATTGTTCTTCATTATGGAAGAATATTCTTCCACCATAGCATCTTGCCACACTTGTTGCGATGCTTCTTGAAAGCTAGAAGGCTCTTTGTCGACAAGATTGCTCATCAACGCCATGTAATCATAATACTTTTGTGCTAGTCTCCTCTGTCTAGCACTCATCCTCGGAGCACCCACAAACTCTTGAGAATCTCGAATAGTATGATTAACCACTCGGCTTCTCTTTCTCTCAGTTGTAGGAGGTACTGATGTAGTGGATGGAGTTTCTTGCTCCTCATCTTGTTCGTACACCTGAGTATTAGTCCCTATATCTGATCCTGTACTAGTATTTGTTGTTGTGACCTGCTCAGACTTAATTTCCTCCATCAGAACAATAAATTGTTGATCCCTAGCCACTGGTACATCATAAGACTTACAAAAAGCCTTCTCCTCCTCAAAGCGCACATCCCTCCTGACAACTGTTTTCTTAATGGATGGAATGTATATTTTATATGCTTTGGAGGTTTCACTGTTCCCGATGAAGATCCCCTTTTTAGTAGTGGAATCAAGTTTCATCCTCGTATCAGAGGGCACGTGACAATAAACAAGACATCCGAATATCCTAAAGTGTCCTACCTCAGGTTTCTTCCCTGTGAAAGCCTCATCCGGAGTTAATTGCCCCAAAACCCTATGAGGACTCCTATTCTAAATGTAGACTATCGTATTGCATGCCTCTGCCCATAGAAACTTGGGAAGATCCTGATCATATGGCATAGCCCTTGCTACTCCCACTATGGCTCTATTCTTTCGCTCTGCTACTCCATTCTGCTGGGGATTGTGGGGAACTGTCAGCTCCTTCTTGATCCCAGCTTTGGCACAAAACTCCTTGAAAGCTTTCCCAATGTACTCACCTCCATTGTCTGACCAAAGCACTTTAATTTTCCTGCCAATTGCATTCTCCACAAGAGCTTTAAACTCTTGGAACTAACTGAAGACTTCATCTTTCGTTTTCAGGAAATCTATCCAGGTCTTCCTGGAGAAGTCATCTATGAAGGTGACAAAGTAAACATACCCAGTCAAAGATGTTGAGGACATGGGGCTGCACACATCTGAATGCACCAGGTCTAGAATGTCCTTCGATCTACTATCACTAAGGGGAAAGGTTGTCTTCGCATACTTCCCCATTACACATCCCTTGCACATGTCACTGTGGTCAGTGCTTATATCGGGAAGGCTTGTCAAAATCTCCTTAAGTACTTTGAGAGCTCCAGGGTGAAGGTGGGCCAGCCTCCTATGCCACAGCTCCCCTACTTCCTTGTTGCTGCTCACCAATGCCTTTGGTGACTAGAATTGTAGTTTGTACAATTTCTTCGATCTGACCCCAATCATCTGTCCCTACTGAGAACCCCTAGGTTGCAGATAAACCTTCTCTCCTCTGAACGATACATCATATCCCTTGTCTTGTAATGTTGAGATAGATATCAGGTTCTTTGTCATCCTTGGCACGAACAGTACATCTGTGAGGTTAATAGGTTTTCCTGACTCCCTCTAGAATGTGACCATCCCTCGTCCAACTGGAGTGCCCCTGGAGTCATTTCCCATTTCTATATCGAAGTCCATCTCCTCTATTTTGAAACTGGAGAAAATTTCACAAACTCTTGTCATATGATATGTCGCACCACTATCAATATACCACACACCTGTGGTTGTAGTGCTTGAGCTGGAAAGGCAAGTAATGAGGGAGAAATCCTCATTAAATCTCAAGGAGAATTGTCAATGTCCGCTGAAGCTGTCATCTGAGACTTTTTCTTGTCCTTTTTGTTAGGACATTGATTGGAAAAGTGTCCTATTTGATGACAAGCAAACCATTTCACTTTGCTCATATCTTTCTTCTTTTCTCCCTGAGAGATCTTCTTGTTTCCTTTCACCTTGGGATTTCCCTTTCCTACAAGAGAAACGCTTTCTTCTTCCTCATCCTTAAGACTGTTGCTGCTTTCGCTGAGAGAATTTAACCTTATCTCCTCTTGAGTGAAATCATCCCATAGTCGATCCCAGTCTAGAATGTTTTCTCGTCCCACTACAATGCTGACAAAAATTTCCCACTGCTTAGAGAAGTCGTTTAGGGCTATCTTCACAAGCTCGGGATCATCCACTTTGTCTCCCACTACAGCTAGTTCATCCTTCACTTGCTGTATCCTAGTAAGGTAAGAGACTACACTCTCACCCTTGGCCATCTTAGTATTTCTGAGTTTGTCTCTTAGGACTATTTTCTTATTGAGGTTTGACACTTGGTAGAGTCGTGTGATGGTGTCCCACATCTTCTTTCCCAAATCCAGCCCTATTAGGTGAGGAACCACATGGTCCTTCACCCCTTCCATGATGTTTCGTCTGGTCTTGGCATCATTCTTTTTGTGAACGTCTGCCTGCTATGGATCTGCTGGAACAGGAATGGTCTTCTCAACAAAGTCTTTCAGACCACACTCTTCTAGCATCAGCAGTATACACTCCTTCCAGATGCCAAAGTTAGATGCACCATCCAACCTATCCTCAACTCTGAATCCAAGAGTTTCCATCTATTCCTTAGATATCAAACACAATGACCTCCGGTGAATCTTAGAAAAATTGAAGAAATACGATAAGTTTGGTTTCCTTCTCTTTTCAAAGGCAGAGCTCTCATACCATGTTAAATTCAATGACCAATCCTAATTTAAGTTTCAAGTATTTTATTAATCCTAGAGCGAAAAACACAAGAAAACTATTTTCAGGTTTGATATATGAAAATAAAATATACTGAGCACTTAACTACTACAAAACACACATAGCAGAAATAGAAAACCAAACACAAATTAACATAGATTTTTTTGGGTATAAACCCCTGGAAAAACCCTTGCAGGAAAACCAGTAGAACAAAGAGTTTCTTTATTATTCAGATTCAGCAAATTAATAGAGTACACACTTTTCCTTTCTGACACTCTCAATCTGCTCTAAACAACCCAACAGAAACCTCACTCTACTCTACTTCGATCTCACACAGAACTCTGTCTAAGAGATTACTGACCTAGAATTAATGGTGGAGATTCAATCTACTACCATCGACATCAATAGCAATAATCTATCTAGTATTTATGAGCTCAACTAACCACTTCTAGAAGAGAGATTAATAATCACGTGTTCCTAGCTTGCTAGAGATCAACGCCTAAGCTAGAACACCATCTGAGCTACAATGTTCAACAACACATTCTATTTGTGGCGTTACGAAATTATCTTTCACCATTAAGTTTTTGTGAAATTTTTTAATTCGAAGGTCTATTAATCGTTAATGGTAGATGTAAGTATGGGAGGAGAGGTTGAAACCTTTGCTTTTCGGGCTAAAATCAACCAGCTATTGAGCCTCACTATTAACACTTTTTATAGCAATATTGAAATTTTCCTTGGTGAACTTATTAGCAACTCGTTCAATGTGAGTATATCATCTACAAATTTAGTGTTTTAAATGTCTTCTCTGGTTTGCTTTTGCTTTAATATAATGATTTGTTTCATTGGATTGTTCCTGCTTGTAGATTACTCTGTGATTTGTTATCTTGTTAAAGGAGGTCAATTTGGGGGCTTAGTGGTAGTTCTTGGTAGTTTTTTTTTTATTAACTTTGTGGAGTAGATTGTGAAACACAAGTTTTTTGAGATGCCGGGATACAATTACTGCATGCAGGCTCTAGATAAAATCTGTTTTGAGGGTCTGACAGACAAGAGTAAACTGGAAGCGCAACCTAGACAAGAGTAAACTGTCTAACAGAGCTTGTGAACAATTTAGGGGAAATTGCAAGGTCGAGAACAAAGTAATTCATGGAGGCTCTGCAGGCTGGGGTGGATGTAAGCATGATTGGGCAGTTTGGAGTGGGGTTTTACTCTGCTTACCTTGTAGCAAAGAAAGTAATTGTGACTTCAAAGTACAATGATGATGAGCATGTTTATTTTTTTAGCTTGAAAGGTGGGATGTGGATTTGTTTTAAAGCAACTTGAGTTGGATATGCTTTAAATCACTTTAAAGCAACTCGAGTTAGATATGCTTTAAAACAATTCGAGTTGGATTTTTAGCAACAGTAGTTTTTATTCTTTAATAGAATGTTTTCGAGTTTGTGAGGATAAGATAAATCCAAGAGTGATTTTATTTGTAATTAAATCCAAAGAAAGCAAGGAAAGATTCTTTCCTTGCACGCTAAGTAAAGCAGCTAAGCTCTATAAATGTAAGATTGTTGTAGCAAACTCATATTGTATTTTTGAAAAACAAGTTTGTTGTTAGGCTAAATAGAAGATCCAACATTTGTAGGTTTTTCTCCGTATTGCGGTTTCCTAAGTATATATGTCTTATTGTCTTTTTATGATTGGCTTCTTGTTATTATTTTTGCTTCTGCTGTTATTAGTTGTTAATTAACCCAGTTGTGTTAATTGTTATAAATCAGATTTCTTTCTGTGAATTTATTGTCCAATTAATTTGTTGTTGGGTTATAGAAATTAACATAACAGTACATCTGGGAGTCACAGGCTGGGGGTCATTCACTGTTACCAGGGATGTCAGCGATGAGCCTCTCGGAAGAGGAACTAAGATCACTCTCATTATGAAAGAGGACCAGGTAAAATAACATGTTTCATCTTCTCAGGGTTTTAAGAGTAGATAAATTGTTTGTTCCTCTGTCTTAGATAATAAAAAAGTTAAAAGCATATGTGATAGCTCACGTTTTCTATATTAGATTATAACATAGCTTAAATCATTTCAGATAGCTTTGTTGTTCTCAGTGTTGCATGAATTTTTTGGTTGAAAACATTTCTGATAGCCCTATTTTTTTCTATTTTGCAGCATAATGAGTCATCGTCTTCTAATATTGAATCTTTGTTAGCCTCGCAATATAGGCCTCATGTGCATTCATTTTTCAAGACACTTACAACCTTGAATACAAGCACCCATGCAAGATTCTCGGTTCTCGAGAGGCATGCTGATGAATGCCTAGCACCATTAGTAGGTTTTTGAAGTGCCCTCTTCCTTTCTTGCTGTAATAAATCTATTAGGCATATCTTTTTTACACGCATGCTTGCGCTTAGGTTTTATCGCTCAATAAAGATGTCTACCACAAAATTAACTAAGTCAAACATCCTTTTTACCAGGGTTGGTCATTTGGTTTTTTGTTTCATAGCACTGGAGGATTACTAATGCATACGTTTTTCCTCATGTGTGAATTTCTAACATTGAGATTTATGTTTCTCAGTTAACTCGGGTATATTTTACATATTTGAAAATTATTCTATTGGTGATCCTAGAAGAACACAATCAAATTATCCTTGAGGAGGCATCAGTGTGGTTTCAGTTCCGTTTTTCCCTAAATATCTGACAAGATTATTTACCTCTTGTAATGCAGAGTAACAAAGAAGACCCTTTTTGAAGATTTTCAGAAAATATTCACAAAAATGGTGAATGAGAACTTGGAATAGCTAGCTATGAAAGGTCATATGCCTCACCTTAATTCTATGGGTATGGCAATAAAGTTGGCAAGCATCAAGGTATATGCTTGAATAGTGGACTCGAACTTGGAATAGCCGGCTATGAAAGGTCATATGCCTCACCTTAATTCTATGGGTGTGGCAATAAAGTTGGCAAGCATCAAGGTAGATGCTTGAATAGTTCATTCCCTCTGCTCTTCCAAGGATTCAACATGGATAGCTTAAGCTGCTATAAAACAATAGCAGTTGGATAATGAAAAACTGATGGGATTGACATAAAGATTTCATATAGCTTACATTATTCTCACAAATAATTCAACGTTGAATCCTTAGACTAAACCTAAATAATTTGCAAGGTAATCCAAATCCACAAGAAATGCAGGGTATTGAACTTTAACTGTAAATGCAGTGTTTTATTTCTTTGATAATAGCTAAAATAGGAAGTGTGGAGCATTGAATTTTTAAGATGCATGGCCACTGAAAAGTAATGTCAGTGACATGAATATTTTAATTTTGGCTCTAGCCAAAAATGTGTTTCCTCAAAAAATCCATCTTAAAAACAAATTACCAAAGAAGTAATCTTACTGAAGACCACTTGGAATTTACATGGTACTTGTGGGAAATATATCCCCAGTCTGTTAGTCTTACATGTTTCATATTTTATCTTGGTTTAGGGTTATAAATGTATTTATGTTTTACAAATTAGGGTTAGAAACTAGCCTTGTATAATCTTGTATTTTTTTCATCATTTTATTAAAAAAAAACCACTCATAGTATTTTATTTCCCATCTCCAAGTTACTGTGAAATTAATTGTTGTTCATAGCGATGCTTTGTTGTCTTCAGTTTTTATCTATTATGGTGCAAGATTTGGTTTTGAAAAGAATGACAAGTGCACTTTCTTGGCTTGAACTTTCCTTTGATGTCAATTTTTTTTGGTGGATAATGCACGGTGAAAAATTTTCCTATGAGAAGCAAGCATTTCTACCATTTATGTGAGGTTTCCAACCACACACAGTTTCATGTTTTGTGCCACTTGCCCTACTAGAATGCAATGCCAATGCTTATGATTTCTCATTAGTACTTTAAACATGTAGTCGAGGAAATTCACTTTGATTTTACAATATTTCCTATTGTTTGGAGGGACAATCTAGACCTATACTCTAGATCAAATGGAAGGGAAGTTAGAGTTTCCTTCCTGTCATTTTTGGAAGAAATCTCCCATATGCAGTGACAATAGTTATTCTTCATATGGAAATACTAACCCTTATTTCTTACGTGGTGTTGGTTTTTGTAAGTCACTTTTCTGGTTTCCCTTTACCTATCTATTTATGAAATACTTGAATAATGGGAAACTACATTGATTTTCCTTGATATTTTGGTGATGGTTTGAATGGGTTTTCCATACTTAATTACTTAACGATTTTCCTATACAACCTTTGGGGTGTGCTTGCCTAAAAACATTAAAACCTCGTGAATTATATATTATGTTGTGCAAAGGATTGGAACTATGCAAGATGTTGTACCCAAAGCAACTTCTCCTATTATTACACCACTCTTTACTATTCCCAAAATAGTAAACAAACTTGAAGCAAAAATGATTTGTAAAAGAGCAATGCTACTTGATGCTTGAGTTTGAGTTTTTAATATTATGCATATCACAAAGTAAAAACTAAATCTCTTGACGAGATTAAGGTGATGTCAAGGAAAATCTATTTGACATAGTTATTAAAATGCTTGCAGTAAGGAAAATCTATTTGACATATAGTTATCAAAATGCTTGCACCTGAGCAACAACAACCTTGGCAATGGAAACACATAAAATTGCACAAGATATTACATAATAATCACCAGTATATGAGATGGTACATTAGATTCTCATTAATTGAAAACAATAGTGCTAGCTTTGGCTTCTAATAGATAGACTAGATTGGATTTTTTTTTACATAAATTGAGCAATTTTATTTATAAAAATGACTTGGAATACAATATTTTTAGCTTTCACCCAATTAATTTACCTAAAGTTTTTTAAATTTCTTTATTCAAATAGTTTTCTTGGTATTTTATGGATACTACATCTTGATCCATCATTCAAGGATAGGTAAAGAGATAGGGAGATAGGTAGATAGTTATAGAGGGAGATATATGTAGACAAGGACATGGATAGAAAGAGATAGAGAGATGAGTGGGAGGGAGATTAGGTGAAAAACAAAGAAAAAGATATAGAGTAGAAGAGATGGAGTGAATAAGATAGAGAGACATTTTTAGAGATAGGGAGAGAGATGGATGGGTAGGGAGAGGGAGACATCTTTAGAGATGGAGGGGAGAGAGGAATATAGAGCTAGAGATGAATATAGAGTGATAGAGGAAGAGTGGGACAAATAGATACAGGTAGAGATGAATATAGAACGAGAGAGGAAGAGGGAGAAAAATAGATAGAGATATAGAGAGAGATAGAGGGAGAAATAAAGATAGTGAGAGATGGTGAGACAGAGGGGGAGAGATAGAGAGCGACAAATAGAGAGGAAGAGATAAAGAGATGAGGAGGAAGAGGGGTAGATAGAGAGATATATAGTGAGATAGAGTGCTATAAAGATAGAGATATAAGGAGATATAGAGAGAGGGGAGAGGGAGAGAGAAAAATATAGAAAAAGAGAGATGAGTAGAAGGGAGATAGAAATAGAGAGAAAAAGAGAGTAGAGAAAGAAAAATAGAGAGAGAGAGAGAGAGAGAGAGAGAGAGAGAGAGAGATTTGGGAAGATAAAGGGAGAGAGAGGTTGAGATATAAAGATAGATAAGGGAATAGGAAGGGAGCAAGAGAGGGAGAGATGGGGAGAGATAGAGAGGGAGGGAGAGAAAGGGAGAAAGATAGGTAGAGGAGGGAGAGAGAGATGGGGAAGAGGGAGATATATGTAGAGAGGGAGAGAGAAGAAGAGGGGGGGAGAGAGATATAGAGTAGAAGAGATGGAGGGAGAGATGGAGTGAATAAGACAAAGAGAGGGAGAGACATGGATGCCTAGATAGAGGGAGACATTTTTAGAGATGGAGAGGGAAAGAGGAATATAGAGGTAGATATATAAACTACTCAATAAACTGCTCTATCTTATATAACTCACATTATTTATATATGTCATTTAAATGACATATATAAATAATGTGAGTTATATCATTTTCAAGGAGTTCATTTTTTTATTACTTTATTTAGCATATTTACATTACATATGTATTATTTTTTAAATTATAATATATTATGCTTATTAAGATTGAAAATATTTTTTTTGTAATTTTAATTATTTTAAAAATTACATTAAATTAAATAATCTAATATTATCTATACATCAAATAATACAAATTTCATAAAATTTCTATAATACTTATTATTATATTTATTTAATAATTTTCACCCTCATTGTCCCATAATTATTATATATTTACTAATGTAACTATGTTCAGCATAATATTATAAAATTTAGATATTATATATTTAGTATTTATATACACTATACATTATTAAATATATTTATATAATTTACTTTCTTATAGATATTACTACTTAAATATATTATAAGTTTAATATTTATCAATATTTTTTGAAATCTAAAATATATTTATTAAAAACATGATTAAAATGTTAAATACATATGAGAAGTTTAATATTTTTCTATATTTCTTTTTAAAATATATATTATATTTATTGAAAATATATATTTAATTTATATTTATTATTTATATATTTTATGAAATATGATGCATTTTTATTTTATTTTTATAATAAAACCCTGGTAAGGGACCAGGGACCCATAAATTGCGGGGCAAAGCCCATCAAAGAGAACCGACGGCTTGGACACAACAGGAAATCAAAAGCTCCGCTCACAAGACAACCAATCACCGCTAGCAATCGAAACTGCAAAAGATACAAGACAACAACAAAGCAAGAAGATTCCAAAATTCAACCAATCGCACCTAGCAACCAGCACACACAGACTGGAAGACACGCAGAACCAAGGCAAATTAATGAGAAGGCCCCAAGTTAGGGGGTGAGCAATGATGTCGATCTGTAACAGTCTAATCAACTCAGAAGGATAAGAATCCTTTAACCCAACTGCCCCTGAAGCCATACTGAAACCAAAGTTCACACCTTGATTGGCAACCCAATCGGCAACACAATTTCCCCCTCTCAAAATATGAGAGGCCTTAAACTTACTAAACTATCGAACCAAACTTCCGACTTCCACCATAATCTGATCCAATCACCAGCTACTAGAAGAATCCTTATCTAGAAGGTTGATTATAACTTTTGAATCACCTTCCACCCACAGAGGATTCCAACCTTTCTCTTTGGCAATAAGAAGGCCAATCCATAGAGCCCTAGCTTCAGACAAGTTATTGGAGTCCTTACCAAAGTCCATCAAGTAGTACCCCAGAGGCTAACCATTATTATCCCTGAAAATACCACCACCGCCTTCTTTTCTAGGGTTACCCCTAGTAGCACCATCAAAATTTAACTTAATCTAGCCAAGATCCAGAGGGAACCATCTAACATGTTGATCCTTGGAAAGCTTCTTCCTTGGGGCAGTAGAACATCCCAGCTAGTGAAACCTGGGCCAAGCATTGGCAAGCCACACCTCATCTGCACTAAGCTGCTAGTACTTATTCCTCCTTACCTCTCCAAACTCATTTAGAGAGCATTCAACCTGGTCCCATAACCAATCCACTCCTCTCGCTTGATCTAAGAATATTCTTCTATTCCATTCAAGCCAAACATTCCACACCAATATAGCTGGGAACACTTCCCAGACGAATCTAATTCTGAGGCTTTCAACCTTGAAAATCCAACCTTCCAAAAGCTACCAAGATTCTAAGGCATAGCCCAAACAAGATTCCAATGATTGAGAAATTTTCCCCACAATACTTGAGTATACTTACAATAAAGGAAGATATGGTTGTCGTCTTCGCCTGCTTTTCCACAAAGAACACATCGAGAAGGACCAATCTTCCCCATCTTAATCATTCGATCCCAAGTCAAGGCCTTGCTTTTCCAAGCAATCCAGAGAAAGGCACAGGCCTTAGGCAAACCCAACTTATACCAAACCTTGGACAGTATCATAGGGTTTACTTTATGACCCAAACTCAAGTATCTAGCGGGTATATGCAGGATCATCATGGAAAAAACAGGCCCTTAAGTGGCAAAAAAATCAAAAAAATCAGTGTTAGACAACTTGACATAAAAATTTGAATAAGTTATCTATATTATTTCAAAAATATGTAAGAATAGAATCTATAGAAAATTGAATGTAGTTTCTAAACTACTAGGTTTATTTTAAAATAAATAAAATCTATTTGGTGAAAATTTGAAATTTCAATGCAGTAGTACTTAAATTTGAGAAAAATAAGTAGGTGTCTCTCGACCACCCTAACCATAATAAAATGATAATATTTTTTATAATATTTTAGACATAAGTAGAGGACTCATGTCAGGATGTCTTTTATATTTTTTGTAATTTTTTCCAAGTAAATAATTAATTATGAATTTTTATTACAACTTTTAAAAATATAAAAACTCGTATGTCTAACCACCTTAACTTGGTCAAAATTCATGAAATTTAATTTTCTTTTTTTAATCCTATAGTATGTGAAGCATAGAATGTGACGAATGTTTCAAATTCAAAAAATGTGATACTGTTTGTGTTGTGCATGTTTTGCACACACACCTCGCCGTAGGTAGGGACCCCCTTTTTTTCGCTCCCGACAGGCTGCTTTGCTCCTGTCTTGTTTTATGTGCCCCATTTCTCAGCCCAAATTGGTCATGTGCCATCAAACGATCAAATTCCCCTACCCAAATTCACCTACTTGGGGTATTCAAATCTACGAAGAAATAAAGTCCCCCATCCCCTTTCTACCTTTTTTCTTGCTTTGGCTCTTTCGAAAACATCCGTGGACCCCTGTCGGTCTAGTTTCCACATTTTTTGGTTTTGGGGACAACTTTTTGGTGAATTTGGGATGTGTTTGGGGTGTTTCAATGAACTGCCAAGGTTTTGTCAATGTTCCATTAAGTTTCGATGGTTTCAGAACTTTCCCTCCCGAATTCCCTTCCTCATTGGCTGTTTGGAAATATCCGTGGACCCCTGTCGCTCCCGTTTCCTCAATTTTGACTTTGGGGTCACCCTTTTATGGATCTAGGATGTGTTTGAAGTACGTAAATGAACTGCCAAGGTTTTGTCAACGTTTGGTTGAGTTTCGATGGTTTCAGAACTTTCCCTCCGGAATTCCCTTCCTCCTTGGTTGTTTGGAAACATCCATGGACCCCCGTCGCCCCCGTTTCCTCATTTTTGACTTTAGGGTCACCCTTTTTTGGATCTATGATGTGTTTGATGTGCTTAAATGAACTGCCAAGGTTTCGTTAAAGTTTGGTTAAGTTTCGGTGGTTTCAAAGCTTCATCCCCCTTTTGCTATTTTGGAACATCCGACGGTTGCCTCCTTCCCGACCTCTAGAGCTTGGCCCCTCCGTGGCCGTTTCCGGGGTTCCGCCTCTCCGTCGTCATTTTGGAAAATCTGACGGTTGCCTCCTTCCCGGCCTTCGGAGCCCGGCCCCTCCGTGGTTGTTTCCAGGGTTCCACCTCTCCATCGCCATTTTGGAACATCCAACGGCTGCCTCCTTCCCGGCCTCCGGAGCCTGGCCCCTCCGTGGCCGTTTCCGGGGTTTCGCCTCTCCATCGCCGTTTTGGATCATTCGATGACTGCCTCCTTCCCGGCCTCCGTGGCCATTTCTGGGGTTCCACCTCTCCATCGCCGTTTTGGATCATCCGACGGCCGCCTCCTTCCCGGCCTCGATGCCCGGCCCCTCCGTGGCCGTTTCTGGGGTTCCGCCTCTCCGTCGCCATTTTGGATCATTTGGTGGCTACCTCCCTTCCGGCCTCTGGAACCCAGGTCCTCTGTGGTCATTTCTGGGAGTCCGTCCCTCTTTGGTTGTTTTGAACATCCGAGAGCCTCCCTTCTTCCTTGCTATTTTGAACATCCGGGAGCCTGCCTCCTTCCTAACTGTTTTGAACATCCGGGAGCCCGCCTTTGTCCCAGCTGTTTTGGCTTCCGTCCTCTGTCTGCCTTCTGGCTTTCTTCCACCATCTTTTCGCCCTCTAGCGCCACACCCTTGAAGCATGCATTAATGTTTATGGTCCAAATGAGCTCCAAATATGAATATCAAGATCTTTTGATGATGCATGGATAGATCTAATAGGGAATTTGTAGGTTTGATTAACATTTTCCTTAACTCGTGTATAAATGCACTTACGACACTTCATGTTTGCAGGAATCAAGAAGCCTTCCATAGGTCTATTGAAGAGGCCCATTGAGGGAGTTGTCCTACCTTTTTCCAGATGATGATGATTTCTAAGGAGCTTTCTGCCCGAATCAGGGGCCACCAATCCATTGATGCCAATTGTCGACGGGCTCGTTTGATCAAAGGAAGAACGCTACAAGCACATCAAACAAAAGACAACTTTTAGATAGTTTTTGCTATAGTGAAAAGGGCAATTAACTAAATGACAAAATTGCTACAGTAACTGGCACTAGATGACAAAATAGGGAAAAGACAAGGAATGTATTTTAAATTGCTAGATAATGAAGGGTAGGTGAAACCCTAATATAATTGAATCTGGGCCATTCGATGTAATTGAATCCTAGCCATTCATTTGGGCTTTGGAAAACTATAAATAGGGGCTTGCCCCTCATTTGTAAGAGTTGGAGAATTGATGTAAAGACATTTTGCAGCAATAGAAAGCAACATTGCATGATTTATGGGTGTTCCTTTTGAGTTTGCTCTTTATGTATGCATGGTTCACCTTCCATGTTAGTTTTAGTGTTAGTTTTTTGAATGGGAGTGGTGATAGTGTTTGTTGTTTTAGTATTTGATGGATTTCTAGCTCATGCTTTTTGTGGTTCATTGATGATGAGTCACTTTGCAAAGCTAGTCTGAGCTCATTACTTCATTGCTGCAACTTAGTTCAATTACATGTGCATGATGTGCATATGCACTTTGAAAATCTGCAGTCCTTAGAAGATTGCATTGGTTTTGTGCAACTGTAGGTTTCTCTTGGCCAAGCAAAACCCAGTTTAGGAAGCCTGTCTACTTTAGCAACCACCATTGTTACTATTCATTCGTAGGTTAGGATTAGAATAGATTTCTTAACCCTTCTCCTTTTGCATTTACAAACCCAACTTCCATGCTTTGTAACTCATCTGTAAGACTGCCTTGTGATTCCAGCAAATCACATCAAACTACTGAGGTATCTAAGCACTGTCATGACCTGACATCTGAGAGACTTTGGGATAGTGTTTTGCAATTTGATTGTGGAAGATTATCTTTCAAGAGAGGTAGTGCACCTACGCACTACCTGTGTTGAGAAGTGCATAAAAAACACATCAACAGAACTGGCGCTAGAAGGAGGGCTTGACACATTGGGAATACAAAGCTGAAGATTGGAAGTGATTCATTTTATGCCCTCCTTCTAACGCCATCAACAGAACTGGCGCTAGAAGGAGGGCTTGACACGTTGGGAATACAAAGCTGAAGATTGGAAGTGATTCATTTTATGCCCTCCTCCTCTTAATGCCATCAACAGAACTGGCGCTAGAAGGAGGGCTTGACATGTTGAGGCTACGAAGCTAAAAGTTGGAAGTTGAGAAAGGAACATTCAGGAAGAAATCTGAGATAGGAGATCTCTTTAATTCAAAAATCAAAAAAATTTGAAGGTAGACAAGAGCTGAGTCGAAATGGAGCAGCATTTGGAAATCAACATAACTTGGCTGCATGCAAATTTGAATAAGAAACTAAAGAAGCCATTGCAGCAATTCGCGTTGGCGGATAGATGTCGGATCCATTGCACTTGCAGGCATAGTGAATTGGGGTGTCTAACATTCTTGGACAAAATTGAGAAGGTCTTACAAGGAGAAATTCCCTTTTGGGAAATATACCAGCCCTTGGCTCCCGAAGATCCGGAAGAGGAATTGCAAACCATGGCAATTGATGCTTTTAAGGAGCTGATCCAAAGATGTTTTGGCAGCAAAGATGGACCAAAATATGAGGAGGTACTAATGTCAAGTTGGTGCAAATTTCACAATGCACCCCACTCTGAATTCACTTGCTCATCATGCACAAATGTCATCGCTCAATTCAAGGATCATGTGAACAAGTTGGAGCAGCCATCTCCTAGTAAAGGGGACTCATCCCACGAGGTGGGATAGTTGTTGGAAGCTTGAGGACAACACACCACAGATGAATCAAGAAATCTGACACAGGCTAGTGCTAGGAAAGTAGACATAGAGGATCAGATCCAAAAGGAAGAGGCTAATTTCCTTAGGACAAGAAGCTGCCTTGATGAACAATCAGCTAGAAACAGATCAGAAATTTGTTCGTCCATTGAAGAAAAGCAGTCCCCTGCTCTAGAAGAGGGATTGGTGGTCGAAGATGAATCAAAAGAGTTTGCAGCAGTGTATGCTGGGGCAGCAAATGAAGATGTTAAAAATCAAAAAGAGGAAAAGGTTGACAGCCTTAGGAATATAGAGAATGATGGAAAAGAAATTAGCGAGATTAGATTAGAGGACCTCTCCTTCATGAATGAAAATGATCAAGCATATGAAAATGCAGATTTGGAGCGGGAACAACCACCTGCCACAGTTGTCTACTATTCACCTTCCTTCCCAAATGATGATGAGGACCCACTGGTGGAAAGATATGACCAGCTCATCTCGAGACTAGCGAGGGATTGGACTGAGCTAAAATACCAAGTGGATTTGGAGATATTGCTGCTCCCAAATTGGTGTTGACTCCATGATTCATCGCACTCTGAGCTCACATGTAAGCTATGCCAAGAGGCCATTGAGCAAGTAAAAGGACAAGGGGCACAACCAAGCACATCACCTCCTGTAGCCACTTCAAGGATTGAAGAAGAAGACCAAAATCCCAAATCAACTAATGACTCAGTTGAAGGTAGTCCTCAAGAGGATGTTGGGGCAGATATAGAAGAAGGACAACAATACAGTTTCAGACTTCCGAGCGATGAAGTAGATCAGGTGGGAATGCTGTCCACTAGTCATCAGGAAGTTCTTCCTCTTGAAGAGCAGTTATGTGCCATGGACGGTGGGCTTTTTGACGAGTCTTTGGAGGGAAATTATGCGGTAGACTTTGGTCCCCTTGATGAGGTTCCATCAATTGATGACTTCTTTCCATTAGGAGCTGCACTACGGAGGAATGCTCATGTTGAGGAAGAGCACATCCCAGAAGACGGTAATAACAAATACATACTCCTTGAGCCCTTGAACAATGATGCACTAGAGTTTCCAGATTAGGAGAGGAGCTCCTTCTCCATTTACAGCGATAGTGACCAAGAGGAAACAAGTGGGCGCCATGAGGAGATACATGAACAACAAAAGGAAGAAGATAAAGGTGGAGGTGTTTCGATGGCTGCCAACAAATATGACGAGCTTGGTCAACCGCAGGCTGCAACTGAGGGTCCTTCCGCCTCAATCCTTGCAGATTTTCCTTCATAACCAGAGAGCTGCAATGAGACAAATTCATGCATGTCATCATCCCATGACATTGAACGTCACAAAAATTAGGTAAACACTTGGGAAGGGAAATGGGATAGCATGCTACCTTTTAAAGACAACCATCAAAAGGGCACCAAGATTATAGATGATCGACAAGGTGAGGTGTTCCTCCTTCAAGAACAACCAATTGGGACTGTGGATCTTGCTCACAGCTTGGAAGAGTTGTTTGTTGCCCCATCCTCCCAGCCTTATGCACGCTTAATTTCCAAAGTGTTGCACCCTCCACCACGCCCGCCTGAGGCTACCAATGCAATGACCAAGGATGTTGTGCTTGCTCTCGACTGTCCAATGCTACCACCTCCATGTGATGACATCCAGGTTTTATCCTTCCTTGCCCCTATCATTTCTCATAATTGCACTTATTATTTTGATTATGGGAATGAGGGAAAAAAAACATGTTTATGGATTAACCATGGGTTCAACGAGCCTCCTCAATTGCTGATTTTTCATGATGACGTGGTTTAACTTGAGTGCTGCAACATTGAATTTCTTTTTTCAGAATATAAAGATAAGTTTGCATGGTTAAGAACAATAACAATTGCCTGTTTGCTTGTGCATGCATTACGAAATCCAATGAATGCTAATGTTGGCTTACCCTACCTGAACATAGTGCTTTGTAAATATCTTTGTACATAGCCCATTTTGAGTAGTATAGGTTTCTTGTAAATACTCCGCTTTTCTGCTTTCCTTAGGTTAGTTGGTTTGTGTAGGTTGCTTGCTTCATTTGCTTTTTTTTTTCTTTTGCTTTGTTGTTGCTTTGCTCGGGGTCCCTTTGCTTTTAGCTGGGCACATTTGTGTGCACAACAACCATACTTATCACCTGGGGTTGTTCTATGTATTTCTTTGTCAAACTCTAATCAAGTTTTCAGAGTGGATGGTGAGGATCTTCTGTTAGTGTCAAGTAATCTGGGTGTTTAATTCGAAGAGGATAAGTTGTTGGTTTAGTTTGACTTTGACATATTCTGAAATATTATAGCTCTTACACATCTTAAGAATTCAACGGTCACTATAGGGCCTTTTGTGAAGTCTAGTTAAGTGAAAAATCTAAAATTCTACTCCAGCGCCACTGTGATTCTCAGCCTTGAGCACAAGCTTCAATGCTTGGGGGTTGAAATAAAAGAGCTAAAAAGAGAAAAGAAAGAAAAAAAGAAAACATTGAAAATTAAAAGAAAGGAAAATTCAACTTTTCAGGGGTATCCGAGCAACTCTACCGGGGCTATGGACGCCCGGCCAGCAGTAGAGCAATGTTCGGGAGAATCACAGCGATAACCTCGTCGGGGCTATGGATGCCTGACTGGCAGCGAGGCAATGTCCCGAATGCTTTTGGAGTTAGAATAAACTACATAGCTCATGCTTTTTGTGGTTCATTGATGATGAGTCACTTTGCAAAGCTAGTATGAGCTCATTACTTCATTGCTGCAACTTAGTTCAATTATATGTGCATGATGTGCATGTGTACTTTGAAAATCTGCAGTCCTTAGAAGATTGCATTGGTTTTGTGCAACTGTAGGTTTCTCTTGGCCAAGCAAAACCCAGTTTAGGAAGCCTGTCTACTTTAGCAGCCACCATTGTTACTGTTCATTCGTAGGTTAGGATTAGAATAGATTTCTTAACCCTTCTCCTTTTGCTATTTTTTTTAATCCTTGGTTAGATTAGGATCCAAAGCATCACCATGAAGCTAAATCAGATGAACTTGATGAGTTTCAACTTGCTGTTTTGAGTGGACAGCCACTGTTCATTCACTTTCAGCACTTTGAAACTGCATTTGCAAACCCAACTTCCATGCTTTGTAACTCATCCGTAAGACCGCCTTGTGATTCAAACAAATCACATCAAACTACTGAGGTATCTAAGCACTGTCATGACCTGACATCCGAGAGACCTTGGGATAGTGTTCTGCAATTTGATTGTGGAAGATTGTCTTTCAAGAGAGGTAGTGCACCTACGCACTGCCTATGTTGAGAAGTGCATAAAAAACACATCAACAGTTTGAAAGTTATAGATGATTTTCAATCAGCCTATCGAACAGGACTTTAGTTGTAATTCTAATAGAAAATAAATAATAATTATTTCTTAAATTCAAATTAAAGCATAATTTATATTGGTGGAAAGCTGAGAATCTCCTCTAAAAACCCTTTTCGTTCCATCAATTTTGGATTAAAAAAAATCGTCAGCTACATACCCTACAAATACCCATAATATTGCCACTTTTTGGCGCCTCATGATCCTGCACATACCCTAGCGTAAACCTCTTTAACAGAAGCCTTGCCATCATTGCAAAACCACCACATGCGTCTATCCTCCTCCGAAAAAGGGGTCATATTCAGTTTCACCAACACATTTTTCCATGCCAATCCCAATTCATTATTTAAGCCTTTTGGAGTCTTCCAAGCCCAACCATTGTTTCTATACTCCTTATAATCCCAAGCCAACATACCATATCTAGGTTCCAAAAAGGAGGCTAAAGACATAAAAGTAGCATTCTCTCTCAAAGGTTGATCTTCAAGCCACGAATCCCTCAAAAATGCACCTTATCCCCTTTGCCCACCTTCCAAACCAGATTAGATGAGAGAAAGCCAAGACAGCTTTGCACAAAATTCTAGATATTAGAGCCTTTAGGGAGGACAACACTATTGTCAAAAAGGAAACTGACCTAATTCTGAAGGTATTTGGATTGTAATACCTTGCTCCACATTTTGTCCCTTTCCTCATATATTCTCCAGCCAAGCTTTGTCCCAAGGGCCTTATTCATATTCCTTAAGTTTTGAAAACCCAAGCCACCCATGTTCTTCGGCTTGCATGCATCTTCCCATTTGACTAAACTGTATTTAAAGGACTCCTTCGTACCTTTCCATAAGAAAATTCTTTGAGTTTTCTCCAAAGCCTTGGCAACTTTGCTAGGAATTTGAAAGGCTGACATGGTATACGTGGGAACCGCTTCCAAAGATGCCTTGATTAAAGTGATTCTACTAGCTAGGGACAGGCACTTGCCCTTCTAGGAAGCTATCTTTCTCTAAATCTTGTCCACAACCTTTTTCCATTCTGAATCAGAGGTCCTCTTATCCACCAAGGGCATGCCTAAGTAACTGCTAGGGAGGAAGTCCACATCGAATCCCAAAATAGCTTGAATCTCAAAGGAATGAGGGCAAGGATCCTGATGAAAGAAGATGCAAGACTTGTTAGCATTCACCTTTTGACCCGCAGCCAACTCGTAAGTATGGAGAATCTTTTTTGTACCCCAAGCCTCACAAGCAACATCCTCTCTGAGAAGTAAGGTGTTGTCCACAAATTGAAGATGAGTGAGATTGGGAATGTTACTAGAGACTTGAAGACCTTTAATACTACATTCAGAAACAACCTATTTTAAAGCATAACTAAGAGCTTCCCCCACCAATAGGAAGAGGAAGGAAGAAAAAGGATCTCCCTGATGAAGACCCCGCCTAGCCTGGAAAAAGTCAATAGCCTTCCCATTGATCAAAACAACATATTGCACAGAAGAAATGCAGCTAAAAGTCCAATCACACCAATCCTCACCAAAGCCCATTTTTTCCATGACCGCAATTAAGAAACCCCAAGAAACTCTATCGAAGGCCTTGTTCATATCTAGTTTAACAATCATGGGTGATCCCATAATAGTGGTTTACAATTTTTGGCCAAACTGGACACTAAAATTATTATTTTTAACTAAATCTTCACATTCGGGCACCTATAGCGGCTAAACTGTGAGGAATTTGAAGATGGTGCAAACTAGAGTCTCATCAAATTTGTCTGTAGATTCTAAAAATATTATTTTCAATTTTTGGAATCAAATTACACTTTTTTCCATCTCCCATGAAAATAGATTTTTAGAAACAACATTTTTAAAAGTGGCTTTAACGATAACGATAACTTTTTTCCATGAAGGATAAAATTCTAATTCTTTCAAATTTAGATTTGTAACTCTAATATCTAGTGCTTCCACTTGGTTAGATAGTTTTTTATTGAATATTTTTCCTTAATCAAGTTTCAAAGTCAAACAAATTACAATTCGACCAGCCGTTGTATAGCATAACTTTTTTTGTATATGTTAAAATTTAATTTAATTTTTTTGTTGGATCAAGGACTTCAATATCTGGTGCACTCATATTTTTCAATTTTTTTTATAATCTTCTATTTTTGCACATGTGAAGAACAAATAAATTCATTTTCGATGAAAAACCTATGTTTAATAAAACTTAAAAAAAAATACATAACAAAACCAAAACATATTAAAATTATATTCATTGGATAGCTTGTTCGAGGAATACCATAATCATTTGAAATAAATTTTAAATGAATTCATTTGATCCCCAAAATCTAAATCAAAAGTGATTTTTTATCAACATTTTGATAGGTGCAAAGGAGATGCATTTATAGGTATGGTTTAAAACTAGCGAGGTTCTATCCAAGGGGGTTTGATCTAAGGTGATTTGATCAAACCCTCTTCAATTGGAATCCTTAAAATGGAACTTTTTAAGGATTAAATCATTATATTTTCTAAAAATATGTGATTTCAGCTAAAATTCATTCCTCTCAGGAATTGTAAACCACTATTATGACAACACCCTCATACCATCTTTCTTCCTTTCTTTAATTGAATGGATGGTCTCATGAGCTAGGACCACCCCATCAAGGATTTTCCTACCTTTCAGGAAACCACACTGCTCCTCAGAAATGATCCCAACTAGACAAGCTTTTAATCTTGTTGCCATTTCCTTAGAAGCTATCTTATACAAATAATTACACAGAGAAATCAGTATGAATTCATCAAAGTACTTTGGACTCTTGACTTTAGGGACAAGAGCAATGTATGTCTTGTTCCAAGAACTCATCATCCATTTTATGTTCCTACATTCTTCAGCAGCCAGCCAAACATCATCACCTACTAAATCCCAATACTTTTGAAAAAAAACCTGTCAGGGCCCAACGCTTTCATTGCTCCTAAAGAGAAAATGGCAGACTTAATCTCATCTTTAGTGAAGGGAGCCATAAGCTTCAGATTCTCTCCTCCATCAACGAGTTGAGGGATGTTACTCAAGCAAACATTCTGGGCCTCCAAATTGTTTTCCCCAACCATCCCAAGAAGGTTTAAGAAAAAATTCCTCCCTTCCTCCCTGATAACTTCCATGTCTTCCACCAAAGAGCCACTAGGAAAAAGGATCTTTAAAATATTATTCTAATTTCTTCTTATATTTGTAGAGAGATGGAAAATTTTTGTGTTATTATCATTGTCCTTTAGCCACTTGACCCTGGACTTCTGCAACCAAAAGATTTCTTCCATGCATAGCAAACGATTGAGCTCATCCATCTTATCTTTCTCTCTATCTCTTAAAGAGAGGGACAGGCCAAATGTCGCCATCTCCCTCTCAATGATAGCGAAGTCCCCTTAAACTTTTACCTTGGAGGCAAATAGGTCTCCCACCACCTTCTTGTTCCAAGCCTTTACCTGGCAACAGACTTCTTGGAGTTTTTGGTAAACCACAAACCTACGATTCCCTTTTATCTCTTTACACCACCAACCTTCCAAGGCCTCGAAAAATCTTGATGTTCAAACAAAAACGCCTCCATCTTGAAAGGCATACCCTTCGATTTACAGCACAGGGAGCAATTCAAGCGAACTGGCCAATGGTCCGAACCTCCAAAGTCATAGACCTCTAACCAAAACTGAATTGAATCTAGGAGCCAGTCAGAATTGACAAGGAACCTATCTAGCCTACACAAAATGTTATCCTCACCAACTCTATTATTGGACCATGTGAACCATCCATCTTTTGGTTGTATGTCAACTAGGGAGAGCTCCTCACAAAACTACTTGAACCCATCTGAACCCAAACTGTTACACATCCTTCCTCCCACCTTATCTTTTAGAGCTAGGATGGAATTAAAATTGCCACCAACAATCCAATTCCCAAAGGAGAATGCAGATTTGAATAATTTTAAATGATCCCAGCAAGAGTGCCTCTCACACTCAATGTTGGGACTGTAAACATTGGTGATCACAAACCTTTTGTTGCCCTACAAATGTCTAATATCAATTGATAGTGAATGGGAATCTGAATTGATTTCTTCACTAGAGTACCTGAACTTATTCCATATAATCGCTAAACCACCAGTCATTCCCCTTCCACCAACTGTGCAACCTTTTCCACTTTTCCAGAGTCTGTTAAAAAGGTTCAACATAACTTCCTTCTCCAATTTGGTTTCTTGTAACAAACAAATATTCAGGGCCTCAATCTCAATCAACCACCTAACCAAGCGACGCTTCTCTAGGCCATTCAAGCCTCTCACATTCCAACTGACCAACTTCATTTCTTGGGCTGAGTAAGGAGGTGCTCACCTCCCATCTTAACAAATTTGTTCAAGGTGTCCTGCATTCCTTTCCCCACCTCTAGCATGGTTGTTTTCTTAGCCTTATTCACTTCTGATTTCTTGCCCCTCAGAGAGGGACCACCAGCGTCCATGATCACATTGGTTTTTCCTTTCTTTCCACTCCTTGTAACTATATTCCAATCGTTTTCCTTATCCACAAAGTCCCCCTCATCATCAAAGGCCACCTTAGCATGTCGGTCCTTCCTCAATGTTATTCACAACCACCTTATTATTTTCTTGCAAGACAACAATCGTAGCCATTACCGTTAACTGTGAAGGCCCCACCCTCACTTCTAGATGAATCAGCGTTGGAATCCTTATTAGCCAACATAGCAACTACACCGGCCATCAGATTATTGAATTTTGTAATTGTTGGCGCACTAGAACTAGGCAGAACAGGCTCCATCCCATCCAGCCTGCCCCCCGGACGGATAGGAGATAAGCCTTTCAAGATCGCCCACGAAGAAGACCGACCATACCCTACTGAGACCGCAACCCTCTGGTCTGGGAAGTGTTCCTTGGCCAAACCACAATTTCTGGCAATATGGCCAACTTTCCTGCATTTGAAACATCGAATGGGGAGGCATTCATATTCTAACTCCTAGAGCAAAACTCTGATCGCTGAAGAAAGCCTAATTGCATGACAAATAGGTTTGTCCAGATCTATTTTGACACAAATTCTAGCATAGGTGGCCCAACTTCCCGATTGAGAAGCACCCAGACAGTGAACAAACTCACCTAAGGCATCCCCAATTAGCTTAAATATTTCTTTCGTCCATAACTCCTGAGGTAATTTATACATCCTAACCCAAATCAGAGCCTTCAGAACCAATTCCTTATGAGGGTCGAAGCCTGGCTCCCAAACCCTAATAAACAAGTTGGCGTTGCCCATGAACCATGGCCATCCATTCAAAATGTTATCTCTTTCAAATTCCCACTGGAAGACAATCTGCAAAAACCCTAATGCCAAGAAGCTGACCTCTGGCTTAACCCCTAGCCACTTGCGCGCAATTCAGTCATTAATTTTGCTTAGCAAGGGCCAAATACCAATGAATTTGGTGATAACAACATTTTTCTTGAGCTTTTCTACTTTTGAGTTCAAAAATTCATCTAGGATCGCTAACATAGGAATCTCCTCCGCAAGCTGTAAATTGACATTCCCGACTGACATCCAATGTCGTTTATATGCTTGGCATTCTAAAGCTCAGACGTAGCATCCAACAATAGTCTACCAACTGCCGCAAAATCCTCACTTTGTCAAGCTTCGATACTGTCCCATACCTTTGATGTATCTTTCGCACCTTTCACATCCCCTGATTGCTCCTTTCACATCCATTTTAAATCTTATTATATATTAAAAATTTTAATATGATGCATATTATTAAATATAAATATTATTTATTTATTTTTGAATTCCTAGAATTGATATCTCTCGACGTTTTCTATATAGACTATGTAATAGAATAGATATGTAGTTTTTAATATTTTTAAATTTATTTGAAATTTTATATTTAAAAAAAAAATTTAAATCTGATATAATCTCTTTAAATTTTAATATTTTAATTGTTTTTCTTAATTTTATTAGTTTGAGGTTTAACTGCTTTCCCAATATCAACCAAGGACTGCCCTCTTCCAGATGGAATATTGTTATTTTCACAAGCCGCTGTGCACAGGTCATATCCGCAATAATTCTGCCATAGGTAGAATAGCGTTTAATGAGTCGTTAGAGATTGTCAGCAGAGTCCGTGTTTGTTGTTGTTAATATCCGCACTTGTATTTGCACTTGCCTTCAGGTTAATATTGAGTGGAAACGTGGAAAACGAACATAACCAGGGAGGGACATGTGAGTTCTGTACTACATTTTCAACTTCGAACTTTTAAGTCAAACTATGTACTTGTATATTATTATTTTCGAACATTGTTTTTAACTGAATCATCCCAAATCTTTGATCAAGTTGGAACCAACTGCTCCTACCATCAACAATTCTTAAAGCGATGTTAAATTTTACGAAGAGAATGGGCAAACCAAGGGTTCAACTATCTAATCAAAATGACACAGGAAATTGGAAGGAAAGTGACTACGAAGAATATATACTCGCATCGCCTATACCATCCTTACTGAAGATACATCAGCTCCTGATCATTTATAGATTGCGTTATGGTCTCAAGAGACTTCACCAAAAATCAAGCATTGTTTCTAGGTACTTGTACATGGCTAAAACGAAAAAGAAGTATTAGATTAACCCTTCCATGTTCCCCAATTGCCAAGGTAATGATGCATTTGATTTTCATGATTTTATTAAGTACATTTGTGCCAACAGCATTCGGTCTATTTTAGCTAAGAGAAAGCTCCAGATTAGCCTATTATCACCAGCTTAGAGCGATGGACAGATGCTAAATTCAATACAAAATTCTTTCAAACTCTTCATCGATAGGTCTCAAGTTTAACTTTTAGGAATATTTGGCTTGAGCTTAATTGGAGGGTCTTCAAAAATACAAGTTAGGATAGTGAAGAAGTGGCCAAAATAATAACCAATCAAGTTTGAAGCAAAGCCTAGATATATATTATATACCCATGCCTCTGTAAATAGGTTTGACTCGATGAATATGCTTGATTTTCATCTTGCCCAGAAATGGACCATCCCCTTAAATTCCGAAACATCAAACTATCCATAACTCCAAACTATCATGGGAAACACTACTTTCAGGTTGGATCAAGCTAATTCTTTTATGGAGAAGCCACTAATGATTTGGGAAATCCAGGAATAGGAGGAATCATCAAAAATCATGAAGAAAATCCAATTATTGCATATCAATGTCATATTGGCCAACAAACTAACAACGTAGGAAAACCACTAGTTTTGAATCACAAGCTTCTTTTCACAAGCACAAAACAGGTGCCCAAGCTTATAATCAAAGGACACTCCTATTTAAACATCCATCAGATTACCAACAAACAACCGCACAAATGCATTCCTAATTGGAGAATGAATTATCAGGTCAATCACTCCAAGCTTATTCGTAGTTCTTTTGTAGCTATATAACACAACACAGAAAACGAGACTACAATGGAGTGGTCAAGGCCATCATAAAAGTTGTAGTTCATCAATAAAACAATGATCTAAAAATCATCTACAACAATTCTCAAGAAATCCCACACCAAATCCACATTCAAATCGACATACACTCTAGTGCAAGAAAACACTCAAATGGCCTTTTATCATCAATTGAAATGTGATCCCTTCACAAATCCAAAAATGCCGCATCTGTCTTTGGTTAAGTTTACCTTGGCTGTTGATGTACTGCTGTGCTTGATGATCTGTGTCTAGGAAAAACTCTTTTCCAAATCCAAAAATGTTGCATCTGTCTTTGGTTAAGTTTACCTTGGCTGTTGATGTACTGCTGTGCTTGATGATCTGTGTCTAGGACAAATTCTTTTCCTGCTACTGCTTTCCACTGATATTTGGACCTATTTCCTTTCATGGTTTATGTGATTGGTGCACATATACCACTGAAACTCCTAATAAACTTCCTGTAGAATCTAGTGAGGCCATGAAAACTTTTTGCCTCAAATATAATCTTTGGTAATGGCCAATCTCCAATTGATTTCACCTTCTCAAGATCCATCTTATGTCCTTCCTAGGAAATAACAAGGCCTCAGTGTACCAACTTTTTCCTCTTAAAGCTGCACTCTCTCTGATTTATCAATAATGTCTCTTCTTTTAACCTCAGTAAAACTAGTCTCAAATGTTCAAAATATTCCTTTTTTTATCTTGCTAAAAAGTAAAATGTCATCAAGATAAACAATTAAAAACTTACCAAGATATGGTTTAAGTACCTCATTGATCAGTCTCAATGACGTACTAGGTGCATTTGCCAAACAGAATGGCATGACCAGCCACTCATACAACCTATCTTTGGTCTTGAAAGCAGCTTTCCATTCATCACCCTCTCTGATCCGAATCTAATGATATCCACTCTTCAAATCAATTTTGGTGAAGCAAGTTGCCCCATCCAAACAATCCATCAAATCATCCAAAGTAGAAGAAAGCAATACTTTACTGTAATCCTACTTATGGCTTGAGAATCTATATGCATACGCCACTCTCCATCTTTCTTTAGTGTTAGTACTATTGGTATAGCACAAGGACTCAACCTCTCTCTGATCAGACCTTTGTCCAATAGTTGTTGGGATTGTTTTTTTACTTCCTCATTCTCTTGAGGTACTATTCTATACACTGTCTTATTTGGTATGCTTGCTTTAAGAATCAAATCCATGTAATGACTAATGCTTCTAATAGTTGGTAACCCTTTTGACATGTCATGTGACAAAATATTAGCATATTATCTAATCAATTTCTGTACTTCTAATGGAGTATCTTTAGCTTTGTTTTCTACTTTTATTTCTGCAAGTTTGGGAACAATTGCAAAACATGTTCTTCTTTTATATCACTTATAAATTGTTTTTCAATAATTAAGCATACCTTTGAACTCATATCCACTTCTCTATCCTTCAATGGATTCAGTGTGTACTCTTTTCTGTCTTTGATGATGATGGTGTAAATGTTCTTCTTGCCATCATGAATAGCCCTTTTGTCATATGGCCAAGATCATCCAAGCAGCATGTGACAAACATCCATCGAGCATGAAGTCACATGATTTTTCATCTTGATAAGCCCCTATATGGAATTCAACTAAGAAGTCAAACGATGCATCTCACATTGCAAATCTATTCTTTGAGGAGATTGTAAGACTCTCTGGTTTACCAAAGGGTAGTCTCAGATAGGGACACAAATTTGTGGGAGACTTTTGGCAAACATTATGGAGGAAATTGAACACCTATATTACCGGGATCTCTTAAAAGAGTTCCCGTGCCCACTCTAGGAATGTTTTGGTTTAGGAGCACCTCGAGGAGCACCAAGGGAGCACCTGGGGCACTCCCTAGGCGCTCTCCGCATACCCACAGGGAACTCGGGAAGTCCAAGGCGCTCCCATAGGTGCTAGCGCCTAGGGGGCACCAAAAAAACACTTAAAACATTAAAAAATCTTGTAAAAAAGGAAACAAAAGCCCGACATATATGATATATTACATAATATTGAAATTTTGATCAATTGACATTCATCCTTATTATTACCATTGATCAATAATGAAGTATCATACTATCAAATGTATTTACAATTCTGTATATTTTTTAATTTTTTGCATATTATATATATATATATACCCAAGCGTACCATACCCAAAGAAAAAAAAATTGACATATCCCTTACCTGTACCAAAACTAGCAACTTAATTACACTAAGCTAAGATTCAATTCAGCTTACCGTTCACAACGAATGGGCAGAAAAAAGTTCTAAACATGAGTTTTGGGAGATCAAGATCAATTGAGATCCTTAGTAGGAAAGAGGCCCACTCAATGGGACTTGGCTCTTGCCCAAGCAAAATTTGCCTACAATAATTCAATAAATAGAAGCACCACCAAAACCCCTTTTTAGATTGTGTATGAATTCAGTCCAAGGGGGGTGGATAACTCAAGAGATACAGCTGATTTAGACCAAAAAAAAGTATAGTAGTAAAAGACTTTGTTGATTATATAGATGAATTACAGCAAGATGTCAAGAAAAACTTGTTGAACAATGCAATTAAGTATAAGGATCATGCTGATCAAAGAAGAAGAGAGCAAGAATTTCAAGTTGGGGTGCTAGTGTTAGCATATTGAAGGAAAGAGAGGTTTCCCCAACAACCTATAACAATTAACGATATCAAGTTTCTACAATCCATATTGTAAATTTGTATTGCTTCTGGATTCGATCGTGTAGAAATTTTTTAGCATCACAATCAAACCCAGAAACAATACAAATTTAACCTATAACAAGATGAAATGGAAGAAAATTGGACCAAAATTACAATGAATGCAAACGAGTTAGAACTCCCTAATGGTATAGATATTCCACCGGTTTTCAACATTACTGATTTATTTTCTCATTACCAAGATCAAAAGTGTGAAGAACAAGGTGTAGCTTTTGAGGAACAGAAAGAAAGTTGGATACTACAATGGCTTGAGAAGAAAAAATATGAAGTTGAAGCTGTCATAGATATCCAGGCAGCCAAGAAGACAAGAGAAAAGGAATACAAAGAGTATATGATCAATTGGAGGAATAAGCCAGTTGAAGAAGTGATTTAGATACACACATCTGAGGTGGCTAAGCAAGGGATAATAGTTCCAGATACTATGTTCAATATTCATAAGTTAGAAACTCATGGAACATTCTATTCTACCTAGGAAGACCAATGCAAGAGCATCTGAACTTGCCTTCTTTCTTGCTGTTTGTTTTGTTTGCTCAGTTTTGGCAGTGATTTTTCTTTTGTTTGCTTTCTTTTCTCTTGTTCTCTTTTGTTGTTGCAGGTGTTGGGTTGGATTTTATTCCTATTAACTTCTATGCTTTGCAGTTACCTTCTATTTTTAGCTCTCTTTGGAAACTGTTAAGCTAGCACAACCTGAGTTATCCCATCATCTATGACCATTGTAATGACCAAGTGACTGGCACATTTCTATTTACTATTTTGGGCAGTCTTGCCTATTGGGCGCTCAATGAATATTATTTGACCCTGAACTATTGACTATCATACTAGCGCAATCTTTTATTTCCTCTACCCTGAACTATTGACTATCATACTAGCGCAATCTTTTATTTCCTCTAAAATCTGGCTAGTGAAGTGTAACTGTCCCTACAGTTACCTTTTATTAGTAATTATTTTATCCTTGGCGAGTGGGGTGGCTAGCAGGTCTAAATTTGTCATGTCCCTTCCAAATAAGGAGATCGCAACCTTATGACAGCCCCGATCACTGCCTTAATTCCTAGGCAAATGCAATAAATGGTAAACAAAGACTTTAATAAAAGGATGTGATTCGCAGCCAAGCATATAATTAAAACATATAAAATAAAATAATAACAAATCAAAAGTTAAAGGCAGCGCTTCATTGTGAAGGGGTGTAACTCTTTGTAATGAAATGGTTTGATGAAGAGATGTGACTCCCTTAGATTTGGAAGATATAAAAGGGAGATCGTTTTGTTGGAGAAGGGTATCAAGTGCAGTTTGGAAAAGAGAGAAATAAGAATTGGAAATTATAAGAAATCTATTGGAATAAATATTATTTCTAGCAAGAAGATTATTGGGAAGTAAGTTTTAAATATAATTAGGAATAACTACATGTGTGTGTGTGTATGATCATGCAATTGTGATACTTGCAAAAATTATTGATCATTGTGAGTAATGTAGATGCTTCCTTTGTTATAAATATGCATAATAATAGATTCATATGATAGTCCATTTTGAATTTAGGAGAAACAGATTGCAAATAGGAAGGACGGTCAGCCTTTTGAGCTTACAAGAGATGAAAAACGACTAGCCTTCATGCTCTTATCAAGTATGCCACCTAGAGATAGAATGGGCAACCAACCTTCCATGCTCATGGGCTGGAGGGTGGAATGGACCAGAAATCCTTCCGTGCTTTTGGGCTTGATCAAGGAGGATGGCCAGCCTCCAAGGTGAACTGAGGGATGGAAAGGCAACCCACCTTCCATGCTCTCACAATACAAGGGAAACCAACCTTGAGATTGCAGTTTGCAAATGTTTAAATCGAATTCTTAATGAGACTATTATAGGTATATTGGAATGGCTATTGCTTTAATTGGATTTCAATATGAATATTGTTTATATGATATCATTAAGCACCCACTAATGTTAGTAAAAATAGATGTTATCATGGCTTATGATTTAACGTCAATTTCTAGTGACTAATATTGTGTGCAGGACCTAAACCAGGATTTATCTTATAAAGGGAATTTTAGTTAGTAAATTTATATTCTTAAATGTATTACATTTCTTATTTTAATTGGAATTGTGGTTTTAGGGAAAAAACTAGGAAAATCCCCAAAGGGGACATTACAAAATTTAGGAGTGGGCAGCTTCAAATGCCTTTACCTTTTAAAAGAAAAGTAGCAGAGAGAGATTGGCTCATTGGAGGTTGATCAAACGAATGGTTTAACAAAAGATAAAGGAACAAAAAGCAAGGAAAGAGAAGATGGCATTGTCTTGAGCTAGGAGGGCAATTTGATAGAGTTGTAACCTATAGGATGCCTTGAAATAGAGAATGTTATTTTTGAATAATAAATTGTTCTAAGTTAAATGTCTCAAGCTGAGCACCTAGACATGAGAGTTGATACTAAAATGTTGATGTGAGAGTGTTGTTCTATTATCTTGAATTTCTAAAAATTTTGTTATGTACTTGTTGAAATTATAATACAATTTTTGTAAAGAGCTGCCTAGTTTATAGCCTTTAATTGGGTTCACAAATCTTGGATTGTATCACCATGTCTATTAGAACACTTTCTTGTTGCTTCTTGTTGACAAAGATTATTTCCCCCCAATCCTTATTCAACCCCGTCCAGCTTCACAATTTATTATCCCCACTTTTTGCCTTCTATACTTCTTGCCTTCACTTCACTATTCCTAACTCCAAGAACACCCTAATGCCAACCATGCAAATCTCTATCCTCATTGCCATTATTTTTTTCTCCAAGAGAAAATATTTTCTCCTCAATGCTTGCCAATTTTTTTTCATATCCACACACTTTATGAATCCCCTCCAACTCCATAATCTATTATAACTATTTGCCTTCCATACTTCCTGCCTTTATTTCACTATTCCTAACTCCAAGAACACCCTAACATCAACCATGTGACTCCCTATCCTTGTCCTTATTTCTACCTCCACAAGAAAATACTTTCTCCTAAATCCTTGCCAACTATTTTTCATAGCCACACAACTCTCTTCCCATACTTTAGCATCTCTTATTTCATCCCTCTCTAGACACCCAAACGAAGAAAAGTGATCACCATATGAAACAAGCCGATATTAAATGCATCTAGATTACCATGGAAACCTTGATCATTCTTCATCTAATATGCATAAGCAAAAAAATATTCATTCTTGCATTTGCTAATGACCAAGTGGAGATTAAATGTAATGACTATCAATAACCACTAGGAAACACATATAAATAAATTTAAGGCTAAGTAGGCAGAAGTAGATGATAAGGCTAAATGATATAATTACAGGCTCCAAGCTGGAATTCCCAAGAAGCAATCAATTCCTAAAAGGCCATTTAAAGACCTCCAACTAGCACCTATTAGGACTCTTGCCCTCCTATGTATGAATTTGAAAATTACCATGAAACTAATATCAATATTTTTAGTACAGATGCTAAAAATCATAGTTTTCCCCGCAATCTATGTCAGGAGTGTCAGCATTTTAAAAGGTCACTATATGTAGATTATTGAGCCTTTTTACTCAAATCACAATAAAAATGCATAATGCAACAATATGTAGATTATTGAGCCTTTTTACTCAAATCACTATATGTAGATTATTCGGCATTATCTAGGAAGCAAAAATAGAAGCAATTCAAGTAGCAAACAAAGAAGTAATAATGGAAGCAATTTTAGAAGCAACAAAAGATGCAATAATAGAAGCCATATTAGAAGCAACAAAAGATGCAAAAATGGAAGCAAAGCTACATGCAACAAGTGACGTTATATTGGAAGCAAAATTGGAAGAAAAAACAAAAGCAAAAGTGGAAGCAAAAATGGAAGCAAAACTGGAAGCAAACCTCGAAGCAACACAAGAAGCAAAACCAAAAGCAAAATTGGAAGCCAAACTGGAAGCAACAAAGGACGTCATAATGGAAGCAAAACTGGAAGCAACAAAGGATGTCATAATGGAAGCAAAACTTGGCATCAATTAGGAAACCAAAACAGAAGTTATTTTCGACACCATACCAGAAGAAAAATAGGAAGCACGACTGGGAGAAAAACTAGAAGCCAAATTGGGTACTAATTTAGGCGTTATTTCTGACATTAAATTGGTCGCGCTTCCTGACACTATTCTAGGCGCTAAAGGAGGCAGTATTGCTTGCTCTAATTTTTTGACTCAAAATCCAATGTTAAATCCGGTGTAAAATTTAGTGCAAAATCCGACACCGAAGAGAACATGCAGTTTGGCACTGAGTTTTGCGCTGACAGAAGTGTTCAATTCATGAACTCAAATGCACTAAATTTCAACGCTATATGAGGCGCTAATTGCATGTTTTGTTGTAGTGGAGGTACTTCTGATTATTGTTTGTTTTATCATGGTACTGATAATGTGGTCAAGTCATTGGACATATAGGGATTTTTTGATGCAGATTGGGCAGGTGACTTGGATAGTTGAAGGTCCACCAGTGGGTATGTGTTTACTCTGTTTGGAGGAGCAATTGGCTAAGTAGAAGGAAGCCTACGATTTCTTTATCCACTACTAAAGAAAAGTATGGTTGCTAGCCATGTTTCTAAGGAGGCAATATGGTTACAAAGGTTGTGTGCAGGTATTGGTTTTGATTGCAAGACAGTTCAAATTGGTTGTGATAGCCAGAGTGCAATTCATTTAACCAAGAATCCTATGTATCATGCTTAGAAAAAGCATGTGGATGTACAATACCATTTTGTTCGAGAAATGATTGCTAATGGACAAATTGAGTTGAAAAAAATTGACACTGAGGTGAATGTTGCAAATTATCTTACCAAACATGTGCTCACACAAATAAGTTCATTTGGTGCAAGGAGGCCACAGGCCTTGTTTCTAGTACCTAGATGATTCCATGATGGTGTGATTTCCCTACCTCTTGCAAGGTGTTTGACAAGTGGGAGAATGTTAGGAATTAAGGTGTCTCAACCTTGGCAATTCCTAAGTTACTTATTTTACATTTTTCCATGGATAAATATCATTTTTGTTATTAAATATTTGTACTCCATCAAAAGGAGCATGAGATTTTGAGTTGAAATTTTTGCCACATGTTAGTGCCTTGAAAAATAAGTTATTAGTTGTCAAAAGATGCCCACTTAGTGGTATAACATGGAAAGCTTATTTTTATGGATGTTATGACGGATTCTATGACAACTGTGAGGGCTAAAAGTGGGGGATATCATTTTGGACGTGAGAATCATCTATCACAGGTGTAAGAGAATCTTTGCATAGGTATTGATGGCTTATGATGCATGTAAAAGCATATCCTATTTTATAGGGATTCTTATGAAATATTGTAAGGTGTAATGTCATGTAAGAGACCATGTTTAGCATGTAAGGGATCGAATGGATTTTTACCATGGTATTTTTGAACCTTGTTTTAACCCATGGTAATGTTTTATAGTGGTATTTTGAGCCCCCATGAGTCTATATATTGAGGGGTTGAGTTGGAGACACTATGAGATGTTTTACAAGTACCCAAATGTTTTTGGATTGAAGGAAGAAAGAGGAGTTAGAGTGAATGTATTGCGAAACACCATTGTTATTAATACAACTATTCATCTATTCTTTGGTAAAGTCTTTTCCTGAAAGAGTTTCTCCGCACAAATGTTGTGTTGTGTTGTGCTTTCTATTCTTTGCATTTCCATTGCTTACAATTGTTTGAATCCCCATATATGGTTTACACTACATAATCTGGTTTACGGTAATCTGTTAAAGCTTCCATTATTACTATTCCTCTACCGCTTTTCTAACATAAACACCTATACTAGATGATATAGGCAGTATAAAATCTTTGGATGCACATATAGTGGCAACGTCATCACAAACTTACATTAGCCATTGTTGATAATTAAATGGAGTATTTACAAGGGTTTAGTGGATTATTTAGTTAGGAACCACCTCTGAATTGTGCATGTCTATCACTAGTTTACTCAGTATTAGTAGGGCCTTACATCCCCAATGATATATTTATAGGTCCAACTAGCTTTGGCTTTATCCTTCAACATGTTAATTACATTTTTCAAATCCCCTTCTATGACTTTTTTTATACCTTTGCTAATGGCAATGAGGATGTCATGGAACACAACAATCACTTTGGCAAAATTGGAGGATTAAAAACCATGAATATCATTATACCCCTATTATCTCTCATAATTCCATCCCCATCGACCTAACTCAAGTTCCACTTAGCCAAACAATCAAAGTTTAGTTTGAACCAACTAGGAACATGAGAGGACCTATTGTTCTATTATTGTTAATATGCCTAGTAAGATTACCATATTTTGTTTTATTGTACTATGTTATTGGACTTGATCAACCCAATAACCTTGCACATATACTTTATTGTATAAGACTAAGATCCTTGGAATGTTATATCATTGTTGATTACCCCAAAATCCTTGACGTTATGTAGAAATTATAAACACTAGGTTAGCAATTAACCAACTTACTTTTAAATTCTTGTTGGATTTAAAATTGCCCCAAACTTTATCTCAAAGACTATATGAAAAGATATGAATTTTTTTTAAGGTAATTGTGTACTTGTTTCCATTCATTTACACTCTACCTATAGGAAAAGAGGATACTCGTGTAGTTTGAAATGCATGATTATCATCTTAGAATGTATTTTAAGAATATAGATTATATGTTACTCAATGATGAGTGTGCAATGAGTGCATAGTATGAGATATGCATAGGAGAGTGCTATGTGATCACATGAAAATTGTATGTTGAACTCACACATGTGTGATCCCACAATAGTGGTTTACAATTTTTGGCCAAACTGGACACTGAAATTATTATTTTTAACTAAATCTTCACATCCGGGCACCTATAGCAGCTAAACTGTGAGGAATTTGAAAATGATGCAAACTAGAGTCTCGTCACATTTTTTTGTAGATTCTAAAAATATTTTTTTCAAAATTTTTGGAATCAGATTGAACTTCTTTTTCCATCTCCCACGAAAACTGGTTTTCAAAAACAATATTTTTAAAGGTGACGCGTATAATGCATAACTTTTTTCCATGAAGGATAAAATTCTAATTCTTCAATTTAGATTTGTAACTCCGATATCTAGTGCTTCCACTTGGTTAGATAGTTTTTATTGAATACTTTTTCTTTAATAAAGTTTTGAAGTCAAACCAATTACAATTACAGCATAGCTTATCGTATAACGCGAACTTTTTGTATATATTGAGATTCAATTATTATTTTTTGTTGGATCAAGGACTTCAATATATGGTGCACTCATATTTTTCAAATTTTTTTTTGATAATCTACTATTTTCCATATGTGCATAACAGAGACCTTCATTTTCAATGAAAAACCTATATTTAATAAAACTAAAAAAGAAAGTACATAATAAAACCGAAACATATTAAATTCACATTCATTGGATAGCTCATTCTAAGGACTACCTAATTCCAATTGGGTTTGTAAAGATTCCTCCATTTTCATCCTCAACTCAAGCTTCGAAGCGTAAAAAAATAGGTTTTTTTGTGAACAAGGACAAAAATTAGGGAAAAGGGGGGTTCGCTAGAACTAGGGTTCATTCGAACCCCCCTAATATGAATTTTCCTTTTGTTTCTTAGGTGGGAAATGTGGGCCCAGTAATTAAATAGATTCGTTCGAACCCTAGTTCGGTCAAACCCCTCTTTGGTTCGGTCAAACTTATAGGTTCATTCAAACCCCTAAAACCATTTTTTTTGCCATGGGGCCATTTTTTCTCACTTTTCCTTCCTCCATCAAATTGTAAACCACTATTGTGGCTTCACCCATTGTATAATAGATTCAAATATATATCTTAAAGAAAAAAGAGTTACATGGGTAAGCAAGGTGATAAAGTTAAAAGATATGAGGTTAAAACAGAACTAGCTCTTTGATTGTAAATTCATTATATATTTCATAAGAGATATTTATATGTATAGCTTGCATCATAATTTTGATTAAAAAAATAATTATTGAACTTACTTTTGAATTTAAAATGAAACCAAAAAAAATTATTTAAGAAAATTTTATGAAATTTAAAAATAAAGAGAATATGAATGAAGTAACAATAAAATGCAAATGTTATGATGTTAATAATACTACATAAAGAATGGGGGCGGGGGCCCTAGCTCGGTTGGCTAAGTAATTCTGTTGCGGCTCTGCTGGTCACGAGTTCTAGTCTCCCCCATCCCCGTGGTACCGGAGGGCGTGTCGCGCCAGCGCCGCCGGTCACATTAAAAAGTTTACCAGGCGCACTGCAGTTTATAAGGGGTCGTGCTACCCGATTCCTGCAGTCTAAAAAAAAAAAATACTACATAAAGAATGAATGTATTCATAGTCACTATCTTCATTTATTGATTACATGTTTTTTGAGTTGTGATGCAGATGCATCTCATGCTATCAAGGATAGTAACTAAGTTACAGGGGGTAAATGTTATGGGACTCTTAGCGAAAAGAAAGATATGAAATAACCCTTTAACGTTAATGGAGATAATAATAAAAAAGGATAATATGATCTTTTGGTTAAAATGGACATTAATAAAAAAATATTTATATGAACTCTTTTAAAGGGGAAGAATAATTATTTATTTAAATAATTATTAAAAGGAAACTTTCGTGAAAAGGTGTGATGGTTTGGAAACCACCACTTAAAAGGTTATATAAAGCATTCATGTGAGACTTGGAAAGGGCCTGGAGAACACTAAAAAAAAAGGTTTGGTGGGTTATAAGTATTGGAGAAGGGGCACATAAAGTGTATCCAACTCAAGGTACAAAGTAAACTCAAAATTATCATGACCAAGGCTATTATGCCTATTGAGTAACTACCCTAAAGCATGTTGTATGCATGTTGAGTAATTATCCTAGGGTGTTCCATAGTTATGCATGGGAAAAAACCACTAAAATCTTATAAGGGTGAGAGTGGCCATTCCAAGTACTCTTATTCAAATAAGTATCAAACTTATTTTATTCAAAGATACCCAAAATTAAGTATAAATAAGGTGGAATTATTCTAATCATAATTCTCTAAAAGATGTTATTTGTTCCATTGAGATATTGGTCATATCATTGAATGATAATTAACAGATTAATATTGGTGATCTTAATGTTCTTAAGTCTTAAGATAGTTAATAATGATAAATAAGCATTTTTGTGCATTTGTATTTGAATTATAGATAATATTTTATAATCTTTAAACTTAATAACATTAATAAATCCACTGCGCTATAAATTTATCTCTTACATATTAAATAAATATGCAGTGTTCCACGGGGACGCGTCCCCCACAAAAAAACCTGCGTTTCCTAGAGGGGGACGTCTCAGAGACTTGGGGACTTGGGGGGGACATCCCCCTACCAACCCACCACCAACACCACCATCCCACCACTAGTGTCGTTGTCTCCAAGACACCACTAGGACTTCGAGGATGCTGGGGTGTCCTCAAGACATCTAAGGGACTCCTAGTTGTCTCCAAGATCTATAATTCTTATACTTAGTACATCTTTTAATAACTATTTTTTCAAGTACTATATGTATTTTAGCACCCTGCCACCCCACCACCGTCATCCCCCTTCCATCCCCCCACTAGCCCCAAACTTAGACCCCCCATCCCCGTGTCCCTGAAATGCATCCCTCCCTCCCCCCATCCTCATCCCCAAAACCTCGTGGAACACTATAAATATGCATTCAATTTTATATTTTGGAGAAAAATAGCTTTACAAATTGTATGATCTAAATGTGGATTGTAGTATATTAAATATTGATTTACGGATGACAATCCTCTATGCTCTACTCCTCGCATATTGAGAATCAAGAACATGAAATCAATCTTACAATACTACCAACATACAATGAGACTACAAATCAGTAACACCAAATATATAATCATTTTTTACAATATCACTAGAGGCACAAAAAGGGTCTTCCTCAACATCTCAAGGTATATGTAACACCAATTACCATTCTCATATCCCAATTTCCTCTTCACTAGAAGGCTACTGAAGACTTAGGGAGCATGATTTTGATCTAGCACAAACTAAAGTCTAACACTAAGACAACTAGTTTTCAATTGCTAAGACAAGTTCAACTCCTTAGAGTTATCCTCCAAAGTGTCTCAATCCACCTCTCTCCCTCATCACAATCCTAGATGATATTGAAACCTTATTGACCAATATACAAAGAAAATTCTTGTGGAAAGCAACTAAACAAGTATCCAAGCAACCCTTATTGCTTGGAAGGTTATCACCAGAAGTAGTTACAACAAATTGAGGTTTAAATATAACTAGCACTTGCACCAAAAGAAGGTGCAATAGTTACGTTGATTGTATTTTATAAATTATTTAATATGATTTTGAATAGCATTCTAATAAGAATCTTGAAGGAAAAAGTTTGCACTCAACACATACAAGTCCAATTGAAAACATATTTTTCTCAATAAACCTTGAGTTGCATGTTCTAGTTTAAATTTCAAGCACTCGCTTACGCATTAGTGCTATGATTGTATATGCATACGCTTTGAATCTAAACTCGGCTGTAAAAGTTGACTTTCATTATCTAGTTGAGCACAGATCATCTCGATTTGAACATAATGACTCAATAAAGATCGACTTGAAAGTTTGCAGAAATGTCAATTCATTATTATATAATTTGATCCACTACAAAACCACCACCTAATACATAATATCAAAATCGTGATAACATTTAGTGATTGATTAAAGATAGTAGGTTTCCACAATCCATATCATAAATTTGTATTGCTTATGGATTCGATTGTGTAAGGATTTTTTTGCATCAACGTTTCGAATCACACTCTGTGATCCATCATCAGGATGAAAGAGAGCTAGAGGAGGTTGAAAATTTTTGCTTGCATTGATGGGGCAGGTGTGTTAGTTTGCATATCTCTAGCTTGACTCTAATGTTCAATTGATAGGAAAAGGTATGTGTTGATTCACATTAGAAGCAAAATCTCTAATTCAAGGCCTACAAGTTGCAGTAAAGAATGGTGTAAAGAAGCTAGAGATTAAGGGGGACTCTATGTCATATCTCTAGCTTGGCTCTAATGTTCAATTGATAGGCAAAGGTATGTGTTGATTCACATTACAAGTAGAATCTCTAATTCAAGGCCTACAAGTTGTTGTAAAGAATGGTGTAAAGAAGCTAGAGTTTAAGGGGGACTCTATGTCATATGATCATTATATCTAATATGAAAAATGGGACCTCAAACCTTTTCCCTTTAAAATCTTAGGCATTAAGGTTTTGGTGATTTTTTCGTCATCATGCTTAATTCTGATAGGATTTCCATTGTGTTTTTTGTTTGGTTAGTAAATTCTAGATGTTACTTTCTGCTATGATTTGAAAGGCCGGTACTTGTCTCTTCATCTTCTAAGAGTAGGAAATGTTGGAACTGTGAGTAATCATCAATGAAAGCTAAGAAAGCCTTGAGATGCCTAAAGAAATAGATATTCCATACTCATCACATAGCACAACCAATGAAAATGCATAACAAAGTTCTAACAGGGGGGGAATGATAAATATGAGAGTTGGAAAAGTCTGTCTAATTAATTATTTGAGCTACAATGAAGAGTGTGCATGAATTCATGCATTTCTTAAGTTTAGATAGCCTGACAATGCTTGGAGAAATGTGTATTCCAAAACCCATCATGTTACAATCCCAATAGAAATGCACAAGAAATTTGTAACAAGGGAAATGACAAATAAAATCTATCTAATTAGCTTGAAAATCAAGAGAGTAATTGTCAAATCAGTGAAATAAGAGCTACAATGGAAAAATACTAAAGTACATGACTTCATGCAAGGTCGTTTGGTGGAGGAGAATTCTCTTTATCAGAGCATGTCATGCCAATCTCGAGCAAAAAGGATGAGCCACAATGTTGAGATGGAGTCAAGGAATAGAGGAATTGATAACCTCGCATAAGGCACCATCTACTTTAAAAAGTCAAAGCCTCATACAAGTTTGGTACTTACAAAGATTTTGTACACATCCGAAAAGTTTGTAACATGTGTTTCAAATGTAGTTGTAGATTGTGTACAAGTTTTAGCATATGATTGGAATAAAATACAATAGATTTTAGTACATGCAACCAAAAGTTCAAAAATTGGCTAAAATAGTGCCTGCAAGGGGAGTGTTGCGATTAAAGGAGCACAAAGCTTTGATGCTAAAGACTTTTTCGTTGGAACATGTTAAATTCAATACTACATGGTTTAAACAGTTTGGGATTCTTAATATAAATAAATTTACAATGTTGTACATAATAGATTGTGAAAAAATGAATTCTTTTTAACAAGAAGTTGTCAAATCAAACTAAACAAAAGTCTGAACCTCAATCAATGAGACCAACCATAAACTGAACATACTATTAGGTCCAATTTTATGACTGCGATCTATCACTGAGATGTTTTGCCCGTGGCAACACTCTAAGTAACTAATAGTTTGTTTAGTTTATGGTTGGTCTCACTAATTGAGGTTCAAATACATGCTACTTCTGTTTAGTTTGATTTGACAACTTCTTGTTAAAAAGAATTCATTTTTTCATAATTTGTTATGTACAACATTATAAATTTATTTATATTAAGAATATCAAACTGTTTAAACCATATGGTATTGAATTTAACATGCTATTCCAACAGAAAAGTCTTTAACATCAGAGCTTTGTGCTCCTTTAATTGCAACACTCCCCTTGGAGGAGCTAGTTTTTGTACTTATGTTTGTATATAATCAATCAATGAAATTAATACTTTTCGTAACAAATACATAATCAATCAATGAAATTAATTAATTCATAGAGATCAATAAATTAAAATGTATGTATTCCCTTTGTGTGTATTTATAATCCCAATGCCATTTGCATTTAACATCCATTATAGATTTGACCAGCAGATAAGCTTTCATTCTCATGAATCGACTCTAAATATGAGCTTACATAGCCCAAAGACAGGAAGCAGGGTTGTACTATAGCCTTAAGTTCCACCCAATGGCATAGAGAATTCTACAACAATAACTCCAAAATGGACTAAATCAAAGCTAGGCAAGCACCTCTGTTGTTGGAGCCCTTGGGCACAATAGAAAATACATCAAACAGAGTCTGTGCCATCATATTCTACATTTCTTTACCTTGACATGTATTAACAATCCAAACACCATTCTGTGTTGCTTCAACAGAAACACATCACTTTTTCCATTGTTTCTCTTGATCAAGCATTGAATAGCACTCCTCCATGATAGCTTTTCCAACTTCTTCTTTGATGAATATTCATGCCCTGTTCTGAAGCTCCCATTTTGGCGTGGGAAAGGGAAGATGCTTTCAATGGTTGAGGAATTTGGATTTACACCCTTCAATTGTATTTTCTTGAAATCTTACTAAAGCTTTTCCAATAAATCATACGAGTATTCCCTTTGTAGCTATGCGGTTTGCATTCAATGCATTCCTATGATATAATCTCTGCTCCACAACTTCTATTCACGATTAGGGTTTTTCAAGACTTCTTTAAAAAAAATCATTATAAAGCATTGACACGCCCTGCCTAAGCTTCCTCAAGCCTCTCTATTAAATACAATTTGTACATATCCCGCCATGATTGATTCAAGATACGACATTTCCTTTGTTGTTTGTTAAGTCTGTGCAAAAAAAAGTCCATGTTTTGATCTCACTGAGCCGCTTCCCAATTTTCAGCTATGCCTTGCCTTTTAGCATCTCTAGGGCCGATTCAACAAATCTATTTTAGGCATTCCCTGCAATTTGTTGCGCCATGAGTCAAACAGTTCATATGCCTTGCGTATGCTTCCACACCTTGCCACAACATTGCTACCAAGCATTTTCTTGAGAATTTCTAAAACTTTTTCAACAGATCCAGATTATGCATACCCGCGACTATGTCGTTTCAAAGACCACATTTCTTTGAGGCATTTTACAAACAGTTCATGTACCTTCGGTTCGTGCTTTTTCATTTTGCATATATGTTTGCCAGGGTAGTTAAATATTGTTCCAAATCCTCCATTTCGGCGTGGGTAGAGCAGCTTTCTTGAGCTCCCCCCCTCTTCGGGATTATTTTCAGCCAGCTTGAAGGATCTACTCCTTTGAACAAACTTGCCCTTCTTTTCCAAGCTTCTCAGCTACTGGTACAAAATTTCCTTCAATCATCGGGCAGCTCGTACTTGTCTTGTATGAACTTTGAGATGGCCAGGCGCTTCGCACCGGCGGTCTGCCTCAGCGCAACAATGGCTTCCACAACCATCGAAAAAGCATTTCAACCTATCTCACTTTAGTTGCTGCTTCAATCTATTATTCACAGTAAATGAAAGTAGATCTCAATTTCGAATTGATTTGGAGATAAGGATAGGGCAACAACCTTATGCGCCGAGATTTTCGGTCATTTATTGCGTAGATAAGGATTAGAAACCTCCGCTAATCTTATCGCCACGCGATTTTCATTTTTCAGCTGCTGAATTTTTTTCCCAGCGAATGTTTTTCAGGCGTGAGACAAAATATCAGCTAAAGATCACCCACGGTTTCGGCGTTTGTCTTGTAATGTGATTAGCATTGAGACTGAACGAGATGCATGCTATTCCGTGGGCTCTAATCATTAGAATGAAATACTTGAGTCATCCTTTAGCTGATTAAAGCCGATCCACTCATTGGGAATTGGCAATCTCATTTATGATTTTGTCTGCAATTACAAAGCATATTTAAATAGGTAGTTTGTGTTTGAAGATCCTTTCTACCTTATGTGACCATTGTTGGGCGCCTCATGAGGAAAGTTCATATTTGGAGCCCGTTTGAAGTCTTTGCGCAGCGGCTATTTTTCTGTGCAATGTTGGTCGTGATTTGCCACAGCTTTTCTTTCTGCCTTCTCTGTTCTTGGTTTGTAACTACTGAGCAACGGCGTTCAATTCCTGCCGAAAATACTTCAGTGAGTTACACAGCCAGATTCAATTTTACTTCAGGTTTTTTTTCTTTAGGTTTTTTTTTTTTCTTAGACAGCAGGAATCGGGTAGCACGACCCCCTATAAACTGCAGTGTGCCCGGTAAACTTTTTAATGTGACTGGTGGCGCTGGCGCGACACACCCTCCGGTACTACGGGGGTTGGGGAGACTACACCTCGTGACCAGCCTCCTGCAACAGAAAGATTTAGCCAACCGAGCTAGGGCCCCAACCCCACTTTAGGTTTTATTTTTGATATTTACCTTTTTTTCAGTTTTATAAAAATTTATAATGTTTTACTTTTAGAATTTTGTTTTTATAAAAATTTATTAGATTTTACGATTTATTCTCTAAGAAATTTAGGTTTCAATTCTTAAATTAAAACATTTATTAATCTTTATAACTTTACAAACCCTTGTTTATAGTTAATGTTTTTCATTAATTTTTAATTTTTAATTTACTTTTCGTATTTTTAAAGCGATGTCAAATTTTACAAGAATGGGCAAACCAATGGTTCAACCATCTAATCAAAATAACACAGGGAAAGCGACTACGAAGAATATATACTTGCATCAGCCTATGCCATCCTTACTGAAGATATATCAGCTCCTGAAATGAGAAATCACCAAAAATCAAGCATTGTTTCTAGGTACTTGTACATGGCAAAATCATGACAAAGGCTCAAACGAGAAAGAAGGGTTAGATTAGCCCATCCATATTCCCAAATTGCAAAGGTAATGATAAATTTGGTTATCATGATTTTATTAAGTGCATGTCTGCCAACAGCATTTGGTCTATTTTAGCTAAGAAAAAGCTCCAAATTAGCCAATTATCACCAGCTTAGAGCGATGGACAGATGCTAAATTCAATACAAAATTCTTTCAAACTCTTCATCGATAGGTATCAAGTTTCACTTTGAGGAATATTGGGCTTGAGCTTAATTCGAGGGTCTTCAAAAATACTAGGATAGTGAAGAAGTGGCAAAAATAATAAGCAGTCAAGTTTCAAGCAAAGCCTAGATATATACCCATGCCTCTGTAAATAGGTTTGACTCGATGAATATGCTACATTTTCGTTTTGCCCAGCAATGGGCCATCCCCTCAAATTTCGCACATCAAACTATCCATAACTCCAAACTCTCATGGGAACCACTCCTTTCAGGATGGATCAAGCTAATTCTTTTATGGAGAAGCCACTAATGATTTGGGAAATCCAGGAATAGGAGGAATCATCAAAAATCATGAAGAAAAACTAATTATTGCATATCAGTGTCATATTGGCCAACAAACTAATAACGTAGAAAAACCACTAGCTTTGAATCACAATCTCCTTTTCACAAGCACAAAGCAGGTGCCCAAGCTTATAATCAAAGGACACTCCTATCTAATCATCCATCAGATTACCAACAAACAACCGCACAAATGCATTCCTAATTGGAGAATGAATTACCAGATCAATCACTCCAAGCTAATTCTTAGCTCTTTCGTAGCTATAGAACACAACAGAAAGTGAGACTACAATGGAGTGGTCAATGCCATCATAAAAGTTGTAGCTCATCAACAAAACAATGATCTAAAACTCATCTACAACAATTCTCAAGAAATCCCATACCAAATCCACATTCAAATCAACATGCAGTCTAGTGCAAAAAAATATTTCAAATGGCCATTTATCATCAATTGAAATGTGTTCCCATCACAAATCCAAAAATACTGCATCTGTCTTTGGTTAAGTTTACCCTGGCTGTTGATATACTGCTGTGCTTGATGATCTGTGTCTAGGACAAACTCTTTTCCTATTGCTGCTGTCCACTGATATTCGGACCTATTTCCTTTCTTGGTTTCTGTAACTGGTGCACATATACCACTGAAACTCCTAATAAACTTCCTGTAGAATCTGGTGAGGCCATGAAAACTTTTTGCCTCAAATGTACTCTTTGGTAGTGGCCAATCTACAATTCCTTTCACCTTCTCAAGATCTATCTTATGTCCTTCCTAGGAAATAACAAGGCCTCAGTATACCAACTTTTTCCTCATAAAGCTGCACTTTCTCAGATTTATCGATAATGTCTCTTCTTTTAACCTCAGTAAAACTAGTTTCAAATGTTCAAAATGTTCCTTTTTTATCTTGCTAAAAATTAAAATGTCATCAAGATAAACAATTACAAACTTACCAAGATACGGTCTAAGTACCTCATTCATCAATCTCAATAAGGTACTAGGTGCATTTGCCAAACCGAATGGCATGACCAGCCACTCATACAACCTATCTGTGGTCTTGAAAGCAGTTTTCCATTCATCACCCTCTCTGATCCGAATCTAATGATATCCACTCTTCAAATCAATTTTGGTGAGGCATGTTGCCCCATTCAAACAATCCATCAAATCATCCAAAGCAGAAGAAAGCAATACTTTAATGTAATCCTATTTATGGCTTGAGAATCGGTATGAATACACCACTCTCAATCTTTCTTTAGTGTTAGTACTATTGGTATAGCACAAGGACTCAAGCTCTCTCTGATCAGACCTTTGTCCAATAGTTCTTAGACTTGTTTTTTAACTTCCTCATTCTCTTGAGGTACTATTCTATATGCTGTCTTATTTGGTATGCTAATCAAATCCATGTAATGACTATTGCTTGTAACTATAGTTGCTGGGAAACTCCATTTTGGGAACATAGACAACACACCAGTCCCTGTACCCAAAATTTCCGGTGAATCATTTATATATAAAATAGCCGTCTCCTTATTCATTTAACTCACTTACCCGAATTTGATTGGCGTCCCCGTCCCCATACCAGTACCAGTACCCTGCGTCTCCTGGCAACTATGCAGTTATAACAGTTGGTAACCCTGTCATGTGACAAAATATCAGCATATTATCCAAGCAATTTTTGTACTTCTAATGGAGTATCTTCATCTTTGTTTTCTGCTTTTATTTCTGCAAGTTTGGGAACAATTGCAAAACATGTTCTTCTTTTATATCACTAAAAAATCGTTTTCCAATAATTAAGCATACCTTTGAATTCGTGTCCACTTCTCCTCTATCCTTCAATGGATTCAGTGTGTACTCTTTTCTGTCTTTGATGATGGTGTAAATGTTCTTCTTGCCATCATGAATAGCCCTTTTGTCATATTGCCAAGGGCATTCAAGCAGCACATGACAAACATCCATAGGCATGAAGTCACATGATATTTTATCTTTATAAGCCCCTATATGGAATTCAACTAAGAAGCCAAATGATGTACCTCACATTGCAAATCTATTCTTTGAGGAGATTGTAAGACTCTGGTTTCAAAGGGTAGTCTCAGATAGGGACACAAATTTGTAGGACACTTTTGGCAAACATCATGGAGGAAATTGAACACCTATGTTACCGGGTACTCTTAAAAGACTCCCTATGCCCACCCCAAGAGCGTTTCAGTTCAGGAGCGCCCTGGAGAGCACCTATAGAGCACCCTAGGTTCCCTATGGGCATACCCACAAGGTACCCAAGGCACTCCCTAGGCACTATCCATGTACCCATAGGGAACCCGAGGAGTCCAAGGTGCTCCCATGGGTGCTAGCGCCTAGGGGGTGCCAAAAAACACTTGAAACATTAAAAAAGCTTGCAAAAAATGAAACAAAAACCCTAGACATATATGATATATGACATAATATTGAAATTTTGAACTATCAATTGGCATTTATCTTTATCACTACCATTTATCGATGATGAAGTATCATACTATCAAATGTATTTACAATTCTATATATTTTAAAATTTTATATATATATATAGTATACAGCCGTACCCAAACATACCATACCCAAAGAAAAAAAAATCGCTGTGTCAGCGTACCCGTATCCCTTACCTGTACCAAAACTAGCAACTTAGTTGAACACTAAGCTAATTTTCAATACAGCTTACCATTCACAACTGATGGACAGACAAAAGTTCTAAACATGAGTTTGGGAGATCTATTTAGATTCTTAGTAGGAAAGAGGCCCACTCAGTGGGACTTGGCTCTTGCCCAAGCAAAATTTGCCTACAATAATTCAATAAATAGAAGCACCACCAAAACCCCTCTTTAGATTGTGTATGAATTCAGCCCAAGGGGGGTGGATAACTTAAAAGATGCTGCTGATTTAGACAAAAAAAGTATAGTAGTAAAAGACTTTGTTGATTATATACATGAATTACACCAGGATGTCAAGAAAAACTTGGAGAACAATGCAATTAAGTATAAGGATCATGCTGATCAAAGAAGAAGAGAGCAAGAATTTCAAGTTGGGGTTCTAGCATTAGCATATTGAAGGAAAGAGAGGTTTCCCCAAGAACCTATAACAAGATGAAATGGAAGAAAATTGGACCATGCAAGATCTTAAGGATGTTTGCAGTGAATGCAAATGAGTTAGAACTCCCCAATGGTATAGATATTCCACTGATTTTCAACATTACTGATTTATATTGTTATTACCAAGATCAAAAGTGTGAAGAACAAGGTGTAGCTTTCGAGGAACAGAAAGAAAGTTGGATACAACAATTGCTTGAGAAGAAAAAATATGAAGTTGAAGCTGTCATAGATATCCAAGCAGCCAAGAAGATGAGAAAATGAATACAAAGAGTATATGATCAAGTGGAGGAATAAGCCAGTTGAAGAAATGATTTGGATTCACACATCTGAGATGGCTAAGCAAGGGATAATAGTTCCAGATAGTTTGTTAAATGTTCATAAGTTCAAAACTCAGGGAACATTCTATTCTACCTAGGAAGACCAATGCAAGAGCATCTGAACTTGCCTTCTTTCTTTGTTTGCTCAGTTTTGGCAGTGATTTTTCTTTTGTTTGCTTTCATTTCTCTTGTTCTCTTATCTTGTTGCAGGTGTTGGGTTGGATTTTATTCCTATTAACTTCTATGCTTTGCTGTTACCTTCTATTTTTAGCTCTCTTTTGAAAGTGTTATGCTAGCACAACCTGAGTTACTCCATCATCTATGACCGTTGTAATGACCAAGTGACTGGCACATTTCTATTAGCTATTTTGGGCAGTCTTGCCTGTTGGGACAAAAGAAAGTCAGAGAGTGCTAAGTCTTCCGTTACATATGGGACATAGATACAAAAGCATAAGACTTGTAAAGACAGTGTCATGACAACGAAATTTTATGAGATGATAACAGCAAAAGGGTGGTAATTATGCATAAATAGAGGCTTCTAGAGATTGGGTCCCTGGATGTTATGTCAGCTAGGCACAGTGAAAGCAGATTTTGAGTCAATGCATCCTCTATGGTTTGGCAGGGTTCGCTCCATTGATTTAAGGATGGAATATATATATGTTAAGATCATTGTTGTTTCTTGTTCAATTCCATGTAATGTCCCTGCTTTCACATTCATTGTACGAGGGCACAACTTCTGTAATCCGCAATTCTTTAGTGAGTGGACTGTTAGCGTATGAGTAGCAGATGGTTAGAACTGTAGTAATTGTCAGTTAGGAAAAAATGATTAATGGAATAAGGCAGTTGTCTTGGTTTCACACCTACTAGTTGTTAGTTCAGTTTGAGTTTGCCATTGATTTTTGTGTGTGTGTGTGTGTGTGACAATTAGGAAAAAATGATTAATGGAATAAGGCAGTTGACTTGGTTTCACACCTAGTAGTTGTTAGTTCAGTCTGAGTTTTCCATTGATTTGTGTGTGTGTGTGTGATCATGCAATAGTGATAATTGCAGAAATTATTGATCACTGTGAGTAATCTAGATGCTTCCTTTGCTATAAATATGCATAACAATAGATTCATATGATAGTCCATTTTGAATTTAGGAGAAACAGATTGCAAATAACAGATTGCAAATAGGAAGGACAGCCAGCCTTCCGGGTTTACGAGAGATGAAGGATGACCAGCCTTCATGCTCTTATCAAGTACGCCACCCAAAGATAGAATGAGTGACCAACCTTCCATGTTCATGGGCTGGGGGTGGAAGGGACCAGAAATCCTTCCGTGCTTCCAGGCTTGAAAGGAGGATGACCAGCCTCCAAGGTGGACTGAGGGATGGAAAGGCAACCCACCTTCCATGCTCTCACAATACAAGGGCGACCAACCTTGAGATTGCAGTTTGCAAACATTTCAATCAAATTCCTAATGAGACTATTATAGGAATATTGGAATGGCTATTGCTTTAATTGGATTTCAATATGAATATTGTTTATATGATATCATTATGCCTACTAATGTTAGTAAAAATAGATGTTATCATGGCTTATGATTTGACGCCAATTTCCAGTGACTAATATTGTGTGCAAGACCTAAACTAGGATTTATCTTATAAAGGGCATTTCAGTTGGTAAATTTATACTCTTAAATGTATTACATTTCTTATTTTAATTGGAATTGTGGTTTTAGGGAAAACTAGGAATATCCCCAAAGGGGACATTACAAAATTTTGGAGTGGGGATTTTCAAATGCCTTTACCTTTTAAAAGAAAAGTAGCAGAGAGAGATTGGCTTATTGGAGGTTGATCAAAGGGATGGTTTAACAAAAGATAAAGGAACAAAAAGCAAGGATAGAGAATATGACGTTGTCTTAAGCTAGGAGGGCGGTTTGATAGAGTTGTAACGTGTAGGATGCCTTGAAATAGAGAATGTTATTTTTGAATAATAAATTGTTCTAAGTTAAATGTCTCAAGCTAAGCACCTAGACATGAGAGCTGATACTAGAATGCTGATGTGAGAGTGTTGTTCTATTATCTTGAATTTCCGAAAATTTTGTTATGTACTTGTTGAAATTATGATACAATTTTTGTAAAGAGCTGCCTGCTTTATAGCCTTTAATTGGGTTCACAAATCTTGGATTGTCTCACCATGTCTAATAGAACACTTTATTGTTACTTCTTGTTGACAAATATTATTTCCCCCCACATGCTTATTCAACCCCCTCCAACTTCACCATTTATTATCCCCACTTTTTGCCTTCTATACTTCTTGCCTTCACTTCACTATTCCTAACTCCAAGAACACCCTAACGCCAACCATGCAAATCGATATCCTCATTGCCCTTATTTTTCTCTCCAAGAGAATATTTTCTCCTCAATGCTTGCCAATTTTCATAGCCAAACACTTTATGAATCCTCTCCAACTCCACAATCTATTATCACTGTTTACCTTCCATACTTCCTGCCTTTATTTCACTATTCCTAACTCCAAGAACACCCTAACATCAACCATGCAACTCCCTATCCTTGTCCGTATTTCTACCTCCACAAGAAAATACTTTCTCCTAAATCCTTGCCAACTGTTTTTCATAGCCACACAACTCTCTTCCCATACTTTAGCATCTCTTATTTCATCCCTCTCTAGACACCCAAACGAAGAAAAGTGATCACCATATGAAACAAGCTGATATTAAATGCATCTAGATTACCATGGAAACCTTGATCATTCTTCACCTAATATGCATAGGTAAAAAATATTCTTTCTTGCATTCGCTCATGACCAAGTGGAGATTAAATGTAGTGACTATCAACAACCACTAGGAAGGACATATAAATAAATTTAAGGCTGAGTAGGCAGAAGTAGATGATAAGGCTGAATTATATAATTACGGGTTCCAAGCCGGAATTCCCAAGAAATAATCAATGGCTAAAAGGCCATCTAAAGACCTCCAACTACCACCTATTAGGGTTCTTTCCCTCCTATGTATGAATTTGAAAATTACCATGAAACTAATATCAATATTTTCAGTACAGATGCTAAAAATCATAGTTTTCCCCACAATCTATGTCAGGAGTGCCAGCACTTTAAAAGGTCACTAAATGTAGATTATTGAACCTTCTTACTCAAATCACGATAAAAATGCATAAAAGAAAGTGTTTGTGCCTCCTCACTAAGGCTATTAAAAGGGGTTGTAGTGTATTGCAAATGTAAATGCCTTCACATTTGCAATAGACCTTTAAAAACATATCATGGATGTAAGGAAAGAAGATTCCCTAAACATAAGTTAGCAATTATGCCAAGACCAACCAACCCCAATATCAACAACCAATCCGCTGCTTTAAACAATCCTCTTCAATTTTTCAAGATTGAAGATGTCAATACTATTGCTGTGCACAACAGCCCTTTTGTTAAGGAAACTCCTCAACATGTATGCCAAGGCTCCCCTCAAATATCCTTCCTTCTGCAAAAGACTGATAATATTGATTTTTCTCCCACTGCTTTTTGTGACACCACGTATCATCCTTTTATTCAGACTAAATGGGTTCTAAATAGTCTTCCCCAAATTCTATAATTCAAGCTAATCTGAATAGTCCTCCTTCTTGGGTTAAGTAGAAGCAGCCAGTGCATTGGAAAACAAAACCCACCTATCCCATTAGACCCTCCCAGTATCCTACTCCTTCAAGGCTTCCCATTCCGAACTCTTGAAACCATTCCTCAATCTGCCTGCACCCACAATTCCAGTTTACACATTTCACTGGCCAACATTAATGATAGTATTGAAAGCCTGATGCAAAATATGGAAAAAAAGAAGCACACATGGCACCCTTTCAGCAATGCATTTCTGTTCTCCTTTCCCAATTTTAGTGGCAAAAAGAGAATCTGCTTATTCTGCAAGACTGCCTGCAACACCAGATTGAGTGCACCCATTTACTCTGGCAAAACTACTTGCAACTTCAAAGCAGGACCAAGGTAATCAACAACTCCTTTCAAATGAGAAAACAAAAAACAACTTGCTGAAGTCATTCAATAAAATACGCACCATATGGATCTCAAATAGCAAGTTGCGCATCATGTCCAACTTCATCAGGAGGCTCTCAGTTTGCAGACAACTGGTCTTGTGACTCTTGTCATGATGACAAACTCACTTGGGAGTACCAGATCAATGGAGAGAACCCTGCCAAACCAAAGAGGATGCATTGACTCAAAATCTGCTTTCACTGTTCCTAGCTGACATAACATCCAGGGATCCAATCTCTAGAAGCCTCTATGTATGCATAATTACCACCCTTTTGCTGTTATCATCTTATAAAATTGTGTTGTAATGATGCTGTCTTTACAAGTCTTATGCTTTTGTATCTATGTCCCATATGTAACCGAAGACTTAGTACTCTCTGACTTTCTTTTGTATTAGGTCTCAGATGTGTCTGCTAAGCCATTTTGGCACTCCCTGATTTTATATATATACAGGACATCAACCACAGCTTCATGCTCAGCCACTCATGGAAAAGATGGATTGAAATGAGAAATTGCTGTTCTAAGAAATCCCTTGGATATATATATATATACACCAAGGCTTCACACTCAGCTACTCATAGTGAAGACAGATTGAAATGAGAAATTGATGTATATATATATCACCCATGACTTCATACTCAACCACTCATAGAAAAGATGGATTGAAATGAGAAATCGCATTTCTAAGAGATCCCTTATATATATATATATATATATAAACCATGGTTTCATGCTCAGCCACTCATGGGAAAGATGGATTGAAATGAGAAATTGCTGTTCCAAGAGATCCCTTGGATATATATACATATATAGGAGTACATCAACCAACCATGGCTTCATGCTCAGCCACTCATGGAATTGAAATGAGAAATTGCTGTTCTAAGAGATCCCTTGGTATATATAAATCAACCACAGCCATTCGTGGAAAAGATGGATTGAAATGAGAAATTACTGTTCCATGAGTGGCTGAGCATGAGGCCATGGTTGATGTCCTCCCACTACACCATGAGAGTGGCTCTACTAATAGTGCTATAATCCAAACTTAAAAACCTCTTGTAGCTGTTATTAGTATTACTCCATCATAGCTGTTGTAATCCCAACTTAAAAAGCTCATGTAACTGCCCTAATTCTTACAAAAACGGAAGCTGAAATGGAACACTTCTGGAACTGAACAGGAAATGTGAGACATACAGAAATCTAGAATTGCAATGCAATAAAATCTTAACTTATGAAATGCCTAAAATCTTTGTTATATAAGTGAAATCAGAAACTAGGGGAAAATTTTAAACTTCTGAAAAAACTAAAATGAACGGTTCAAATGAAATTTTAGACTCTAATCATAATATTATTAAGAATGACAAAATAGCACATAAAAGAAGAGAATCATTTTCCTAAGCGGGTGTGGATACTGACTTGTAACCAAATTGACGGCAGTATCAATGCTGCCATTTCCAAAACACAGACTGAGACTTGTGTACTAGAATTTCATCCAACAAAATGGACCCTCCACTACTGTCTGTGAATTTACAAAATCTTCCTACTTCAGCTCTTTTCCTATCTTGCATGTAAGACTAATTATATAGACCCACAAAACTGATCCCATATGGAACTCCAAGCCCCGCTAATGGAATGTCATTATAGTTAGAATAAAGGTTCGCAACAAGCCATCTCAGGCCAGACCAATGATAGTGGATTGAACAATTGTGAAAGGGCAGTACAAGAACAGTGTTTAACTGCTCACCTGATTTTGGGTTCTACAGATTTTTTCTCATGAAATTTGAAGATACAGGGTATGTGGAAGAAAGCATTAGTTTTAGAGAAAGGCTATTCCTAAAATCCAGGTTTCTAGAATACATTTAACAACCCATGTCATTGCCACTGTCCCAGTCTCCGTAAGACTTTAAAAACCTTCCTCCACATTTATGGATCTGTGACATTTAAAACATATCCACACTTCCAAACAGAAGCTTTTGTCTATGTAACAATATGTCTAAAAATGTATCTCCAAAGAGGCTTGCCAGCATAGTAACCAACTTAACATACAGTTGGGTGTAAGGAGAGAGACCCATTCCTGTACCGACATTTCCTGGTGATTATATATGTATCCCATATGTAATAATATCCATTTTTTTTCATATTCTCCTGCAACCATGCCTCCAAGTAATTATGCTTGCGAGTAATATAGAATTCTTAACTTTTAAAAATTTTGGAACCAGATAGAATTAACTCATTAAGTTTTTGATGATAAAAATGTGGCTTTTAGATGAAAAGGCTGACACAAATGTTCCTCATATCATCATATCCAAAGGTAATAACCCAAAGAAATACAAAAATGATAACTGAATCGTGAACAAAGTTGGTGATTATAAAAGTATTTAGAAGGAAGAAAAAAATGTTTCAGCTTTACTTTGTAAGAATTGATGGACATAGTGATACCCCAATACATGAAGCAATATGAAAAGAATTTTGAAGGCAATATAGAGAATATGGGCAATGATTGAAATTCAGGTACAGGACAGAAAGCTTTCAAGAGATCCATGGCATCGCTCTTCAAAAGGTGTCATGTCCCCTTTTTCGGACTAGCATTGTGGAGAAGATCTCTAGCCTATTCTCCTTCCCATAGGCGAAAGGATTGAGCAAGGGACAGGAAATTATTATATTATTTTTAAGTTCTCAATAATTCTCTATTTAAGGGGCAACTTAATATAATATTATGATTAAAAAGGTATTTTTAACTATAAAGTATTTTTAAATACTTGTAAGGAAATTTAGATCCAAGGGCCCAATTTGAAAAGGTATATCAAGGAGGTGACTAGCTCTATTTCATCATCATGATTTCATTGAGCATTCTTCATTTTGAGCTTAAGTTCGATTTTGCATTCAAAGATAAAACCCTTGGCTGCAATTCTCTGGTCAAAAAGGATGATAATCCTCTTGGCTCTCTCATTCGAGAGGTTGGGACGAAAAATCTTGCCTCTCGCTTGGCAATTCTACACAGAGATTGCAAGGTGGACTGAAATTGAAGATTTGTACAAATTTGCAGGTGTAGGCGATCAAGATTTGCAAGCAAATGCAAGAAGTATTTGGCTAATAGATTGGAGCACCATTTTTTGAGGGTTTCAAAATACATGCTATAACTGTTTGGCAGACCACTTCATTCCTAACTGATCGCAGCCATTATTCAGCATCATCAAGATCTGGGCAACAGTTGTGGACAGGATTATACAGGGTTTTTGGACACTTTAAGAGGCTGCGACCTGCATAGACTTTCATCATTGGTGAGTGCCAGCATTGTGAAGACCTTCCGCCACCCCACCCCTTGAGACTGATCACCCATCATTTATCTGCTGATGGTGCCACATTTAGTTACCTTTTTCTGCTGTAGCCATCTGATTTGGGAGGTCCCACACAGGATCTTGGAGGATTTGACACCATTCAGCAGCCCATCAGGAGTTATAGAGGCAGATCTATCCTTCCTGCAGCAGCTGCAGCAGTCTGCAGGCTGTAAACTGCGATTGCATCCTCATTTTGGCAAAATTCCAGTTAAATGGTCTGCTGTATATTATATTTGCATTATTGAGTGGATTGTCATCATTGTAAACCTGAAATTTATGTTCAGTTTCTGCACATCAGCATTATATAGGTTGTCATTGAATAAATTATAAGTTCTCGGGTTTAGAACAGATTTAGATCGGCAATTAAGTTTAGGCACTTGATGATGTGATGTTGATCTGCCGTTTGTAGTGCACTCTATGATGAAAATCAGAAGGTGGTTGTCAAGTTTTTTCCACTATTTGTAGACGAGTCATCATTTACTTTTCGAGTGCAGTTTGGTGTTCCAGCTTTACTTTTTCGCTTCAAAAATCAGAAAATAAAAGAAAAAGAACAGAAAACTACAAAATTACAATTTGACACATTACAAAAGGAGAAGCAATGATTTTAAGTAGAGGTCAAGGAAGGTTATAGCCAATGCCATAGCATTCTGAACCGTTGCAAACTACCCCTCCATAAAGACCAATTAGAAAATGCAAGGCATTCATTTTCATTCTGTCCTGTATTCGGAAGATAAAGGAAGCACAAAGCTACAATCCGTAAAGACAAATGGGCAGTGCCTCTCCTTGAGGTCTGTAGTTTTAACTATATACATTGTATTAACATTTTGTTTCTGTTAGTTCAGGCTACGTAGATAGCAACCAACAGTGGATCAAACATTTTGTAAATGCATTTTACTTTAATTTATGAAAAATAAACAAAATCTTCAAACTGATAGGCATAGAGCTCTGCTTTATTAATAAACATTGGAGAAGGCATTTGGTAAATACAAATAATTAAATCTGTTCGTCAAATTGTTAGGCATACAAGTGCCCAGAGGAAGAGCTCTGGTTTCTTGTATTCGAAGCCTCGTGCATTATGGACTGCAAGGGCAGTCCATCATCATTTGAAGGCATCTTCCCTGATGAAGAACCCATTAGGGAGACTCGAAATGATGAAAATGATAACCATGTAACTGGATCTAGATATTCACATTACATATTGATGCAATCTCTCTCTTAGCTCAAGGAAAAAACAATAAATAAATAAAATCTTTTACATTCAAATGGGAGCCATAGCAAACTGAAACTTGTTACTACATAACATACATGATTGCAGGTTAAGCAAAGATTACAATGGATGTGTTAAATAAACGGAGTCATGGAGTAGGTAAGGGTTTTGTGAACAGAAGATCAAGACCGTTTTGTGCAAAGAAAAATTTGGAAGGGCAATTTCCAGGCCTCGGACTGCTTGAAGCATCCATCCTCTACAACATCGCTGCTGCACCAGCTGCAATCTTTTCCATTCCCCACGCACTCCTCCTCGGACGCTATTTCGCCACACTCTTTGCCTGCCACCATAATGTTAATGCCCATCATCACAATCAACATTACCACCATCGCCTTTATCGCCATTCTTTAATGTCTCTGCCTGTACCCGCACAGGAGGGAGGAAATGATTAAGGATGAACCGAATTGAAAGACCAAATGTGGATTAGAGGATTGTATTCTGGCAATGGCAATCGCAATCTACGGGGTAAAGTGCACGCGTCTGGAAGCCCAGAAAGATTCCAAGATATTATTTTAAAATCAAAAAGGAAAATTTCCTTATATGCAAAATGAGTGTCTTAAATCAAAAGCGCAGACCGCACACAGGTTTTGGGTATTTGAAGTGTTGGGTAAAAGTTTTCAGATTGTGGTTTTTCGAGTTTAAAACTGGTTATGTATTTTGATTAGGAAAGCTATTTAACTATATTTATTGTTCCGAGGGTTAGGTCGATAGAAAAATATAGAGAAGTAAGAGGGGGTGTGACATGCAATTTAGCAATTGTATAAATTTGTTACAAAGTTGCATGTAATACATATTTGGAGATAAAGCCAATCACCAGAACAAACAAAGTTTTAATCTCATAGCAAAAAATAGAAATTATGAAAAGATAATGGGTGTATAAACATCTGTATTAGAGAATAAAAAAGTAAACATAAAATGTGTTCATTCCAGCTGTTTGAATTATATAGAAAATGTCATAATATGTAGAGAACACCTTTGACATTTTTTTCGTACTCCCAAATTTATACAATTTTGTTTGAATTAAATACAAATTGCTTGAAAAAATATAGAGAACACCTCTAACATGTTTGCATACTCCTTTATTATATGAAAAGAATATATATATGTGTAAACTAAGATGTAAGTGTTTGCCCCTAGTTTAGGTAGTTATGAGATCATTCATAGAAAATAGAAAGGAACATTATTATTTTTAAGGTTTTTATTTGTTTTGTATTCATTTTAATGGCATGATCTTCAATAGAATGATTTGTTTATAAGTAGTATGTTTTTGCATTAAAATTGATAATTAATCTAAACTTAATTTGATTTTATTTACATTTCTTTTGGAATCAATTTAAATCTTCAATTTATTTATTCTTTTACCTAAATTAATTTTGTAGTTATATAAATGATCTTTTAATCTCCAAATTTAAAATTAAATATGGGTAAAAGTTGACTTACTTCCTACTAGCAATTATTTGTTGACTTGAGTGCAAAATGTGTTAATTTATTATATAAATGGACAAACCATAGTTCACTCTTAGATCACTTAGAACCTAAGGGAGCAATTCACATTAGAGTATTGCATCATCATCTACATTTAGTAGAAAACCAAGGCATATTGTATGGTTACCTATGTCTTTGTTATTTGTCCAAAATCATTATTGAATCCAAAGATTTCAATATAAGGAAAAGATCATTGCTTCGCGAACTTTGAGAGTATTCATCAGTATTGTCTATTTTACATATATAAGTTCAAGATAGCAAGTCGAACATGTTCCAGACATCTGAGAGTGAAGGTTATTTTTGCAAACATAAATGAAATCTACAAACTAGGTCACTTCCATAGGCATGGATTCAACATATAGTAGAGAGTTCAGAATATATGGCCGTCTATTAGAGCTTACCAATCACAAATCCAATTCTTGAGTGAATTTTCTAATCATATAGAATAATTTACAATAAAGTACCTCCCATTATCTTTACAACTAAGTATATGATCCCTCTTTTATCATTTTGAAAATCATAATTTGTGTTGTTGCTATCTCTCGTCTTTAATCTAATTTGTTTATTAATATTACTCATTTATATTTATTTCCTCTAGATTATTTGAAGGTTTTATTTTATTTTTTTCATTATGGTGAAGCCAAATGATCTTATACCTCCTCAGGTCTTGGCCTTTGTGGTTTATTTCTATTTTCTTTCAAATTTAAGCATTTTAAAGTTTTATATAAATTTACTACTTTTATTTCCTTAGTTTATCCTTTTAGGGTTTATGTGGTGTGTTTATGCCAAATTATTATTATTATCCTAATTTCCCTTTGAAAAGAAGTGTTTGTTTGAATACTATAATGAATAAGAGTCGAGTTGGAATTGGAATGTTTGAAAACTACTAGCAACTCTCATCATGTAATTAAGAAGAACCTTTTGATCATGAGGCACACTTGTAAAAAATGCATAGACAAGATGTTATAATTGCACAATTACATTTTTTTTATTTTGTAAATTTAACATGTGGTCACTTACATATTTGGTGGATGCTCTACGCAATGTATTTATTGATAAGGCATAAGTTTTAGAAGTGTTTCAAGACATTGACCTACAAAAATGATCTCTTCAAGCTCTTTGAATGATGTTTCCTAATCCCTTCCCATCCAATTTTTGTTGGTGATCAAAGTTGTCGACCCCAAATCCCTAAGGCCTAGTATCTCCCAAGTGCTAGGGGTGTCAAACTTGGGAAGATCACCACAAACATGTCTTCATGTTGGGTATCTAATGACCAATGGTTGAGGTGGGTAAGACCTTCTTCACTTCTAGCTCTGCAAGACCAACTTGGGGTATCCCTAAGGTATTATAATATATTTTAATACAAGCACACAACATTCACCTTAACACAAACCAACAGCCCAATTTCAGTTGTCACTTCATGCATGTGTTTGGGAGACTCAAGGTTAAAAACCTTATTATAGCAAATGGTCTACCATATGAGTGTCTAAGAATGTGTTTTCTGATAACCCCTTATATTATATAAATATTCAAACATGAAATTTGGAACACACTAAAATAATGAAACTAAAAGATCTTTAAGTTGATATATTATGTGTGATGAGGATGATCAGAAGAGAAAGCCAATAATAGACTTGTGCCTTTATGTAGTTGGGCAACAGAATCTCTAAATTTATACAAAAATGTAATAATTGAAACCAACTTGATGCATTAATCAACACACCACACAAGACTATGTTTTCCATAATGCACAAGCAACCGAAGATCTACACATGCATTCAAAAGAACTGAATATATAATTTTAAAATATTAAATGAGTCTACTTAGTAATCTATGAACATAATTGTAGACACCTAAAATCTAACCAAGTACCCAACCTATATCATTGGCATAGGGCTTTCCAAATAAGCTCTCATGACCTTTATCGCATGACATTTATCATTTTTCTACCTTAAAGCAATTGTTCACAACATGGTGTTCAACAATTCATTTAAGGTGGGGGCATACATTGGCATTTTTGCTTCACTTTATTCAACATGTGTTGGACTTAGTGATGTCGTGAAATTGGAACTTTGCTTCACTTTGTTCACACATGAACTTAGTAATATGTTGGCATAGCATTTTGATCATTTTTCTAGCACCATATCAAAATTATTAGGGAGTATAATTCTTGGCATGGTTGGCATGGGTAATGCCTAGTGAATATCATACTTCACTAGAACTTATGTGTTTCTCATTTGCTACTTTGTCTTGGGGGCTCACCTAGTGAATATCAAACTTCACTCACCCATGGTGCCTTCGGTTTGTGATTCGCCTAGCAAATATTAGACTTTGTTAGCCCATGAACTTCATGAACACCTTTGAGTGTGGATCCTAGCATAATGCAACTTGCTAGTCCATGATATGCATACCCTCCTTGTGCATTTTGTGTTGACATTGTATGTGTTTGTGTATATTGTCTTGTTGTATTGCATGCATGTGTGTTCCTTTGTGTTTATGTTGATTTTCCATGGGATCTTGGATCTTGGGGGCTTGTGCACTCCCCCTTGATCCTTTTTCATCTTATCTCTTTAATATTTTGACATTCAAACCCCTCTTCACATAGATTTTGTAATTTAGTGTGAGTTTGAGCATAAATTCATACTGTCACTAAAGTGGGAGGTAAATGCAACATCATAAATTGTCACCCATAACAATTTCACAATATGTTTTTCTCCCCCTTAATTGCATGGACCTAATTGCAAGCACAAAACAAATGCACTCATCTAATACGTTGCCCCAAAATCCTTAATTTTTAGAAAATAGGTCTAGGACACTAGCAGCTAGGGTGCCTATGTCCCCCTATTTTGGCTCCAAATTCAAATATGTTGGTGTTGGTATTTTATTATTTAAAATTCAATTATCTAAATTCAACTATCGGGATTTAATTTTTGATAAATTAGAATAATTGCATATAAATACCTAGTTATTGCATCATTTGAAAGGTAAGTGAAAGAAGGGTGATCCCACAATAGTGGTTTACAATTTTTGGCCAAACTGGACAATGAAATTATTTTTTTAACTAAATCTTCACATTCAAACACCTATAGCTTAGCAAAACCGTGAGGAATTTGATGATGCAAACTAGAGTCTCATCACATTTTGTCTGTTTTTTTAGAATCAAATTGCACTTCTTTTTCCATCTCCCATGAAAATTGGTTTTTTTCAAAAAGCAACATTTTTAAAAAGTGACAAACACTGTATAACATATAATTTTTTTTCCATGAAGGATAAAATTCTAATTCTTTCGAATTTAGATTTGTAACTTCTATATCTAGTGCTTCCACTTGGTTAGATAGTTTTGTATTGAATATTTTTTCTTTAATCAAGTTTTGAAGTCAAACCAATTACAATTCAGACATAGCGCATCAGTATAACGCGTAAATTTTTTTGTATATATTAGAATTCAAATTTTTTTTGTTGGATCGAGGATTTCAATATCCGGTGCACTCATATTTTTCAAAAAAAATTGATAATCTGGCTTTTCCATGACGCAACATAGATCTTCATTTTCGAAGGAAAACCTATGTTTAATAAAACTAAAAATAAATACATAATAAAACCAAAAACATATTAAAATTATATTTGTATAGCTTCGTCGGGACTACTCGATCTCCAGGTTGGGTTTGTGAAGACTACTCCATTTTCATCCTCAACTGAGCTTCAAGAGTAAAAATTAGGTTTTTTTTGTTTCAAGGGGAGAATGAATAAGGGGTTCATATTAAAACCCCTAGGAGTTCGAAATGAACCCCTAGAGGTTCATTTGAACCCCTCTTCAACATCATTTTTCTTTTTTTTTTGGGGGGAAAAGGGCCTAATAATTACTGGGTTCACTGAACCCTAGTTCACTAAACCTTTCTAGTCTGTCAAACTTAAAGTTCATTTGAACCCCTAAAACCATTTTTTTTGCCATGGGGTCATTTTTTCTCAGTTTTCCTTCCTCCATCAAATTGTAAACCACTATTGTGGCTTCACCCAAAATCTAGTAAAAAGTGAACTTTAAGAGCAAGAATTATTGTCAAGAGCATTATCAAGCAAGTAAAGAGCAACATTTTAGAGGTTTATTGCAACAATTCAAGATCCAAGCATCATGTCAAAGTCTATGCGAGTTTGTTCATGTTTATATTTTCATATTATTTGTGAGATCTAACCCTTGTAGTTCTTCAAGCAATTCAAACAAGATCCAAGCCTTGAGGAGATGTGTATGACTTCATTCCTTCAGGGAAGCCATTGAAGGGTGAGTTGCAGCACTTTGTGGATTCATCATTCATTTTTATTATTGGCATTGTCATTGTGGAAATGGAAACTCTTACACAAGGTTTGACTAATGCAAGCCCCTAAATGGCACAGCCTTTCTTTTCTCTTTGAATGTACAAGTTTCAAGTTTAAAGAAGATTGGAATAAGTTTGAGGTTTAATTATTCATTGTTGCAAACAAACCCTACATCTTGACAACTCATAAAAACCTAGTTACAAAACTATTAGACAATGATTTGATAGGGTAAAAGAACAAAGTTGTGTCACACTTTATAAAGGAAACAACCAACACTGATCCAACTTTTAAACTTGAATACTCAAAAGTGGCATATATGTTTTGAATTTTGAAATGATGTAAACTAGTAAAATATGTCTTTTAAAGTATATTTTGTGTTTGTATTTTTTGAAAAAAAAATAAAAAATTATTTTAAATTAGTTTTTAATAAATTAACACTATAATTTAGTTGTTGATAAAATGTTGAAAAATGAAGTTGCATGAGACATCAAACTTTTTATAGTATTTTTTTCCTTTCAAATTTTTTGTGTATTTATAATTTGAAACTTTAGTGTATGGATATAATTTTTTTCCAAATTTGATAAGTATATATTTTTAAATAAATATATAAATGTGTGTGAATCAAAAAATAGTTGTTTCCATATTAAATATTTATCTAAAATGGAAAAAAAATTATACCATCTTAAATAGATTTTTGTTTTAGTGCATCATATAAAAAAAGTTTTAATATTTTTCCTTGGCATGGTAAACAATCTAATAGTTTGTGTTGATAATCTAATTTTAGTAAAAATATAAATATAAATTTAATAATTAAACTATTAAAATAAATATATTTTTGAAAACTACACTTATGGATCTACAAAAGAGTATTTTTTATATTTTTTTTAAAATGTTATTTACATTAGTAGGAGTTATTGAAACTTCAAGTTTTTCAAATAATTTTAATTTTTTGGTAAATTGGACTCAAAATGGTGCTCCATATATTTTTAGCCAACAATTTTAGTTGAAAAAGTTGTGAAAGTATCTAACTTAACTAGAACAAATCTTACTAGATCATATGTTTGACCAAAATTGATTTTTAGTTAGAAATACTTAAATTCAGTTGTGTTAATAAGTTGGCTAAAAGTGTGACACATGTTTGTGCTTTTACCCGATAGTGTGACAAGCGAAAAATAGCTCTAATCTGGCACCAGAGGACTACAAAAATATATTTGAATTTGTTCAACAAGGGTAGCAATGCCCCAAAGGAAATGTCTTGCAAAATCACTTGCTTAAATTTATACAAGTGCACAGTTCCTTTCCCAGTTCATTTCTGAAGTCCAAATTTCTCTGTGATATCTCAGATCTGTTGTATTTGCATCAAAATAGTAATTTGCATCATTAGGTCAATTGAATCATTTCATTTCATTCTTAAGGTCATTTCAAATTTGGTCAAGGGTAGATTGACTCACCTTTTAGGTTGTAAGTCAATCATATATCTTGTCCAAATCCATCAAACCCTCTCTCTTTATTTAATGAAATAAAAAGAATGTGTTGAACCCTTACAAAGGGAGATCTCCCCTAAAGGGTCACACAATTTTCACCATTTCACAAGTCCAAGGAGGGTTTGTTTGAGTAACTTTGGTGAAGCCAATTGGTTTTATTAATGAACCATTCACATTTATCCCAATGATAAATGATGTGCTTATGGCTTTCAAAGGTTTTTTAATTATTTACTTGGATGACATCTTTATCAAGTTAGCAAGATATGGGAAGAAATCCTACAACATGCTCAAGATGTTCTTTTCACCCCATGTTGGAATAAGCTCAATTCCAATATAAAAAGTTAAAGTGGAGACAATCTAATACAATGGCTCCATTATTGACAAGGATGGTGTATATGTTGGGTCATAAGACCTAAGCCATCAAAGATTGGTCTACCTTTAAGAATTTCATAGGACTTAAGAGGTTGTTAATCTAGCGAGCTTCTACATAATGTTTATTCTTGGATTCTCTTGCATTGTATTACCTCTTCATCAAGTAGCAAGAGAGAGGGCCAAAATGCAATCCATATGGACAAAGGCACAATGATAGGGGTTTATACAATTGAAAAAGAGGTATTGTTCAACACTAGTCCTTGCGTTATGAACAATTAAATTAATACATTGATAATTGTTTTCAATAAAAAATCTTGAAATAATTTTCAATTTACAACTTTGTTATATCTTTATCTATCTTGTGTATCTGCATATCTATCAACATGAAAATATTATACGCAATTTCCCAAAAAAAAATCACATAATTTATATAAACACACCAATGTCGCTTGAAATAAATTGATTAGTAATAACTACAATATATTTCTCTTTTTATATATATAAATACCCCATTTAAAAATCAACTTGTTATGGTATTGCTTGACTAGTGGTGCCCTAGGTCTTGGACTAGCTTAGATGAACCAAAATTTTCACCGAGTATGATCTAAAATTAGGATATTATCAAGTTAGTCGATGTTTGGAAGATTGCATTCAAGTCCAAGGAGGGTTTGTTTGAGTAGTTAGTGAAGACAATTAGTTTGATTAATGAGCCATTCACACTTATCCTAATGAAAAATGATGTACTTAAGGCTTTCACAAAAAAAAAAATTATTGTTTACTTGGATGGAATCCTTATCTTTAGCAAGATATATGACGAAGACCCACAACATGCTCAACAACTTATTTTCATCCTATGTTGGAATAAACTCATTTCCAATATAAAAAAGTTAAAATGGAGACGCTATAATAAATTGGCTACATTATTGACAAGGATGGTGTATATGTTAGGGCATAAGACCTAAGTCATCAAATGTTGGTCTATGTTAAGAATTTCATAGAACTTAGGAGGTTGTTAGTTCTAGCAAACTTCTACATAATATTTATGCTTGGATTCTCTTGCATTGTATGACTGCTAAATCAAGTAGCAAGAGAGACATGAACAATATGAAATCCATATGGATAAATGCATGATGATAGGGGTTCACACAACTGAAAAATAGGCATTATTCAACACTAATCCCTGTGTTATGAACAATTAAATTAATACATTGATTATTATTTTTAATAAAATATTTCTTGAAAGAATTTACAATCTACAACTCTATTATATCTCTATCTATCTATATACGTGTATCTATCACCATGAAATATTACATATACTTGCTCAAATAGAAGTCACATAATTTTTATTAGTGCACACATTTTGATTGACATTTTGATTGAAATCACTTGATTGTGATATAAAACGTCGAAAGTAGAAACAAATATAATTTAATCCAAAAACTTGCATTCTATAAATTGATTGATAAAATACTATACAACCTACTAAAAACCCCCCAAAAAATGAAGTTCAACAAAAAAAAATTACATACATATTGCCATAATACATGATACAAATACAAATAAAAGCCTCTTCACAACAAATAAATTAAATATTTAATAATACAATTTTGAAAAGAAATAACTTAGCCTTTTCCCTTTCCCAGCCCAAATCTCTTTCCCATAGACTTCAGTCCTCAACAGGAACAATCTCTTGATGAGGCTTTCCATCCAATTTCCTTTGAAAACTTGAACTACACCCAAGCTCTCCTTCCATCATTTCAGAACATGTAGTGCAGTTGCTACCCGCTGTTTGAGGAATTGCATCCCCTGAGTGACAGGTAGACGAGCACTCCAACTCCTCAGTCGAGGAGCACTCCAATTCTGATGGTGAAATACTGGGTTCCCTGCTGGTTATGTCCTGCCGCGAAAAAAAATAGATTAACGTCAAAAGAAAAAGCCAGCAAATAAAGATAAGGCCGGCAAGGGTCATTTCACTTTCCGTAAAAACTTGGAGGATGAAGGCCAAACAGAACAATGGCGTCTTTTCCAAAGGATGAACGAGATCTGAATTGTCTCCGGAGGATTCGACACCGTTGCAGAAACTTGCCCAATTATGTATACTGCAAATAATTTCTTCTGACATTTCAAAGGCCTTCAAAGCCGGTGCTTTTCTGGGCAGGAGCTCTATCGGATCACCCCCATACTTGCCTTCAAACTTGGTATGTCTGTTTTGCAGTTGGTGTATTCGAAGCTTGTATTCATCCACCTTGAAACTCATCTTCAACCGATGCCAAATATCAGGACAGATCCCAACATACCCATTTTGTTTTTTCATTTGAGGCTTATCATCATCCGCTTCGCTGATCATCTTCTCCCCAAGCCAAAAATTTGGACAGCCACCTACAAACCCATTTTGGTGCTCGGCATAGTTTTCCTTGAGTTCATCGGCAGCTTTTTTAATTTTTTCGGCCTCTTCCTTCCATATTGTCACATCTTCTGAGGGCTTCCTGCCTTCTCTGCTGAGTTTTCCATCAATGTCTTTCATCTGGGCCTCCAGAAATATTAAATCATTTTTCATCTCTTGAATTTCTCCCTTCAAACAAAAGAATTGTCTAACGCTGCGCAAATTTCCTGTCAGAAATGTTAAACGGGACCGTGTACATGCATTCCAAACTCTCTTGAATGTACTGGGAACTCTATGGAATCGACCTTTCACGTTTCGAAATCTGCGCAACTTTACGGAACGCCTCAAACAAATGCACTTCTTTATTGCACGCCCTGCGGAACGGAGCAACTCGATCATGACTTCTGCGTCCTTGTTCGTAATGGCTTTCATGGCTGCTGGCTGAAATGAAGCGCGGTAGCTAATCTTGTGTGTCAAAATAACAAGTGGATTACTAAATGAAAAAAATTATTAATAAACTGAGCTGCACCACAGTTCTTAATAGAAAAAAACTTACTGAAAAGTTTCTGTCGAAATAAGATTTCCAAGTTAGTGGAAGAGCACCAGAACAGACATTGAAGCCCAAGTTCGATTCCTGGTCCGTGAGAACTAGTCCAGAATGAATAATAAACATTACCAATCTTTGAGCGATAACCCATTTTCTATATCCTTGAAACTGCAAACCCATTTGACCGAAATACTGGAAATAAAAGCTTGTTATTTTCTTACAACTGTATCAGCATTAAATTGCAACATTGAGCCGTGTGAAATAGATAAATTTGTTTCCAAGAAATTCCACAATGAAGTTGACGAGTCGGGCATTTTTAGAGATTTATTTCCAGAAAATTCCACTGTGCAGATGGCGAGTAACACGTTTTTTCTTAAGAGAGCGACGTCGACGTCGTGCTCATCTTCAGAATATTTGAAATCAATCGTGAAGTATGGCACTTGTCAATAAATTCAAGGGAATGGGTTAAACCAGATTGATTATTCATTTATTATGTATGGACAAAGGTCTATAGGTAATAATGAATTGCGTCATAGAGCAGGTAGTGACTAAGAAATTGCATGAGCTGCGATGCGTCATGCGTGACTCTGGTTATGCCAATAGTACAGCATACATAATGATTGACATTAACGTCCTCCAGCTTTTAGCTAGAAATGTGAAAAATATTGGGCTTCTAGCTGTTCAAATGTGCTTCGTGGTTTATTCTGGTTCGATTTTATAAGTCAACATTCATTCTAGGTGTTCAAATGTGCTACGTGGTTTATGCTGGTTCGACTTTATTAGTCTAACATTTATTATTTTTCATTTGAGGTATATATTTCAATGGAGGATTTTATATCTACAAGTTTGTTTTTTCCTAGTCGATATACGAGCACAAACACATACTAATATTCTTTTTGTTGTGCGTCAAGGACTAAAGAGTATTCATTTCATCAAAGTCACTTAGGGGACAATTACATACTAATACCTCCTTTGTTGTGTGCGAAGGATTAAAGAGTATGCATTCCATCAAAGTCACTTGGGGCAAAATCTTGATTCTCTAGTTAATACAAGGAGCACAAGTGTATGGTGAGAGCAAAGGACTAAAAGGTACTCATTTCATCAAAGTCACTCGGGCCACAATCCTAGCCTCATCCCTTATATCGTACATCTTTGAGTTTGAACCTTGGTGGATTGTGTAATCAAGGAACATACCATCACCCCACCAATTGTGCTCAACTAGTTGAGCTACAACTCTTTAGTCTCTAATTATATTTCAAATATGAGATGTATATATTTAATTATTTCTAATAGTAATTAGCATCTCCATATTGAGCTTCTAGGTGTTCAAATGTGCTACATGGTTTATATTGTGTTTCTCTTTCTAAATCAACATTTATGTGGTATATGGAGAGTTGAGACCTTAAAAATATTGAACATAATATATTTTTTTGTTTATATTTAAGTGGAGGTATGATTTGTGTCTTATATTTTATTATTGTATCTTTAAGGGATTTGAATCTTGGTGGATGGTATAATTAAGGAACATATCATCATCACTACTTATGCTCAACAAATTGAACTACTATCCTGTGATGTAATTTAATTTTGAATTTACAAATAACTAATAATATATAAGAATACTTTGCATTCTCAACATAGAAAAATGTCTAATTATACTTTAAATATAAGATATACATACATTTTGCAAAATTATAACTTTTTTATATACATTCTTAATTTATATGACTTTTTCTATATAACAATATATTTTAAATTATCATAATTTAATTGATAGCTTTCTTTAGATAGAAAAGAAATAAAAATGTTATATAATACTTTTATAAATAAAAGTAAAGTTTAAATAACTAACATGTTATTAATAATCTTGAAAATCAAATCTCTTTTAACTTTCAAAATAATATTAAATAACATGTACCTGTTCTATCAATTTTTAAAATAAATAAATTTACATCACATTTTTTTATTAAAATAAATTAGAAAAATTACAGAAAAGAACAGAGAAAAGGAAATTTAAGTTACAAATTTGTCAAAAAACAACAACTGAATGGATCACAAAACATAAACAAAGGGCAAAAAATTGTTGTCAAAAGACAACAACCGACCCGAACCAAATTAAAAAAAGTAGCAAGCAGAAGAATCAATACCCCTAAAGATTTGATTATTGGATAATATGCTCTTCGCATCAACCATGTTAACGACTCAGAGATTGCTTTATATTCTTACCATAATATGGAGCCAAATTTTGATTATTACTAGCACTTGCACCAGAAGGAGGTACAAGGATCACTCCGATAGAAATAATTGAGTTAATATGTTAGAAAATACAATTCAATTTCTACATAGAAAATAATTTGTTTTATTTTCCATTTTTTGTAGGTAAAGATAATCCATGAGAAATGATGAAAATCTTAAAACTTAAAAATGGGAAAAGTAACAAAAGATAAACTTCCAAATACCTTTTTTACCATGATCTGCAATAAATGAAGCAAATCAAAGTCTCATCAAGAACACCATTTTGTTCATATGCTGCAATCATTGCATTTCATGCAACCCCATTCAGATGATGCATTTTGTCAAACAATTCTTTTTCTTTATCCATGCTACTATATTTCACACACATGTCTATCAACATAGTCACAACATCATCTAACAAAAAATCACTTTCAATCATACCTAGTTTATAAGCTCCCATTTTGATACAATCTAGGAGAACACTAACAAATACTAACAACTATAGCTTTATACATATCAATTGTATACCACCCCATTTTGTGGACTTCCCACAATCATTGTATTCCATGATAACAACTTGATGAGGCATTTTGTCAACATTTCCTTAGATACCTTCATATGTTTCCACATTTTACAGCTACAACATACACATATAAAATAACAAAATATAGAATAATCATATTTGAATCTACAAATAACCTTTAGCAAACAAATATTTTTGCAAGCCTTTTAAATGAAAATATTGGTTACGAGTTAAAGTTTATTTTTAATTTTTCAATTCCAAATTACCAAATTACAGTCAACATATCACTTAATTAATAAACATCAATTTTTTTAAGTTGATGAGATATCTCAATAAAAGAGAGGCCAAAGAGACTCATTTTAATTTTAGAATTTTTTCAAATACAAGTTTGAAGAGAAGTTTCTTATGGAGCATCATAGACTCAAGCATGACTTGTTGCAAGAAAAGTTGTAGAGTGGATTACAACCCCTATCAGTTTTAGAAAACTCCTTCAAAAGGGGGCATCATTAATTTCTCTTCCCCTTTGGTTAAGAACTTCAAGAATTTAAAGTGATGAATTCCCTTATATGGAAGATAACTATCATCTTACCTTATTTTATACTAGAAGCAAAGAGGTGTAGCTAGCTTGTTGTTGTATTTGATTTTGTTATATAGTCAAATTTGTTTTAAATTGGAAGAACCCTTATTCCTTTGGAGAGATGGTTATCATAGTTCACTAAAGTTTGGATTAAATTTCTACAACTTTTATTTTCTGCTAATAATGTACACTATTCAAACATTTTTAAAACATAAGAAATGATGAAAATCTTAAAAATTAAAAATGGGAAAAGTAGCAAAAGATAAACTTGAAAATACCTAAACTATACCATGATTTGTAGTAAATGAAGTGAATCAAAGCCTCATTAAGAATGCCACACTGCAATCATCACATTCCATGCAACTCCATCTGAATGATGCATTTTGTCAAACAATTCTTGTGCTTTCTCCATGCTACCATATTTCACATACATGTCCATCAACATAGTCACAACATTCATCTGACAAAAATGACTTTCAATCACATTATGATGGATATCCATACCCAATTTAAAATCTTCCATTTCAGTACAAGCTGGGAGAACAATGACAATGAGTGACAATTTTAACTTTATACCTATCAATTGTATATAACCCCATTTTGTAGACATCTCACAATCATCTTATTCCATGATAACAATTTGATGAGGCTGTCGATAGGGGAAATTCAGGGGGAATCATGAATCAATGATAGCAACCACAAAACTACCTAAATTCAAGCCATACTAACCCTAATCTAACAATGAAGCATAAATGACAATAGAAATCACAATAATAAAGTTAGAAACAATTATTTAATTATAGAGGAAGGTAAATGATAATTAAATAAATAAGATTTATTTAAAATTATAAAAGGAGATAATGAATAATTATATAATTAAAATAATTACTTAATTATAGAAGAAAGAGAGGGAATAATGAAAATGAATAATTAAATAAATAATAATTTATTTAATTATAGAGGAAAAGAGATAATTAGTGATGCAATTTAAATAAATTGACATTTATTTAAATTAATCAAAAGAGGAATAAAGAATAGTGAATTAATTAAATAATTAATAATTATTTAATTAATAGAACATGAGCTTAGGAAATAATTAAATAATTAAAATTATTTAATTATGCAAAAAAGAAGATAAATTAGTGGGAAAATGTTGCTTGCAGGCTTGAGACATTTTTTAGTGTCTAAATTTTGCCACTCTTTGATATAATACAATTTTGAGTGTTGTGTCAAAGAGTAATTGTAAATTTTTGGTTTAGGACCTGCCCTAATATGCCCCAGTTAATGAGGGATAGGATGATGCCCCCTCGAGAAATTTGACATTTTTTTTGAAAAGTTAAAAAAAATGGGCAAATTTACCATCAAGTCAATTGGATAGACATGAATGTGAGGACCGACGAAAGAAATGTTCGCTAGAATAAAATGTTAATAAGAAGTGAAGAATGGTTAGATGAGATTAAATGGGATAAAATTTTGTTGATAGATGTTAAGATTTTATTTTATTGCACGGTTATCATTATAGAGCTTTCATTATGGCAATGGATTTAAAGAACACCAAGGTATGACATAGACCAAAGCGTGATATATGCTATCCCTTACAAAATAGACACACAACAGACAAGGAGTGTCATGACGCAAACTAGTAATTATAGAACCTTGTTGGAATATGTGAGGAAGAAACCACAAACCATGTTAGTCTTGATGCAAGAAAGCATTAGATGACCTTCCACTCACATAGGATATTTTGATTATGCCAAATGGAACCCTAATCACACATAAGGTACCTAGTTGCCTTAGTCATATTGCCAAGACAAACCACAAACAAAAATCAAAGAGAAAAAGGTCATGATCCATCATCACTTGTGGACTTCCTTGAGGCACATAGTAACATGACTAAATATAATCAAATAAAAAGATAAGAATAACTGAAGCAATGAATCAACAAACATTTAGATCTTCTTGCCAATCAATGAGTGTTTGTATGATAGGATTTTGGATAATGATAGCATCTAGTTTCAAGAAAAGAAGTATATTGTAGAAGACTTGGGATTTGGTTTCGATAATGAAACTTCCTGTATAAGACAAATGATAGGATTGTGTCTAGTTTCAGGAATAATATACCTCGTATAAGATGTTGAGTCTAGTTTTGAGGGCGCAACAACCTATATAGGACAATTGATAGCTGATAGGCTCGAAGTCTGGTTTTAAAAATGAAGCATGTTGTATTAGACCTGGGATCTGGTTTCAATAATGCAACATTCTATATAAGACTATTTGATAGCTAATAAGGATCGTTGATTTTGATTGATAGGTAGGTTGTGATTAGGACATTGATCGGTGAGGATTGGAGACTAGTTGAATAGTTTGTTTGTTGTTTCAAGATTTTTTGAGATCGATTCTTTATGGGATGGTTTTATTTGTGATTGATCAAAGTGTTGACCAAAGCAAGGGACCATTTATTATGAGATAGATAATGATGGAAAACTCCTAATGGACAGACTGAAGCCTCAGGGGCTCATTAATGATGGCCTTAAACCTACATGAAGTCGCAGAGGCAACATAGTTTGACTAACCTTGACCATGGATAATTTATTATGGAATGTGAATTGATGAAAAGACTGTTTATTATGAAAAAAGCTAAGGGACTAACCTAAGCCTTGAGGGCTCATCAATGATAGCCTTGCCTATGTGAAGTCATAGAGGCAACGTAGTTCAACAACTTGGACTGACACAGACACTATTTTTGGAGTTTTGACTTCTTTTTTGAGTTTTTGAATTTTTTGATTATTTTTGGATTCTTGGAATATATGATTTTTTTTGGATTCTTAGGATTATTTGACTATTTTTGTATTTATGAAATGTTTTATTTTTTTGGATTTTTCAATACTTTGAATATTGTCTTACGATACTAGGTGTTGCCACAATAGTGGTTTACACTTTCTGGGAGATCCTGATTTTTGTTGAAATCACATATTTTTAGAAAATATAATGATTTAAGCCTTGAAAAGTTCCATTTAAAGGATTCCAATTGAAAAGGGTTTGATCAAACCACCTTAGACCAAGCTCACTTGGATAGAACCCCGCTAGTTTTAAACCATACCTATAACAAGTCTCCTTTACACCTATCAAAATGTTGATAAAACAACTTTTGATTTACCTTTTGGGGATCAAATGAATTCATTTAATTTCTTTTTGTAAGTATGTAGTCCTTATTATAAGCTTCCAAAAGTATAATTTTAATTAAATTTAATTTGATTATTATATTTATTTTTTATTTCTTGTGAATGTAGGTTTTCATCAAAATCAAGCTCTTTGTTCTACATATGTGGAAAAATAGCAAATTATCAAAAAAAAATTGAAAAATATGAGTGCACCAGATATTGAATTCCTTGATCCAACAAAAAAAGAAAAATCAAATTTTGATACATACAAAAAAAGTTACGCATAATACGGTCCACCTATATCTCAATTGTAATTGGTTTGACTTCGAAACTTGATTAAGGAAAAAATATTCAATAAAACACTATGAAACTAATTAGAAGCACTAGATATTGTAGTTACAAATCTAAATTCGAAAAAATTATAATTTTATCCTTCATGGAAAAAAGGTTATGCGTTATACGGTGAGTATCACTACTTAAAAATGTTGTTTATTGAAAAAAACTTGTTTTTGAAGGAGATGGAAAAAGAAGTGCAATCCAATTCCAAAAATTTTGAAAAAAATATATTTAGAATCTACAGAAAAAATGTCACAAATCACTAGTTTGCATCATCTACAAATTCCTCATGGTTTAGCCGCTATAGGTGCACGAAAGTGACAATTTAGTTAGAAAAAATTATTTTAGTGTCCAGTTTGGCCAAAAATTGTAAACCAGTATTGTGGGATCAACCTACTACATCTAGGATTCCATATGAAACATAAGTCAAGGATTTTCCCCCAGTCGGGTGTAGGACTAGCTTATTATGAATGAAATTGGATAGGTAAAATTTATTATAGATGGATATGGATGACAAGAGATGCTAAACATCAACATTCTTACTCCATGAGAAAGGAGAATTAAGCTTTATTATGAATCAAATTTTATTATGGAATGGGATATGTGTGAGGGATCATGGATGGAAATGGAAAAACTAAACAAAATGATAGTAGACGATGTAGCAAAGACTGACTACACATGGTACATGTTTGCCAGGTTTTCACCATGGTACTTATCCTAAGCACCACCAAAGTGGTTTTCACTATTAAAAGGATTATTTATCTTTACTATTATTTTGTTTTTTCTTATTTTTTTGGTGCCACACAAGACACCTATTTGCTAGGTTTTCATCAGGATGATGATTTTTTTTGCTTTTATTTGTTTTGTTTTTTTAAATTATATTTTTTGGGATTCTTTGAAGACTAAGTATAGTACTTGTGAAGGTGCATTATATTGATGTGATCTAGTAGTAGTTCACCTTTGGGAGTAGCAAGTTGATAAGCTCCAGATCTATATCCTACAGTTTTGATATAAGGACCCAACTAGTTAGGCTCAAACTTTCCAAGGTTCTCTTGATCCATTTGATTCGTCGGATTTTATTTTAAGACCAAGTGACCAATGTCAAAGTGTCTTACTCAAACTCTCTTATTGTAGCTGTGATAGAGATTATTTTGATAAGCTTGTAGATGAACCAATGCATTTTGTCATCTCTCATCTAGTAACTCTAGCTCATGCAAATGGGATATATGGTATTATTCATCATTGACAAACTGTTGCATAGATACTCTCAAGGATGGTAACTCAACCTTAATAGGAAGAATGGCTTTGGATCCAAAGATGAGGAAGTATGGAGTTGCTCCAATAGGAGTACATATACTAGTTCGATAAGCCCATAAAGCTAGATATGACAGTCACGACCACATCATTGATAGTCTTATTTATGATTTTAATAATAGTTTTATTAGATGCCTTGGCTTGACCATTACCCTGGGGGTAATATGGGGTAGCAAAATGATGGTGGATATGGAATTTCTTGCATAGTTCATGAACATCTTGATTCTTGAAAGGACTTGTACCATTGTCTATAATGATAGATTGGGGCACACCATACTAGCATATTATATAATTGAGGATGAATTTGGATACTTGATTTTTGATAATGTGGGTCATGGGGATGGCTTCAATCTATTTTTTAAAGTATTTAGTTGCAATGAGGATGAATTTATGACCATTAGTGGAGGTAGGGTGAATCTTTCCCACAAGGTTGAGTCCCCATTGAGAGAATGGCCATAGTAACATGATTGGATGAAGTTCCTATGTAGGTGCATGCACAAGATCTCCATGTATTTGACAAATTGTTGGCATTTCTTAACAAAGTGAGGCATTGAATGTTCCATAGTAAGCCAATAGTGTCATGTTTGCATGAGCTTGTTAGCTAAGGTAGGACCACTAGAGTGAGCTCCATATATACGATTATTTACTTCATGTCAATCCATTTGTGCTTCATCTAAATTGAGACATCTAAGGACGGTGCTATATAGGCTACAATGATAAAGTGGGTATCACCGATGACATATATTTAGAGGTTTTTCAGTTAAAGGTCAAGTGCATTGGTTGGAGGACAAGTCAATAGGGATGATTTGGTCATGTAGGTAGTTATAAAAGTCTTTGTACCAGGGAGAATCAATACCAACAATTTCACACACAAGCTCAGATTCAGGTATGTCGAATAAAGGGATCGACAGTTGTTCCACCAAGAACTCATGTACTGAGGCATGTAATGTTAGGTATATCCAAGAGAGATCCTATGGTGGCCATTGCGTCAGTTACTTTATTCTAAATTATTGGAACCTAGCTGAAGACAATGACATCAAAATACTACTCGAAGATATCAACCATTCTCTTATAGGGGGTAAGCTTTTCATCCTTTGTATCGTAGCCATCATTATCCTGATGGATAGCCAATTGTGAATCACATAGACATGAAGATTTTTAATTTTCTATTTGATAGTTGTTCAAAGCCCTATTGGAAATGCTTCATATCTAGCCATGTTATTAGTGTAAGAGAACACTATTCGGTATGACTTAGGTATCAAATCCCCTTGAGGTGTGATGAAGATGATACCTACTCCAAAACCATGATTTATGAAAGACCCGTCAAAGTATAGTTTCCATGTAGTAGAGGTCTCTATTGTGAAGATAGATTCATTGGGGAAATCAAACACTAAATGATGATCTACTATTGTTGGAGCATTGACAAGTTGATCAACTATCACTTTTCCTTTTGTTTCCTTGCGATTAAAATATTCTATATCAAAATCACTCAAAATCATTACCCATTTTGCTAGTCAACCTGTTAGAGCTGCTTTGTTGAGTAGGTACTTCAAGGGACCTATCTTTGCTACTAATTTTGTCTAATGATTCAACATATAGTGTCTAATATTTTGAGTGGAAAAGACAACTACAAGACATGCTCATTCAATAGGACTATAGTTAAGTTCATACCCGACAAGTGTACGACTGATATACTAAATGGATCGTTCCTTTTTGTCATTATCATTCTACGTAACAAGGCTCGCAATGTTGATAGGGTTACTGATATGTATAATATTAGATATCTTCCATCAATAAGAGTCATAAGAACTAGAGGAGATAACAGATAATCCTTGATTTTTTTAAAAGCTTCTTGATAGCGACAATCCATATGAATGGGACTCCCTTGCGAAGCAAGTGTTGAAATGGTTGACATTTATCAACTAACGAGCTATGAACCTTTGAATAGACTACAACTTTCCTTGTAGATTATGTAACTGATTTATGTTTACTGGTGGAGGCATATCTATGATAGCTTTTACTTTCACGGGGTCAACTTCAATACCTCTATGAGAGACAATGTATTCTAATAGTTTACCGGATTTTACTCTAAAGACACACTTTTTTAGATTCAATCAGACCTTACATACTCTTCCAATCTCTTTAAAATCTTGTCAAATACTTCTAAATCACTATCCCTTGATAATAATTTTTCCAATGTCACCAACATAGTCTTCCATGAGTGTATGCATATAGTCATGAAAGATTGTAGTCATAACCCTTTGGTATGTTGCTCTAGCATTCTTAAGACCATAGGCATGGCATTCCAATAGCAAGTACCCCAGGGACAAGTAAAACTTATTTTATATTGATTCTTAGAGGCAATTCTGATTTGATTGTATCTCGAGAAGCCATACATGAGTGATAGCATTTCATATCCCACTGTGGCATCTACTGTGATGTCAATGTTGGGCAACAAGAAGTCATCTTTAGAACAATCTTTATTTAAGTCTCTGAAATCTACGCAAACTTTGGTTCCACTAGTTGGTTTCGTTATAGATACAAGATTTGAAATCCAGTCTACATAATCTATAGGTCGAATAAAACCAACATGTAGCAACTTCTTAAATTCTACTTTCACTAAAAGTGTGACCTAGGGATGCATCTTTCTCAACTTTTGTTTGATGGATTTTGCATTTGGGAATAATAGAAAATGATGCAAGACTAATTCAGGATCCAATCAAGGCATATCAACATATGATCACATTAAATTGATTTGTCTTTCTAAAAAGAAACTGATGAACTCTAGCTTTTTTGTGATTTTCAAGGATGTTGCAAAGTGAATGATTCGAGGGCTATCACACTACAATAAATCCCTGTGATTTGCTCCATTTTTTGCTTCCACCCACTGTTTTAATGTATTTTTTGAAAACGTTGGCGCTATTTATCGAGATGACATAATTTTTGGCATTTATTGCGCCGATCAGTACAAGTCGACGCTAATTTAGGTGCTAATTAGTGCCTAAAGTAACGTTGTCTTTAGCACCAATATTAGCTTCGAGTGTAGCACTGCTTTTAGCTCCAACTTTAGCTTCGAGTTTAGCTTTGGGTTTAGCGTCGGTTTAGACACCCCTATGTTGAAGAGACATATTTATATGTCTCATCAATGTTGTAAAACAGTGAAATTTCAACAAGATATGGGCATATCGAGGAGAGAATCACTTATGTCACATCGACAAGGTATATCTACAAGTGCTCAACGAAACACAACTCTTGGATATAATGAAGTAATGTCAATGAGACATTGAGATATCGGTAAGAAAAATAAGATTGTCTCATCAACACTCTTCAAGTAATGATCAAAAGCATACACAGTTATACTGTCGGGAAGGTGAGCAACATATGCGGTAGAGCAGTATACACCGCAACCCCGCAACCCCAAAACAAGAAGCCTTGAGCAAGGTGGTAGTGCAGTAAATAGCAGAAGGGAAGGGAAAAACACCGCTATACTGCAACAATAATCACAAGTCTCCCCGACATCGCAGAGCTACACCAATATACAAAGAAATACCACCAAAGAAAAATATCGATGAGATAGTGGTATATCGGCAAGAGATATTCACTTGTCTCATTGACACCGGCAACCAACATCAGAGGAACATAAGATCTAATGTCGATGAGACATTGAGATAACGGTAAGAAAAATAAGATTGTCTCATCGACACTCTCCAAGTAATGATCAAAAGCATACACTGCTATACCACCGGGAAGGTGAGCAACATATGCGGTAAAGCGGTATAGACCGCAACCCCACAGCAAGAAGCCTTGAGCAAGCCGATATTGTGGTAAACATGGCATCATTACAATTTATAGCAATAAATGCAGAAAATCACATCAGTTGCCAAAATTAAATGCTATTAAATTATTAAGGGTTGCCAAAACTAATATGACTGAATACCACGCCACCTAAAGATAAGTGAGTTTTCCTAATATCGCACTCAATTGCAGTACACTAGCGTGGAAGGAGCTAAGGATACGAGAAGAAGAAGTCCTGCAAGCGTGAAATACTCGGGTAAGTGCACGAAAACTCTCTGAAAGAGCGAGCTGTTAATATAAAAAATCTTTCAAGGTTTTTTCATCTGAAGCCATAGTAGAGAAAATTGAAACATGCCTCCTAAAAGAAAACAATTAGAAGTAAAAGAAAGTCAACCTAAAATTAAAGATGAAGAACCTAAAGTAAAGAAGAGACCACTCCATCAATCCATATTAGATATACTTCTAGGGTCTACTAAAGAGGGTAATAAGAAGTTTCTTGTGGAGAACACACAAAGTTGTAGGGATGCCCTCATTTCCAAATCTAGATGGGACCTATTTTGGTATTTTTACAGTAAGAGAAATGAGAAGATTCCAGTGTCAAACGCTTGGATGTTGGATATAGCAAGGTTGATTGTCCCAAATGTGTTTTTTGATGTAGAATTTATCAGACTGCTAGCCAAATACTGTCACTCAACTACCAAAACAGTAAGGTTTCCAAACGACACAGTATTGGTAGAAGTAACTAGAAAAGCCATCATTGAGTGTTTTGGCTTAAACAAGCAAGCTCTAACAAAGATAAACTTGCAAAAAAGTGAGGGTTATGCTAGGTTAAAAAAGACTTATAGAAGTGATGAGGTACCCCTATATATGAAAAGAGGCATTGGTAACAGAACATTCCCCATCTCTACTACCACTACTGAACCATTTAATGTGACAGATTTTCAATATTACTTTGTGAATACATATTTAGCTCTTTGCCAAGTGTTGGCGATAGATGCTCAAGATAAAATTCCAATAGGCCTAATGATGATGGCCATGAGAATTCAAAACCCTGAAACTAATATTGAATATAACTTTTCTTCATACCTTGAGAAGGCATTAGATGATGAATTCTCCCAAGTTATAGAGGATAGAGCACTAATTACATTCAAACACTATTCCCTACTGTGTCATCTGATATTGTACCAAAATAGGGACCATTGGACTAAAAGAATGGACTTGAATATAGTAGATGAGCAAGGGAATCCCACACCTGTCCAAAAATGGTGCTATATTTGGGACAGTTGATGCAAGAATTCAAGCTTTATTGTATTCTATGAAGACTTTGTACACAAAATCCTTCGAGTTCTTGGGTATGCAATACCGAGATTGTCAACCAAAATGCTACAACTAGTGAGACCTTTGGCTTTAAGACCAAGGTAGGGTCATACACACAATTTTGGAGATTGGTTCTTCCTCCCAGAAGTTACAATAATAAGAGTTTATGGATGCCCAGTTGCTCCACACATACTGCCAAAATTTGTGCCCCTCAGATTAGCATTTCTTGAATTTATGTGGAAAATGATGTGGATGGAGAAAGATGCAATGCACAAGTAGAAGAAAGGCTCTTTCCTACCAAACCAAACCAAGTGTGAAGATTAGACTATAGGCTCAAACACACTAGATGAGTTACAATATTATTTGAAGACAAGATATGCATTGAAATCTGGAAAAGAAAGAGCCTTTGACCCTGAAAATCATATGAACAACATAAGGCACAATCTTCTTACCAAAGTGACAGTGCCACACCAAGTGGATTTTGAAGAAGATTTCATAAGGAACTGCATTACTTATAATGATCTATTTAGTAGAAGGAAAAAATGGGAACATATGAAGAAGCTTGAAGAAAAGACGAAGCGGAGGTCCAAGGATTTCCTAGGATACTGTGTTGAGGAAAAGGACCCCATCAAGAGGATAGAATTGATAATTGGTAGATTTGAAGGCTTGTACAGAAAGAAGGAAGCATGTCTCATAGAACATGATAGTGGTGCAACTGTAGAGCACACCCTAGGTGAAACCTTTGAGCCTCCCATGGAGCAGTTACCTCCCAAAAGACATAAGATAGGAAGCATTGTACAATTAGTACCTTATGAGGATACTGAAGAGGTGGGTGATACTGAGGAAGTGGCTACAGTACTACAGTCATTGAAAGGTGATATTGAAGTTGATCATCCCATCCTTGAGACCAGTACCCATAAACATGAGGAAAGGATGGGTGATGTAAAAAAAAAAGTACAGAGGTACATGAAGATGAAAGGGAAATTGCAGCCAGGAGATTCATAGAAGATGATGAATTCATTAATACTCCTAAGTTTAAGGATTTCTGGATGAAGATGAAGATAAAATAATTTCAAGAGAGGATGGAATCAGCTGAAGCAGGAATTGAAGAATCAAAGAAAAATGAAATGGTAGCATAGACTTTCCAGGAATTAAGAGTTGAAAACATTGACATTAGCCCCTAGAAGGCTAGAGAAATGGTCTTGAAGAGCAATATGCTCATTTTCCCTGGCTTGGAATTAAAGAAAATGCTTTTGATTGATCAAGTGTCGGCTCAGGAAGATCCAATGCTAGTTGCAGAATTTGACTCTGAATGAAGGTGTGAGTGGAACTAGGTATAACCCAAAGATTGAAACCCTGGCCATATGGATCAAATAGAAAAATACACAAAAGCCAAAATTATTGGATGTAATTCAAGGGATGAAAGGGGCAGCGATGGTAAGGACAATACAAGATACTACCCCTTTGGAGGCAGCCACAATGACCATGCATTCAGCCATGTTCACTCAAGCAACTATTAAGGGATTAGAAAACATATTGAAGGAGTATGAAAAGGAACAAAGGTTCCTAAATGATGAATTTAATAAACTGTTCATGGAGAGTGTCAAATTGAAAGAACAATTAAGAGGACCAGGACCCTCAAAAAGCAAGGAGATGGTGTTAGACATGCCTCCTATTGCTCCAATGGATATTGTGAAGAACATTTCTACAAAACAAGTAAAAACTCCAGAGAAGGAAGTGGATGATGTAAATAAGGCTAGCAATCAAACCCAGGATGAAGTGAAAAGACAAATTTGTGAAGTTATGGAAAAGATTCTTGAGCATAGGATAAAATAAGTTATGGATAAACTAGAGAATGTGCATGATAGTTATAAAACACTTCAATAGGAAATGGATCAAATAAAGACACATATGCTTGTATTATATCCTTTTTTCAAAAGGTGGCAACCTATTCGCCACACTTTGGCTAAGTTATGCAAAGTTCTACAAAGAAGTCCTCATGTACCCACAACATTAAAGCCAACTAAAAAAACTGTGAAGATGATTATTGATGAATTTGTTAGTATGTACAAGGGTTTGATAAAAAGATTGTAACATGAATGGATCTATTCCATACTTGCAAACAATGGTATATACCTGAAATCGTGAGAGATAGTGATTATTTGGAGGACCTAGATAAGTGAAAGAAAGAATTCAGTCAGGTTGTTCATAAGTGCATAACTCATATATAGTCAGAGGATGATGATACCAGTCTTCACAGGTTAAATCAGATCATGGGTGGATTGATTGTTCTTGATGCGGGATACCTAAATTTTTTCAATGATACAAAGGCATTACTAGATAGTAGATGGAAAAATCATCTTACAAACATGCAAAAGATCCAGGAATATAAGTGGCCATCAGATTTTATGGTGTATCAGTGAGAGGAAAAGTATTTGGTTTCAGAAGAATAAGACATTGAGGAAAGAGCATTTGGACGTTCATCATGGAGAGGAAGAATTTTCCAGATCAATGATCATGGGTCTTCTACGTTGAATAATGGCACCATATGTCAAAATTTCTTAAGTCTTGTTATTTCCTTAATTATGCTAATTAAATAGTTGTTAGTAAAAGAAGTAGTTATGAAAGGTTGTTTCTTTTATTAAAAGGCATGTAGCTTGTTGCTTCCTATATAAATAGGAAACCAGGGCCTAGTTTTAAATTATCATCATCATATATCATTTCCATTTTGAAGACCTCTATTATTAATATATATCAATTGAAGCAATATAATGGAGAACATCTTATTATCAGAGATTCTCCATGACTGTGTTATTATTCTGTATTTTTCTTATGTTTTCCATATTTATTTCTTCTTATATTTGAATGAATATCAGTCATTGAGCCTCAATACTGTGCTTATGTGAATGAATATGCTGATACAATAAAGAATTTATTGTGGATGTTGGTAGAGCTGCTAAATTTTTTGAAAATTTGAGCTTATTTTGCCTTGTTACATGTTCAACATAAAAATGGAAACTATTTAAAAATAATAAAGTTAACAAAGTTGCTTATTTAAATAATTGTGAGTTACGTGCATTAATATTTTATTAGCTTTTGCGTCTTCACGAACATATGTTGATACAAAATGAATGGAAGAAGCATCCAAGTAATCCTTTTTTTTTTTTGCCAACAATTCATACCAAAGATTGAACAATTTAAGGATATTGCAATAGGTATTAATTAAGGATATGATGATGATGATATATTCTTGTACTTGTATATTCTATGAAACATTCCTTATTTTCTATGAAACAGTGTATATATTCTTGTACTTGTAAATATTCTTTTATTGTTATGTCTATTAAATAAAACTAAGTTTGAATAAAAAATGCTTCACCCTTTTTGTAAGTGAGTATGTGAATTATTGTTTAAGGAAAAATCTTACAGTGTTTACATTTTCAATTTACTAGTTTCAAATCTTCATTTGCTATGTATATAAAATTGTATGTGCTCTTTATCTCGAATGACATAAAACAGTAATATCATCAGAATCAGGGTTTTCAATTTCAGCACCATCATTGTCCACACTTTTCATATCCTGTTCACTTTTAAGTACAATCATCAAAAAAAAAATATTTCTTGTCCCAGTTAATCTTGATTCCTTTCAGCACAACACAATAGGTTGCATGTTAAATTTCAAACATTTTCTTTGCATTTTTTTGTATATATTATTTTCTCAGTGCATCATTATGTAACAACAATTTCACTTTTGAGATATAGAGTAAAAATAAATGAAATCACATGTTTTCTTTATCAAGGGAAATGTATGGTGAATACCCTATGTCTTTCAGATAAGTGTGCAAGCGAAATAAGACATAACTAATTGAATCTAATTTTCTACTGTACAATTTTTTTTTATGTGCTTTTTACTTTTTGCATGTGGATTACCCTCAAAAAGAGACTACTTATATTTTCTTAAATGAAGCCTTTACATTTCCTATCTATGAAAGGAATTTACTACTTGACAACAGGTTTGTGAACTTCATACAAATTAAGATTGGTGTAAAAGGCCATCCCCGCAAATGTTGTTTGGTCTAGAATTATAATGGAAAATAAAAAAGCTTACTAGGAGAATAAAATAGGTTTTCAATTGTCCAAGTACAACATAATATTACTTAAGCATTTAAAAGTTTAGGTCATAAGAATCATCCTTTTTTAAACATGGATTGCAAATAATTATGAAATTTTAGAAGTCTTAGTCATTAACATTATTGTCTGCTACAATGTCATCCAGTGTATCATTGTCAATGTCATATGTTCTTTCAAGTATTTAATATTATCATCATCCTCAGCTTGACCTGCAACATCTTCATCATCATTTAAATTTGACTGTAGACCATCTATATTGTTACCAGATGTATTTGGATCATCATTTTCTATACCATCCATATTGTTGTCTTCCATAGCATCATCTAACTCTGGATTGTTGTCTTCTTGTGCCTGAACATAACCATCTTCAGCATCATCATGGATGTCAATTTCTTCAATTTTCTCTAATCCCTCTCTCTCATTTTGTTGGCCATCATTTTTTTGCTCAGTATCCACTAATGCATCATCAAATACATGCCTTAATCTTGGATCATAATGTATGACAAATATCAATTTCGGGTCCAAAATATGTTCATAGAAAAATACCTGCACATGAACGACATACATATATTAGACATTATATAAATTGTATGAACATATATACATCAAATGAATAATGGAACATTATTTTATAGACTAACATTTTTATACAATAATTGCTATAAAACACAATTTTGACAACATAGTTTATAAAACATAAGTCCACACTCATTTATTATTCTTTGGTTTTCTGCCCTTAAGAACATCCTTAGGGAGACCTTGTTCTTCCCTCTCCTTTCGCACAAGAGTGTGTTTTAGGGAGTAATCAATCAATAACTCTTCCCCAATGGTAAGGTCCATAATAGCCTCAACCATTATCAATCTATCAACCTCTCTTTCCATATCTCCATCTTAATCATTTATAACCTCAACAAATTGACAATTCGGTCTTATAATAGGGTCCCTTCCCTTACTACTGTTTATAAATCTTGCAATATTTTTGTGTGTGTATACACGTCCATCTATATACATAAGATGACATCTATTCATTTATTTTCCACTTTCCAATTGGAGACGATGTGTATACATATTCGAATTTAGACTATATGCTAACATGCTAGGCTTATATTCTACTAGCCTTCTCCATTCACCACTATAATATGATGGACCATAATATGGCATTAATCTCCTAGTGGTTTGTTCTGAATTTTTTCTATGTTTGGATCCCACATGTACATTTTGGACAATAAAGAGGCCTAGATTTGCTCCATGAATATTGGAGGGTCTTATCATGTAGTTGTATCCCCAAAATTGAAACACCTCGTACACTCTAGGTAGTTGTTGATCACTAGGCCAAGCGCAATATACTTGATGATCAAATGTCTCTTTGTAAATTGATCTCAAACTCAGGGGCAAGTCGTCATCTCCACCACATTCATTCTCATAGGGTATGTAGTCCGCCTTCCCCTTTTCTTTAAGAAAATTATGCATCTTCACACTGATTCTTGTTCTGTTACTTGTTTTCATCAATTCCTCATCTTTCGAGCTGGTATATTGGCACATATTTTTGTTAGATGTATCATCTAATAAATGATCATTGCCCTCTAGTCTAGAAGTTGGTGATCCAGGAAACTTTAAACCAAGAACTTTATCCTACAAGTATCCATTAAGAAAAAATTAGTTATTTAAATAATATAAAACAATGTTTAAACGAAGTATACATGTTATTTATATCAAATTGGAAAATTCCTCACCACAATTCCTATTGGATTTGAATCGATTGTAGGAGGCATACTACCAACTGGAAGCTCATCATATATGTAATGTCCTTGTGCAATCACTCATTTGAATTGTTTCTTTCCACGACATATAGAACATCCACAAACAACAATTTTCTCAAAGTATTCATCCCATTTACTGTAGTCGTGACCTACCTCTTCTTCAGTGCAATCATTTGTTGTGTCTACAGTATCCATTGTCATATCCTCTTCCACCCACTGTTGTCTACATGATTTAATAGTTTTAGGTCCACGTCCACATACATATCTTGTTCTTTTTCCAGTTGAACGCTTAGGCTCTGCATTTGCTCCAATCTCCATCTAAAACAATCAACAACATGCATTAATTTATTTCAAGATTGGATATACATTATAAATTTCAATAATACTATGAAAAGATGGATGTACCACAAAATGCCATTAGATTATTTTTTCCTAAGTTAAGTCAAAATTTGAGTACCTGATGTCCCGCTTCATCTGTTGTGTCCTCATTCAATATGACACGATCTGTTGCCATGGCCTTGTCTCACCCCTATAATACACAAAATAGTAAATAATGTTTAGTACACCAATTATATCATTTCAATGAATATGCTATCCAACACAAAACCTCACTTTAGTCATATATTTGACATATTGATATCGTGTTTTGGCTATCTGAATTTTCAAACTTTTCCCTTGATCATAGAATCACATTTAATCACCATTCCTCTGCATTTTCAACCAATAATTTTGACCTCAGAGGCCTCATGGACAAAAAAATGACTTTATCTCCTCAACGTTGTAGCATTTGTGAATTCATAAACACCTTCCTCCTTTCGTTGAGGTTGCTTTCTCTTCTTACCTCTATTGTATCTACAAATTTCATTGTCTCATCTATTTCCACCCACTTTCCTCTCAACGATTTAGTATTTCTACGCGGTCCACATCCTCCCTCCATGGCCTCCTTTGTGAATAAAAATGTCACCACAAAAGCTTTCACTGCACTATCGCAGAGAAGGAAAAAGCAACTTGCGGGACCACAGTAAAAACCACTCTATCGCACTGAGTTGGTGAAGGAGTCGCGGGACAGCAGTGGTCACTGCACTATCGCATGCCAATGGTAGAAGACTTGCAGGACTATGGGAGTCATTGCAACACCGCACCTAGCTAATGAAGGAGCCACAGGACAACGATGGTCACAAAAACAAGGCAGGAGTTGGAATTATTTCCAACACTCTGGATCATGTGATACACAACAATGAAAATAGTCACTATACAACAATGATAGGCACTAAATTAGGCGCACTTGACGTCGCCTTATACATCCCAAATAGATTACATTAACGACCAAAATTCAATGCTAAAGTTGGCATTAACTAAAAGCATCGACTCAAGAATCAAAATAAAAAATTTAAAACTTTCCCGCATGAAGGAAAAAATCAGATGACAAAAAAGGGAAAAACATCACGCAAAGGAAGAGAGCAGGGCATTACCAGCAATTGATGAGAAATTCGATTTAGTTTGCCACACCATAGGTAAGGTAACAATTTTTTTCTTGGTTGAATTCATGATTGTTTGTTGCTCTTTGTATTGCATTTGAATTCCTGATTGTTTACTAGTTCATGGCCTAAACAGTCCAAGCAACCTCTAAATTGTCCCATCATTATAAATTGTAAAACCTTTGAGAAACCAACAAAAAAAATTACCCTACCCATTTGAGCTTTGGCTCAAAATATTATAGCACAAAGTGAGGATGCCTCTGTATTCTTTCCCTAACTTGGGTATCAAGGAAATAGTGAACTGCTTGGAAAATCTAGGAATTGGGTCGGTCACTGTTGAGCAACTATTGAAAATAAACGCAAAAACCACTTGGTTTTTCCTAGCCACCATAGTCACCGATGCCATGAAAAATTCATGCAAGTTGCATTATGAAAGAGTTTTCATGATAAGGTTATCAACACTAAGCAAATCAAGAGAACATATTTTCCCTAGGTTATCAACACTAAGCAAACCCAACAAACATATTTACCCACCAAACAAAAATTTCATACTACAAACTAGATGAAAACTTTCATACCTAATAGTGTGTACTTCGTTTGCCTCCATAGACTGGACGAAAATAATTTTCCCTAGGTCATCTCAAATTTTCAAGCAATGGAGGGCAGCGAGCATTGTCAGCAAACTCTGGCCATAATGAGGTAATTCATTGTCAATTTATAGATTTGTAAATGTTTCCATTGTTTCTTTGAATTTTACTTTTTAATTTTTTATTTGTAAATTTAAAAGAAGAAATATAATTTAAAAAAATATATATATAGGGACATGAGACTAACAAAGATAAAGAGGAATTGGCTTCCATATTGGGGGTAGAGGCAGTGAACAAATTGGTTAATGTGGACTGGACAACACTTGCCAGATTCATATAAAAATAATCTATTAACACCCCTAAAACATTGCAAACAAATAAATTGTATCAAAGGGAATCAATTGATTCCCCAACCAGTCCTGGATCAAGTAAAAGATCCAAGAGCAAATCACTGATAGTAAACTTTAATATTGTGGAACAAGGAACAAAGAATTCCACTCCTGGGACACAGAATTCTTCCACCATGCCATGTTTTCAATCTTGCATTGGTAGCTACAATACAAAGATAGAATACGAGGTGGTTTCAAGGGAAGTCCAAATGATGGATGTTGGGAAAACGTTTGTGAATAGGTTGAAGGAATCATGCCTTCAACAGTTCAAAGACCATCTACATTTTCCATTCTCAAAGATACCTATGCACCTAAAAAAAGCAGTTATCCATGACATGGAGACTGATTTTGGCATAGGTTGGTCTATAAAGAAGATAAAGCTACAAATGTCTCAAAACTGCAAGAGATTTTTGTGCAACCAAACAAAGAAGATAAAAAAAATACCTCCTGGGCTAAGGCAGAAAAAAGGCCAATTGATGTAAGTGTGAAAGTATGGAGAGAGCTTGTAAAAGCATATGAGAAGTCTGATGCACAGAGGAAGTCCGGTGAGGAGAGTACGTAGGTATTTGAATTTGGTCATAAGATTATATCAAATTTATTAAACGATATTTAAATTTTATTTGTGTATAGTTAAATTGAATTAGTATATGTTTCAAGACAAGGCCTCCAAGGCTAGGCTTGAGAAACTTCGTGCCACACATCACAGTGGCCAGAAAGGTTTACAGGCCTTGATTTGTACATTTGTAAGTATATTTAATATGTTAAATGATTTTTTTTTTAATTTCGTTGGAAAAATTAAATGATTGCATATTAATTAGTTCAACTAGTCCATGTGCCATGTTTTGACAGGAGGAGAAACATGGCCGCCATGCAAAGAAATTTGAAAAGAATATGTTACAAAACAAAAAGTGCAACAATTTTGTAATTTGGATGGAGAATGAGGTATCAATAGTTGAGTTTCAATAACTTAGTTGGATATTGTTGTGTTAATATGTCAATTTGCATCTCTTGTGTTGAGTTGTTTATTGATGCATAGGATGAGTAAATAGAGCTCAAATATTATGATTACAAGATGACCGTTTATGTGCACGAATAAATAGTAGAAGGATGTAGATGAACTCAATTCATCTGACTTTATGCCTCTTGGCAAGCATTCCTCTTGAATCTCTAATATCAGGTGCTTGAGACTTCCTTGTAGCTTTTACCTTTCGTTGCCACCTTTCCTCTTCACTATGAGACTCGTCTCTTTTTTCCTTATCTGCATTTCTGGCTTTGGATTCTAATTCATCCCATGTCTTACCTTCCTCCTCTTTAGAATCTTCTTCTTCTTCTTCTTCTTTGTCCTCCTCTGACTCCACAAGAGATTCATCTTCTGAACCTTCCTCATCTTATTCGGATTCCTCTTCTATATCAGAGGGTTCATATCCTTGATCTAACTCTTCTGAATTATCAGAATTAGAATCACTAGCTTCCATATTCAAAAATTCCCAACCAACATCTTCAATAATTTATTTGGATCATCAGTAATACTCTTCAAAATTGGCCACCAGTTCAAGTTTATTCTACTTTCATAATACTTTATATCCATGGAGTTCAGCCATTCCTTGATACCATCAAGCGAAGATTGAGGAATGGCATACATGTGGAGTACATCTCGCTTGAAGTCTTTGAAAACAATAGCCATATCAAATTCCTTTTTCCCAAGTCCTACTCTCTCAAGGTTAACAATCTCAATCTCACTAATAGAGATTACTAAGAAAGGTAATTCCACCAACTCTACCAAATAGTTTACCGTAAGAACAATAAAAGAAGAGGCTTTGAAAGGAACTCCATGAAAACCAAGCTCTCTAAATGGTATATCAAACTCTAGTTCAAAATATTTTAGATGAGGCTGCTCCCATAGCTCTCTTACTCACTTTGACAAATCCTTGAAACTCTATATTGATTTTATTTTTCATGTCCCTCTCTTGTTGTTCTTCCTCAATTTCATCAGGATCATACATTGAACTTCTTTCCCCTCCTAAATTTTGTACCACATCCATTACCTCCACATAAAATTGGACATCCTTGGTCTTCTTGGTTCCCATGCCATGATATGATTATGCAAATGAAAATGAAGCAAAGTAATCATCTCCTTATCCGCTGGCTGGAAGAATGCATGCTTAATGTTTTGATACATGATATCAGCTCTCTCTTCTGCTCTCATGGTTGAATACTAAAATCCAGTATGGTGGGCCTCCAGAGTTCTAGTCATCTTTCTTCCTCTTCCACTAAATGTTGGTCTGATCCACATGTCTACCAGCCTAATTGGCTTTGTTTTTGAAAGCTAATGTTTCTCCCGAGTCACCAGTGTAGCTCTCTCTGCCTTTTTAGACTCTTTCATTGCTACAAATCGTCTCTGGGATTTAATCATTTGTACCACATGGTTGATGTGCTTTGAATCCTTGCATCTAAAGGAAATTTCCTTAACATAAATACTGCTAGGGAATTTCAATGTTGCCATTGTAGTTGGCATTAAAGCTAGTACCTGCAACATTGAAAATTATCCTTATATAAGAATTCCCTCCATCTTGTTAATTGGCTTGTAACACTCTTGATGGTGGCTACATGAAATCTGATTTTGATTCCTCTTCTACATCAGAGGGTTTGTATCCTTGATCCGACTCTTCTGAATTATCAGAATCAAAATCACTAGCTTCCATATTAAAAATTCCCAACCACCATCTTCAATAAATTTATCGGGATCATTAGTAATACTCTTCAAAATTGGTCGCTAGTTCAAGTTCATTATGTTTCATAATGCTTTATATCCATGGAGTTCAGCCATTCCTTGATGCCATCAAGAAGATTGAGGAATGGCTTACATGCGGAGTACATCCCACTTGAATTCTTTGAAAACAATAGCCATATCAAATGCCTTTTGCCCAAGTCCCACTCTCAAGGTTAACAATCTCAATCTCACTAATAACAATTACTAAGAAAGGTAATTCCACCAACTCTACCAAACAGTTTACCGTAGGAACAATAAAAGTAGAGGCTTTGAAAGGAACTCCATAAAAACCAAGCTCTCTAAATGGTATATCAAACTCTAGTTCAAAATATTTTAGATGAGGCTGCTCCCATAGCTCTCTTACTCACTTGACAAATCCTTGAAACTCTGTATTGATTTTATTTTTCTTGTCCCTCTCTTGTTGTTCTTCCTTAATTTCATCGGGATCATACATTGACCTTCCTGCCCCTCCTAAAATTTGGACTACATCCATTACCTCCACATAAAACTGGACATCCTTGGTCTTCTTGGTTCCCATGCCATGATATGGTTATGCAAATGAAAATGAAGCAAAGTAATCATCTCCTTCTTTCTTTGTTTGGAAGAATGCATGCTTTATGTTTTGATACATGATATCGCTCTCTCTTTTCTCTCATGGTTGAATACCGAAATCCAGTATGGTGGGCCTCGAGTTCAGTCATCTTTCTTCCTCTTCCACCAAATGTTGGCCAGATCCGTCTACCCCCTAATTGACTTTGTTTTGGCGAAGTTTCTCACGAGTCACCGGTGTGGCTCTCTGCGCCCTGAGACTCTTTCATTGCTACAAATCGTCTACGGGATTCAATCATCTATACCACATGGTTGATGTGCTTTGAATCCTTGCATCTAAAGGAAATTTCCTTAACATAAATACTGCTAGAATTTCAATGTTGCCATTGTAGTTGGCATTAAAGCCATTACCTACAACATTGAAAATTATCCTTATATAAAATTCCCTCCATCTTGTTGGCTTGTAACACTCTTGATGGTGGCTACATGAAATCTAATTACGATTCCTTGTCTACATCAGGGGTTCATATCCTTGATGGACTTTTACGGTTATCGAATCAAATCACTAGCTTCCATATTAAAATTCCCAACCACCATCTTCAAAAAATTATGGATCATCGACAATACTCTTCAAAATTGGCGCTAGATCAAGTTCATTATGCTTTCATAATACTTTATATCCATGGAGTTCAACCATTCCTTGATGCCATCAAGTGAATATTGAGGAATGGTGTCAATGTGAAGTACATCCCACTTGAATTCTTTGAAAAAATAGCCATATAAAATGCCTTTGTCCAAGTCATACTCTCTCAAAGTGCTTAATCTCAATCTCACTAATAGAGATTACTAAGAAAGGTAATTCCACCAACTCTACCAAACAATTTATCATAGGAACAATAAAAGTAGAGGCTTTGAAAGGAACTCCATGAAAACCAAGCTCTCTAAATGGTATATCAAACTCTAGTTCAAAATATTTTAGATGAGGCTACTCCCATAGCTCTCTTACTCGCTTTGACAAATCCTTGAAACTCTATATTTATTTTATTTTTCCTATCCCTCTCTTGTTGTTCTTCCTCAATTTCATCAGGATCATACATTGACCTTCTTGTCGCTCCTAAAATTTGGACCACATCCATTACCTCCACATAAAACTAGACATCCTTGGTCTTCTTGGTTCCCATGCCGTGATATGGTTATGCAAATGAAAATGAAGCAAAGTAATCATCTCCTTCTCCGCTGGCTGGAAGAATACATCCTTAATGTTTTGATACATGATATTAGCTCTCTCTTCTGCTCTCATGGTTGAATACTAAAATCCATTATGGTGGGCCTCTAGAGTTCCAGTAATCTTTCTTCCTCTTCCACCAAATGTTGGCTTGATCCACAAGTCTGCCAGCCTAATTGGCTTTGTTTTTGAAAGATAAAGTTTCTCCTGAGTCACCAATATTAGCTGTAAGTTTTTTGAAATTTTATTATGGTATGTGCACTTTGATATGATGTAATATGATTACATATGGTTTCGTCTCATATGTTGTAATATTAGATATATAATAGAAAAATAAATTATTTCATGAAATAAATAATAACTTTTCATTCTAAATGTTTCTTTTTTGTAGAACATGGGTCTTCCAAAAGATCAAGATGATCCTCAGCATGATATAGATCCACAAAATATTGGTTCTACTAGTATAGATAACATGTTAATGGATGATGATGATGCGAATGCGGGAGACACTCAGGCTGATGACAATGATGATGATGATGACGATGACGACGATGATGATGACGATGATGATCACGATGGTGATGGTGATGATGATGATGAGACAGTTGGTGGTAGTAACTAGTGACATTGGTGATAATATAGACTGCATCATGGATCATTGTTGATATATCGTTATGATGAATATCATTTTCATGGCCTACAGTACTATATTATTGAGTTGTATCATATTGACATGTATTATTTTCACCATATCATTTGGACATGTATCATCTTGACTTGTATTAGTTTGAGTTACATAATTTATCAATTTTATTTATATCATTTGTACATGTATCATTTTCACTTATGTCGACTATTGGACATGTATCATTTTAACATGTTTTTGATGTACTGGCATATTTGACTTTCACTTGTTTTAGTTATATATGATGATGATGGGTGATCCCACAATACTGGTTTACAATTTTTTGCCAAACTAGACACTGAACTAATTTTTTCTAACTAAATCTTCATTTTCGGGCACCTATAGCGGCTAAACCATGAGGAATTTGAAGATGATGAAAACTAGTTATTTGTGGCATTTTTTCTGTAGATTCTAAATGTATTTTTTTCAAAAAAAATGGAATCAGATTGCACTTCTTTTTTCATCTCCTTTAAAAATTAGTTTTTTCAGTAAACACCATTTTCAAGGAGTAACACTCACCATATAACATAACCTTTTTTCCATGAAAGATAAAACTCTTTTTTTTTTAAATTTAGATTTGTAACTACAATATCTAGTGCTTCCAATTGATTTCATAGTGTTTTATTGAATATTTTTTCCTTAATCAAGTTTTGAAGTCAAACCAATTACAATTCAAACATAGGCTGACTGTATAACACAAAACTTTTTTTTGTATGTATCAAAATTCAACCTTTTTTTTTGTTGGATCAAGGACTTCAATAACTGGTGCACTCTTATTTTTCTTTTCTTTTTTTGATAATATTCTATTTTTCTACATGTGCAGAACAAAGAGCTTAATTTTTAGTGAAAAACCTACATTCACAAAAAATAAAAAATAAATATAAAATTAAATTAAATTTATTTAAAATTATACTTTTTGGGAAGCTTATAATAAGGACTACATACTTACAAAAAATAAATTTTAAATGAATTCATTTGATCCCCCAAAAGGTAAAACAAAAGTGGTTTTTATCAACATTTTGATAGGTGCAAAGGAGACTTTGTTATAGGTATGGTTTAAAACTAGCAGGGTTCTATCCAAGGGGCTTTGATCTAAGGTAGTTTGATCAAACCCTCTTCAATTGGAATGCTTTAAATGGAAATTTTTAAGGCTTAAATCATTATATTTTCTAAAAATATGTGATTTCAAAAAAAATCAAAATGTCCCAGAAATTATAAACTAGCTTTGTGGGATCACCCTAATCTTATCAGTATTGACTTGTCAATTTATATATATTAAAAGTGGTCGATGATTTTTGGATGGATATTTATTACGTATAATGATTTTAATTTACTGCTCAGGATGGATGTTGTCAAATTCAATTAAATTATAGATATTTGACTCACTTGTTTTAATTATAGATGATGATCATGTTACAATAATAGATTTTTGGATGGATATTTATTACGTATGATGATTTTAATTTACTACTCAAGATGGGTGTCGTTTGTTGTGGAATTTTGGTGGGTAATGACCCTAAACAATAGATGTAATTTTTTATCTTTACAAGTAATACAAAAATTTCATGTTACCGACCCAAAAAAATATTTATCTTGTTATTTAATCATGAGTTAAATAATTAAATTACTTAGTCTATAATCATATGAGTTATTTAAGAGGCACAATATATTCAACTAAATAACTTGAAATAAAACATATTAAATTAATCAATGGAAGCAAAACAAGAAGCATTTTTAGAAGCAAAAAAGGAAGCAACACTGGAAGCCAAACTATAAGCAATCTTGGAAGCAAAACTGAAAGCAAACGTGGAAGCAAAATTGGAAGCAAAATTAGAAGCAAACTTGGAAGCAAAACTGAAAGCAAAACTAGAAGCAAAACCAGAAGCAAACCTGGAAGCAAAATGGGAAGAAAAACTAGAAGCAAACTTGGAAGCAAAATCGGAAGCAAAAGTGGAAGCAAACCTGGAAGCAAAATTGGAAGCAAACCTGGAAGCAAAATTGGAGGCAAAATTGGAAGCAAAACGAGAAGCAAACCTAGAAGCAAAACTAGAAGCAAAACCAGAAGCAAAACTAGAAGTAAAAATGGGAGTAGACATAGAAGCAAAACCAGAAGCTAAATCAAGGGCTAATTTAGGCGCTATTTTCGACGCTATTTCCTAGCGCCATTTTAGGCGCTAACAGAGACACTATTTTTGGTGTTATTTCTCAGCGCTATTTTTGGCGCTAATGAGGGCGCTGTGATTTTCTAGCGCTAACTTTGATGTAACATCCAGCACCAAAGTTTGCACGGAGATGACCATGCATGTTTGCGTCGAGTTTAGTGCCAGCCAAATTACCCAATTCGTGAGCTAAAATACACTGAAATCCGACGCTATTTGCCTGTTCTGTTGTAGTGTCACCAGTACCAAGATTGACTTCTTATATTTTTCTACGAGCAATGGTGATCTCTCTTGACTTATAGGGAGCATGCCCATCCCTCCATCCTTAGGCACCTTAGGAAGGTTTCACCCTCGGATATGTCCTTTCTTTTTCATTTTCCATGGTCTAAAGGTTCCTTTTGGTTTTCACCTAGAGACCTATTATTTTTTATTTTTTTCACTTTTGCAGCTAGAGGGTGGAGTAGACTCCCCAAAGTGAGTTGCATTGTCAGGTTCTTATGCTTATCAAAAACCTATTATTCTATCCATTCATGGATGAATTCCTTTCTTTGACATGTTGGTTAAGGGTGCTACTATATGTGAAAATCACTTAATGAACCTTCTATTATTGTTGTATAAACTAATTCTTAATAGAGTTAGGGTAGTAGGGAAACCCATAATAGAAAAAAATGAATTCACTTTTGATTCACTTGCATGCACTGAGCAATAATAGTATGGCCCAACTGTAAAATATTTCAATGAAGCACTACTATAATTTTTGAAAAATAAATAAAAAGTAGGTGTCATTCCAACCAACCTAAGTATGATAAATTTGTGTTTCTTGAATATTTAAATAAATTTTTTGTTTCTTGAATATTTAAATATAAATGACACATGCTCAAATGAGATGCATATTTTTTGTTTTTTTTTTTTTTGTAAGTACACAAATTAACTTTATGATTTTTTTATTAGTAATTTATGAAAATATTAAAAACTAAATTTTCGACCAACCTAACTTGGTCAATGAAATATGAAATTCATTTTTTTTAACCTATAGCTAATGAAGCATAGAGTGTGACACATCTTTCGAATTTGAAAAAGGTGAAATTTTTTTAAAGTTATGGATGTTTTTCAGTCAACCTATCAATTAGGACTTTAGACATAGTGCATATAAAAAATTAATAATAATTATCTATTAACATTTAAAATGAAGCATATCTTATATAGGAAAAATGCTGACAATTTATTGAATAAACCCTTCTCATTTCATCAAATTCATATTAAAAAAGCCATCAACATGAAAGGTGGGGTCCTAAAAAGAGGATGAAATCTCTAAACATGTTGGATTAGTCGACCATTTAGGCTTGACACTTCCATGACTAATTCCAACTTGATTTTTTGAGACAAAAACCAAGGGAGAAACTATTGGTGTAAATAGGTGTTTTATCTATCTAGTTGTCTAATAGGTCATATTTACATGTTAATTCCATTTATGTCCTAGGTGTTATTTCTAGAAGTCTTAGTTGTCTAAATAAGATCTTATCATATCTTATTTATTTGGCTTTTATTTAATGTTTATGTCCTAGGTCATTTAACAATATTGAGGTAGTTGTCTTATTATATAGGATTAAGCCACATGTCAAGATCTTTTCTAATCCTATCTCACATCTTTTCCTTTCTAATCAAGGCATCATATGTACATCCTAATTGATTCAATCCAATATCATTGCAATCTTCAGTATTGCATAATTTCCATTATCTTGCATCCCTTATTGAAAATCTATGCTCTTCCTTTTCCCTCTTATAGAAGGTTTTTTATTTATTTTTGCAAGTGATCCTAGAGGCTTGAGTCCTTGAGTGACTCTAATGCGATATCAAAGCTTCAAATTTGCAAAACCCTTTCTCAAAAATGAGGCTGATTTAAGCTTGAGATTTTGCTAGATGCACATTGGGCTCAAACTATGACTAGGCGAAAATATTGTTTTAGAAATGAGCAGCAACAAGAAATGTACAAAAAATAATAAAATCACCTAACACCTCAAGATTGGGCTAAAAGTTAAACCTAAAAAAATAGATAGAATGATAATACCTTATTAAGATGCTCCTTTTGGTTGGCCCTTTGATTGTTGATGTGATATATTGCTCTTCTTGATGACAAAAAATGTATGAATTAGATGCAATATGGATGGAAAATAGATGAAGATGCTATGTTGTATGCAAGCAAATGAGAATTCTATCTAAGTATGGCTCAAATGAAAATTTTGCAAGAGTTTAGTTAGCACAATGATCAACCCGCTAAATGAGAGAAAAGAGGGGGGTATTTATAGAGGAAGTTGAATTCTCTAGATAATTCAATGGTTGAGATTTATCCAACAAGGTCAAGATGAAGGGCTATGGTGAGTTGAGGATTCACAAACCCTCACATCTTGACATGTGGAATGTGAGATGGCTTAGGGATGGTGATGTGTAAATGAGGTGGAAGGAGGGTACATGAAGTGAAAAAAGGACAAGTACTTTGCAAGTACCTTGGGGAATGAGAAGATTTCCTCAAAAAGGAACTTCTTATCTCCAAGTGGGAATGAAAGTGACTTTTGAGGAATTTTAGAATTCCTCAAAAATCTCCATGGAAAAAGGGAAAGTATTTAGAGAAATAAATGTGAAATAAAAATTCACATACTTGCAAGAATCTCATGGACAAGACAAGGTTCTAAAAAGGGAAGTCTTTGTCCACATGTGACTTGATGTGACAAGTCAAAAGATTCTAAAAGATGCATGGGAAGAGGAGATTCTAGGAGGAATAAATGTGAATTTAAAATTCAAATGGGAACTAGAGGGTCAATACCAAGAAAGGAAAATGAAAAGGTTGACTAAAAAAGGCATGTTAAATGTGGCTAATGACCTTGATTAAGGTTGTGCAAACACATGATTAAGATAATTAACTAAAGATTAGAAGCAAGTGGCAAATGTTGGAAGATGTGACACATCCTAACTATAAATTAATTAAATTAATTATGATTAGAAGAGGGTTAGATGGCTAAGAGGAATTAGAGACCAACTTGCAAAAGTTGGAGGATGTGACTATGAATCCCAAATCTGCAAACTTGCATGAATCAAAGCAAACAAATTACATCGTTAGCCTAAAAATGCAAGATCAGGATAAGAATCCCCCATAAAACCGATTTGCATTGTTAGAGAACAAAGAAAAAGATAAAATACTTGAACAAATACAACCAAAAATAACTACTCCTTATTCTTAAACGAAGCAAACACTTGATCTTATGGGGGGATTGGTGCTTTTTTGATATGGAAAATAGCCCTTTCCCAACCCCTTTAGATAAGCTAATGATAATGATGGACAAGATCATTTCTCAAATGAAGAGAGTGACCTTGCATGATCTTGGAGATGAAATGCTAAGATTGTGGAGTGATGGTGGGCAAAATCAGTTCTCCTGAAGAGAGTGACTTTACATGAGTGATTGTGGAGGATTTGCTCAAAGATGAAGCTTTCATTTATAGATTATTTTGATGAGAGATTGGCCAAATGGATGAATGTGGGATAAAGAATCAAGCCAATGAGATGGAGACACTTGTCATCTTGTGAGTGGTTGAGGGATGTGCAAGATTTGGGAAATGTGCCCAAGAGGGGGAAATTCAAATTCAAATTTGTGCAATAAATTTTGAGAGGGGGACAAGAAAATGAGAAATAAATGCAATGTTGGAGGGACAGGTCAACTTGTCCTCATTTTCAAACTTGAAGGAATATTTTGTTTTATGCCAAGTTGATGGAAAATAAGGGTTTTAATAAATCAATAAATTGATTTATTTGTGCAAGTGGAGATATCTAGAGGATTTGATGGGTAATTAGACTAGGTTAATTAGGTTTAATTAGCTAGGATGATGATTAGGTGAGTTTGACCAATTTGACTCAAATATTTGATTTATTTAAATCAGAAAAGGATGAAAAATGACTTTTGAGATTTTAATTAAATAAAGTTTGATTTATTTAATTAAAGGATGATGTGAGCTTTTGATTTATTTAAATGAATAACCTTAGGATTAAAGACCTAATTTACCTAGTGAATGGATTTGTTGTGTTTGATTGAATGCATAATGCTAATTTTTGCGTGTCTACATTTTGCCCCTCTTTGAAGCTATGTACTTGTTGCGTTGGTTCAAAGAATAATCTTACCACGATCAAAATTCAAAAAAAAATTGATTTTTCAGATGCCCCAGCGGAAAGAAGTACACGGGTACATTGCCCCCTCAAGAGATCGAGCAAAAAGATTCGATTTGGGGGTCGATCTCGCGATAAAGAGGTTCAAAATGGATGGTTATGATGAGATGATTTTAAGATGCAAATGAGATAGATTTAAGATGCTTAGAATAACAAATCTATATTATTCTAAGCAACTTAAATGATGATATGATGTGAAATGGATGAGATTGATGATGTGATATGTTGTGATTATGCAATGGATGATTTATGAGATGCTTAGACTAACAGATCTATATTATGATGATGATATGTTGTATGAGATGATATGCAGAATGCTAATGGTTTGTGGATGCAATATGAATGCACGATGGATGCATGATGGATGCATTGGTGATGATGATTAATTATTCATGTTGTGATGTTAGTGTGGAAAAGAAGACATTAGATGATGACAAGAGGATCCAAAAAGCCAACCTTATGAGAGATGATGATGAGAAATGATGATGATAGATGGATGATTTGCTTATCAAGGATTAGGATTTTAAAAGGGCTACTTACCTTATGTTTGATTACACATGTAGGTACAATGCATCAAGGTATAAAGAACCAGGATGGCATTGTACCTAGTGCGATGGACTTTGACTCAACAAGCAGATAGGAGTATTCTTGTTCACACTCGACATACAAAAACCTTGCTAGGACGTACCTAACAAAGCAAGTATTCGCCAAGTTATCTTACAAGAACGTCCAACAAGCACAACAGACAAAAGGATAATGATCGTTGCCCCATTCCTATCTCTCTAAATCCTTCGTTCGGATATCATCGAGAGGTCCTTGGAGTGAGTGCAATAAGATAAATCAAAAGAAAAGATCAAGTACACAAACAATTCAATGTTCTTCATATCTCTAGCCAAAGGGATTTGTTTTGATAGGATAAGAATCCAAGGTGATATCCAAAATGATGCCCATTGTCGGAACGATATATCCTAGGACATGCATTGTATAGGATGATGATGGTTTGATAAGTTGATTGATATGCTGTTGATATAAGTTTGATTGACATGTCTGAAAATGATCAAGAGTTTGATTTTGTTTTAAAGGATTTTTGCTTTTGATTTTACGATTGAAGCTTGCTTTTGTTGATTGTTGTGGTTGTTTATGTTTGTGTTGCCAAAGGATGACAGTGATGATCAGTTTATTATGGATGATTGATTATTTGTGAAAGAGAAATGAGATGGATGGATTTTTTCAAATATTTGGATGTTTTTGACGTTTTTGGAATGTTTTGAGGCTATTTTTGGTGTTTTCAAGATTTTGCAAATGTTTTGATTTTTGAATTTTTGCGATGTTTTTGGATTTTGATGTCTTTTGAATATTTTTGGATTTTGATGTGATTTTGGATGTTTTTGGATTTTGATATCTTTTGAATGTTTTTGGATTTTGATGTTTTTCAAATGTTTTTTGGATTTTGATGTCTCGGGGGCTGATCAAAGATGAGGCTTCCTACGTTTAAGCTCAGAGACGACATAGTTTGGATTCCAATGTTTTTGATGTTTTTCCAACTTTTTGAGTGTTTTTGGATTTTTTGATGTTTTGGATGTTTTTGGATTTTTTTATTTTCTGATGTTTTTGGATTTTTTGCATGATTTTGATGATTTGGATATAGACATGTGTGATGATATTAGTGCTCTATTTAGGATTTTTTTTGAAGACCAAGCTAAGGTTGATTGATCCGATTGGTGGATTGATGATGATGACATTGTTGAGGATACACAACAATGCAAGGATAGTGTTAAGCAACACAAGGATTGAGATGTTGATGGGATTGATGATGGTAACATTATTGAGGATGCACAACAATGCAAGGATTTTATTGATGATGATTGATGATGATCACATTGTTGAGGATGCACAACAATTCAAGGATTTGAATGATCAGGATTGATGAAGCTTGATTTTGGAACAAAAGTTGTTCAAATGATTTGATGTGACGTTTGAAGGGTGCATTAGATGCAACTGATATCGATTGTTTGGATCAATGTTTGATTGAAGATAACACTTGATAAGGTACATCTTCTTGTCAAAATATGCCATGGGCTAGTGATTTGGAATTTTTGCTCACAAGTGTTTTGACCAATTTGATTCTACATTTTCCAATATTCGGATCGCCACATAAGTTGGAGGATATAGACCAAGATTTATTCTCAAAGCAAGATGTAAATATCTGCCCCCAATGTCTAGCAATGTATGGAATGTCATGGATAGATGCCCGAATAGGTGTATGGATGGATGGATATGGAAAGCATGCAAAATATTTCAAGGATTATCTTGCGATAGGATAAGGTGTTCGGATAACAAATGCTCATTCGGATAATGCTTCATGGCTCAGATAATGTTGCATAGGATGAGATCAATGAAAATGACCCATGTCAAAATATTTACCATAAGCAAGTGTAAAGTATACCCCAAACTTTCATCAAGATCAAGATAACTTGGATGATGGATGTAGATGGATGAAAGCGGATTGGATAAATGGTTTATGGATGAAATGGATTTATTATGGCTCAGATGGATGGAATGTTGGATTTATTATGGATGGGATGAGATGCTTTCACCTAAACTAGCACACGTAGATGCTTGATTCCACAGATGATGCCTATTTTCCAGGTTTTCGTCATGGTCTTGCCCAAAGCACCACTGTAGTGGTTTTCACTAGAGGACGATTTTTTCTCTTTACTGTTTTCAATCCTTTTTCTGATTTTTTTGGATTTTCATATTTTTTTATTTTTTTTGTTTTTCTGAAAGATTTTAAGCTCATGCTGAATCACAAGGTGTTGCTAATGTAGATGCCCCTATCATAATGTGCCATTGATATCCTACCTGAAGAAGTTGCTTTGCTAGGATACATGCACTTGAATACAACTTTTGAGATTTCTCATCTGCTTCATCGATACCGAAGTTAACTGTGCAAATCATGATAGAGTGCCTTTTGAATCCTTATGATGAAGGGTTATTTCCAATACATGGTCAATATGAGAGTTTGATATCATGCGTGGAGGCATGGATGGAGTGTGTTTAGGGATAAGAGATGAATTGGTTGACAGTTTGGAACCTTTGACTCTCCAAACTTGGGAAGATGAGCAATGATGGGTGGATATGGAAGTGTGCATAGAATTAGGACCAATTGCTTGATACATTTTGTACGTTGCTTGAAAATCCTGCTTTTTCTTTTGCGGACATCTTCGATGGATACTTTTCCCTTTTTTATTTTGCCCCATAGTTTCTTTGACTAATGGAGTTTGATAGAGATGATCTTTCTTTGTATTCTTTGGTATCAATTTGTATTTGATTTGTCCTTCATGCTTCTCAGCTTCTTTTTCTTTGATAACGTTCTTTGTGCTTTGATTCAAATCTTTATTTTGACGTTGGTCCCAATTCACGGATGGGGTGATGGGTGGATGTGGATCCATGACATGGTTGGTTGTAGTATTGGAATCAATTTCATCACAAGGATTCTTTGTGCTCCCTATGTTGATGCTTACTTGAGACAAAGTTTCCCCTAGTATGGTGGTGGTAGTACCTTTATGCTTTGATTCTACCTGTTTTGAGATGTCTTGTTCAATAAACATGCTCTGACAAATGACCATTGTAGATGGCATTGTTTCAATTTGCTGCTCTGCTAACTCTGGAATATCCTATTCTATTTGACATGTTTCCTTGGGTGGATAATGTTGGATATCTTCATGCCTGATGTCCCCAGTCTGGATTTGGATATATCTAATCCTAATGTTGACAAATCAGTTTGACTGTAGGAATCAATAATCTACTCTTTTTGTGTAATAATATTAGAATTATGGGAATCTTGTTCTGAATGAAGATCATCTACATGTCCATTCACATAAAGCATCTCATGGGTAGATGGAGGAGTATGTGCCACATGGATATGATCATTTTGCATAGATAGAAGAGTGTCCATTAGATTATTGTAGTATCTTGAAGATACAAATTCTTGATCTTGAATGATTTCAGAGTTGCTTTCGACATGCTTTGGATCAAGTTCTTGACATGGGTCAGTTTCAAAGGATGGGTTGCTTACAAAGGGTTCTTGGATGTCATCCTTATGAATGGGAAGCGGCTTAATATCCTCAAGTGTCAATTTCAGGGTTCCTTCAGTATATGTAACCATGAGGTCGAAGGGGGTCAACATGTCTTGGAAAGGACCATTGCTAGACCTTAGTGGAAGATGTTGATCTTGCTTTGGAATAAATTCTTGAGATATGTCTTTTAACTCATAAGATGATGTAGAGACATTTTCAATATGATCATAGGTCAATGGATTGTGCATTATGTCAATAGGATCAAATAATCCTAACACTCCTCGAAAAAGATCACTAAAAAGTGGCTCTTGATGTATGGTGAGTTGATCATCGGATGGGGTGGAAACATCTTCAAGGTGCTCATCGATGGAGAGATCTTGATCTTTTTTTTTGGCAAATGTGGTGAAGGGATTTCCAATGTTTTCAACCATAAGGTCAAATGATGTTGACATTTCTTGAATTGGATCATTGTTGGTTGGTGGATTTTGACATATGTTGATTTGATCTTCAGACGAGATAGAAACATCTTCAATGTGCTCTTGGATGGATAGATCTTGACCATTGCTCTCAACAGTTCTCATTTTTTGTGTTTGTGCTTGTGTTTGTTGGGTAGCTTGAGAGGCTTGGGTAACTTGGGTAGCTTGAGCAGTGTGGGTAGCTTGAGCGGCTTGTGGAGCCACCTGATATTGTTGAAGCACTTGTTGGTAGGCTTGATGTGCTTTTAGTGCGATATTACGATATTGATTTATTGTACTTGGTTTTGGTGGTAGTGGTGGTGTATTTGGAATCATGTTGGATGCGGTGACAAGTGGTTGAGATACACTTGGAGTGATCATGGTAGTGAGGGGTTGAGATGTGATGGGTATGATAGTGGTGTTTGGAGTGATTGAAGTGATAGGGATGGTTGGAATGACCGAGGTGATAGGCCCTTGGGAGACCATATTTTGATTTGTCATGATTGATGTTGTCGTTGGATTAGATACCATCTGTTGGTGCGATGTCAAGGGTATATTCAAAGGATTTGATGTGATGGCTTGATTGGTGTTAGGTGGATTGATTTGGATGGAGTGATTGGTGCTAGGTAAAGGGGGAAGCCCTAAACCAAGGAATGATGTTGATGTGGGTAATGGTGGTGGAGATGTCTCTTGGCATAATGAATCAACTATTTTGTAAGTGAGGTAATTTGATCTAGCCAAATTTGTTCTTGATTTCGATCTTGACTCCCTTGATATAGTTGGTTTGGTTTGTGTTTAAGAAGATTTGGAGTGTGTACTTGTGTTTGATTTTGGACAATGTTCTGATTTGGGATGACACTCAGATTTGGCATGATAGGTTGAAATTGATCATTGTTCATGTTTGGAATATTCATATTATTTTCAAATGTATCCATCCCAAAGTTTGTTGGATTCCTGTTTCAAAAACTTGTGCTTGGTACATTCTCATTTGGCTTGTAGGGATTTGGTGGGATGATGTTGTTCGTTTGAAGGCTCATGCTTTGATTGTTTGGTTGAAAAACTTGTAGGTTTGGATTTAGATCTACCATTGGGAAATGTGTTCCAATCTTTGATTTGGGCATACTCACACTTGTTGTGCCATTGATATTTGTAGAAGGTAATGATCCCATGTATGGATTGTATAAGTGTGAGTTTTGATAATCAATCGGCATTGTAAGCCTTTGAATGTTCAATTGATTTGGATTACTCATGATGTATGGATCAAGTTTGTATTCCATGTTCTCCTTGTGTTTTGACCTTGTTGCAAAAGTGACCTCTAAGGTTCTTAGAACTAATGACAAGATGAATGATGAAAGGGGGGAATGATATGGATGTTGAATGTTTAGGGACTTTGGATCAATGCTAGACTTAGGGTTTGATTTTGATTGGTTTGATTGGATAAGGAACTTGTAAACCCTAAGATATTAGATGTGATTTTAGGATGAACTTGTTCAAAGGATTGTTAATTCAATTAAATGTATGAGAAAGGATTCATTCCCATACACCTAACTAAACAAGGTGATTTTGATTTTGATGATTTACCCAAGTCTAGAATGATGTTTCCAAAGCTCTAAAGTTGTTTGGTGGGATGGGATGATAAATGTTTGAAATGGATGAATTGTTTGATGTGATCCTAAATGAACCTAGGAAGGACTTTTTACTAGGCCAAGATAGTGAAGAACATGCCTTTCTCTAAGAGTAATTCAAAATCAAAAGACTAATGTTTGCATGAAAACCATATGACCCAAAGATGCCAAGCACATGTGTGGGGTTCAATTGATTCAATCTTTGCTTAATGGATTCTTTTTACCACAAACACACTCTTGATTAGATTTCAAACTGAATTTCCAATGTCTCAACTTCGTCTCATTTCACAAGGTATATTATGTGAAACTTTGATGAATTTAAGGCAAGGGTTACCTATTATTTAACTTTAGGGGGAAAATTGAGATGTAAACTCAAGTGTTTAGAAACCTCTAAGGATGTAATCCCAAGGGAAAGCAATAACACGAGAATTTGGTCAGTGGTATTTGCCTCCTAAAGGGTTTGAAATTTTGAGGATCATGTTGAATGTTTGTTTGCAAATGTTTTTGAATAAAGCACTGTGTTTTCAAACCAAGAACAAGTACAAACCCTATGGATGTGTAAGATGATATTTGTTGAATCCCCACTTGGACAAGTCTAGGTATGCTTATCTTTAGTGAATGGTTAGATGCTTGACCCCACTGGCTCCCCTCCACGACTCATTAACGTCATTTGAGGCAACCAAGCATCAACACCCATGAAACTCCCATGGCATGTTTTCCATTTCTACTAAAGACCGTAAAAGTGTGGGGTGGCTTCAGAACAACCGTTCTTGCACCAATAAATAGATTAAGGATTTTGGAAAATTCTAGCGCATGGGTTCTAGTAAGGACTTTATGTTCGTGGAGATTGAACCATACAACAAGAGTCCCCTTTCGGATCCATCTTGTTGGAATCAACCACGTGATATTGGCGTTTCTTCCAATATCCTCATTTATATCCCGATTGGAAATACTTTTGGCTTTAGAGTGTTACCGATTGAGTCATTCCCTTGGGTGAGTACTTTTTCCCCAAGGTAGGCCCTCTAGGATAAACAAAAGCGAGTAAAGACAAAATCCATAACTCGATCAATCTTTGACGACACAAAGAAAGAGAATATACGCGATGATGCTCTACTCACACTCGCATAAGATGTTCAATTTTAAACCCAAATCAAAGTGTGTATGGGCAATTATTTACGCAACTTAATGTCACCAAAAGCCTTTTGATTCTCAAGATCACCATGAGGCACGAGAGAAGTGCATACGTCTTTTGGTGATATTACTTTGTGCAAATAATTACAAAGAAATAAAGACACACATTCATTTTATCCTTCAAAGCAATGATTTGATTCCTTTTAAGCACCAAAGGAAAGATGAAGATTTGATTGTTCAATTTTAGTCCAAAATCAAAAAGCTAGTAGGTGTCTAAGGTTTAATTTTAGCCCAATTTTGAAAAGGTCAAGACAGTGATACAAATTGAAAGCAAGTTGTCTTAAAACGAAAAACGAAATCAAGAAATGGATGCCTCAAGTTTTCACAATAAGCATTAAAAAATGCTTTTCCAAGTTCAAGTCCCCACTTTCCGATTCAAGAATTCTGCAAAGATTGTTTCCTATGCTTCAATTTTGTAAGTTCTCTGTGCAAACGAAATCCCTCCTACAAGATAAAAAAGACAAAAATTAAGTTTTCCTCTCTTTTACTCAATCACTACTATTGAGTTAAGATCAAAATACACTATACGGAAATACTGATTTAGGAGGCTAATGTTGGCAGTCCAAATGTGAAGTTCCCAAGAGTGTTTGCATTAGCATTCAACCTACACAACGAGAGATCATATATGAAAGCACATGGCATAAAGCACATTAGCATTCAACTTGCAACATTGAAGTATATGAGGAAGCTTCATGCTAAAGCATCAATTTTCAGTCAAAATGATAGTGAGTAAATTGAATGCAGTCAGCAAAAATTATGGGCAAGTTGAGTATAATCCAATTTGGAATCCACCTGTCAAATCCAGTACACATTAATATAAAAGCAAAAATCTACAAGATGGTAGTAGAAATAATTGTCTCTAGTCTAGCAGATACCGATGGCACCATCTATGGTAAACAATGTTGAAAAAACTATTTGATGTTCCAAAACAATACACCTACTCAATCACAAGATTTTAAGGTATATTTTGCCTTGGAATAGGGTAAAAACAATAAGGCTCCTCTATTCCTTCCTGATATTTAAGCCAATCTAGCAGCAACAAATAAGATTTCTGACATAAATCTTACAAAAGAACATAGCAATGGTTTGATTCTGCATAAAGGTAGATTTTGACAATCGAGGATTTCGTGGGTTTGGCTTCATTTGATTATGCGTAACAAAGAATTCATAAAGGATCTTCAGGCAGATGATGAGCATTATTTCCAAATCATTCCAAATAGAAAGAAGAAAAACATGAAAGAAGCATTTGCAACTTTCCAGACATGTAATAATAAAACACTGAAGATTCAAAAGTGTCTTTTAACTCAGCAAGGGTGCTACCACCAAAGCATCTGATAATCTCAATTTTTAAATATCGCATACTTAATGTTGGGGATTGTGATTTTGAAAATACATGGTTCGGTTGCATATGATAATAACATTTGTCAGTAACTGTCCTCCGGATTTTACTCAAAAAGAAGTTATTACTTTTGGAAAGAAACTTCCACGTAACATCAATTTGCAATTAATGAAACCGACATAAAGAGATAAAGAGGAAATATTATGAATGATCAGCTACCGCCCCAAGCATCATGATGGCCTGTTCACATCACAGCAATAAATGACCTGTCAAAACAAAGGCACAACAAAGATACGTGAGTAAAAGGGATGCAAAGATAAGTCACATAGAATGACTAGAATCGCTTTGATATTTGCAAAGTTGGCTTTTGGAAAATTCTTTAAGAAAGAATGTAGATTTTGTAGAAATAAAAATATGTAAGCAGATGAAATTTATTGCCACAACGACTCCATCTTTGGTGACTAATGGCTTTCAAAGACTTTCAAGCCCATTAAATAGGAGACGAGTTTGGAACAACACCTTAGCATATCAGGATCGGGCCGACATTGTAGCAAGAGTAGCCCGCAGCTAGATACAAGCAAAGAAATGTCTCATGAGAACTAGCCAACCCGAGAATACTTCAAAATTGTTAAGTAAATGTAATTGGCAGCTGCGTGAAAAGGACATGTTAAAAAACCATAGACTTTCAAACAAATGATATTAGCAGATAAAAGAAAGAAAAAACCTGACACGCTCAAGAGTACAAAGAACCAAGCTTAAAATTAGAACCAGCAGTGAAAGTCAAACATTCAGCGTTCAATACAGTTGATCTATTAGTCTAGGCTCATTAATATCAAAATAGGCAATCTTATAGTGACATCAATGTTTGTACGGTGTTTAAGATTTTGCTCTATTTCGGATGATTTTACTGCTACTATTGTTGGATTCTCATGGCTATATTTCAACAATTTAGAGAAAACCAGCCATCAAACAAGTTAGAACGCATTGATTATTTCACAAAAATTTAAAATAGGCAGGTTCCATTCTTCAAGTGCATTAATTGATTTTGATCACAAGTAGAAACTCACCTCCAAGTTGATGTTTACTATAGGCGGATAGCTAGAGAGTGATTAAATACAAATATCCAATCACCTGTCACAGATTATCTAACTAAAGTTCATTTGAGCAGCTTTTGAAGACTTTTCCAGTTCTCATGATCTCTCATGCAACACCAAATACCTACACATCTCCTTTATGCAGGTCGCTATTGGATCTGAGATTAGATCTCCTACCTGGCGCACCACCTCTTTATATTATTTATTGTTGCTATCATCCCTCTTGGCACGCATATTCCATCCTATGCAACATACAATTTGAAAATGATCAAACTTTCCCACGCCATGACTGCCTACAAGCTACAGGATGGACAAGCTACAGAGTGAACATTAATACGCAAGATAGGAAGATGTTGATCATGAGTTGTTGAATTCGCTTTTACACCTGCCCTATGTATTTGCTCGAGTGTTTATCAAAGAATTTAAAAGAGGTGCCAACTCACATAAATAAATGAGTGCAGGGAATTCTTTTACCAATCTTACGCATCATATTTTTTTACTAGACACAGTAAAGTATGTGAAATGTGTTGAACGGCAAAACTCAAAGGATATCTCAGATTTTTTTTTCTTCTTTTATGTTATAAAAGCTAAAAGTCAGCATTAAATCATGGTCCAGCAAATAATGACTTGGATGAAAATCACATTATACAAAGGATTTTACATCACAAGGACAACGCCATCGATGTGGAAAGGATGAGTATGAGACAAATCTCAATCCCTATAAAGCTCACAACTTAAAGTTCCTAGTGTAAAGATTTCTGCAAATTAGACAACACATCTATTCTGTTTTGGAAACATTGCATTGCTCATAAATACAAACCAATGCATTGGGCAGGTGGAGTACATGGTTGTTTAAGCATAGAGCATTCCTCATAAACTCTAAAACAACCTATTACAGTTGAAATACACAGTTTTTGAAGCAATAGATACTGATCTCAAAAGTCAAGATGCAACAATATAAATTGTAAGAAATGAAACAAGACTCCAAGGTGATTGGTTGATAGTCACATGCTCTCAAGCCCTCCTTCTAGCACCAGAATGTGGATCCCAAATCTGCAAACTTGCACAAATCAAAGCAAACAAATTACATCGTTAGCCTGAAAATGCAAGATCAGAATAAGAATCCCCCATAAAACCGATTTGCATTGTTAGAGAACAAAGAAAAAGATAAAATACTTGAGAAAATACAACCAAAAATAACTACTCCTTATTCTTAAACGAAGCAAATACTTGATCTTATGGGGGGATTGGTGCTTTTTTGATATGGAAAATAGCCCTTTCCCAACCCATTTAGATAAGCTAATGATAATGATGGACAAGATCATTTCTCAAATGAAGAGAGTGACCTTGCATGATCTTGGAGATGAAATGCTAAGATTGTGGAGTGATGGTGGGAAAAATCAGTTCTCCTGAAGAGAGTGACTTTACATGAGTGATTGTGGAGGATTTGCTCAAAGATGAAGCTTTCATTTATAGATTATTTTGATGAGATATTGGCCAAATGGATGAATGTGGGATAAAGAATCAAGCTAATGAGATGGAGACACTTGTCATCTTGTGAGTGGTTGAGGGATGTGCAAGATTTGGGAAATGTGCCCAAGAGGGGGAAATTCAAATTCAAATTTGTGCAATAAATTTTGAGAGGGGGACAAGAAAATGAGAAATAAATGCAATGTTGGAGGGACAAGTCAACTTGTCCTCATTTTCAAACTTGAAGGAATATTCTATTTTATGCCAAGGTGATGGAAAATAAGGGTTTTAATAAATCAATAAATTGATTTATTTGTGCAAGTGGAGATATCTAGAGGATTTGATGGGTAATTAGATTAGGTTAATTAGGGTTAATTAGCTAGGATGATGATTAGGTGAGTTTGACCAATTTGACTCAAATATTTGATTTATTTAAATCAGAAAAGGATGGAAAATGACTTTTGAGATTTTAATTAAATAAAGTTTGATTTATTTAATTAAAGGATGATGTGAGATTTTGATTTATTTAAATGAATAACCTTAGGACTAAAGACCTGATTTACCTGGTGAATGGATTTGTTGTGTTTGATTGAATGCATAATGCTAATTTTGTGTGTCTACAGTGACAATGAGAGAGAAAAAGAAGAATTAAAAATTGGCTTAAATTTAAAGAGGTTACATGACTAAATTAAATAAAGTGGTATATTTATTTAATTTAGAGAGGAAAGAAGGTAAAAGTATTTAATTATTAAATTAAATACTTTAAGAACCTTATGCAAATGATGAAATATTAATTAAATGAATGATTTAATTAATACCGGCAAAGTAGACAAGTAAAGGGATGAATAAGGAGACAACTTTGACCATATGGAAGTGGTTAAATTTAGATGTCTACATTTTTCCCCTCTTCAAAACATTGTTAGGATAATAGGGTTTCGAAGAAAATAAAATGCAGATGACTCTATAGAGGAAGCGAAAAGAAAAGAGATGCCCCAACATAGGGGAGACCAAATGAGCTACCCAAATGGAAAGAAATGGAAGGAGATGCCCCAGTCTCGCGAAAGAAGACTCATGGCAGAGGAATGGAAAAGAATGGTAGGGTATGCCCCCTCGAGAAGGCGGACGGGGAAGGAAAAGGGGTCCTGAGCAACTTCTTGAAAGTATAAACTGGTATATGTCATTGGAAAGAGCACGAAAAACCAAGAAGAATGGCTCTTGAACGAAGTCAAACGGAGGCTCAGTGTGCAAATTGCGGCCCCGAGAAGATAGAGAATGGGGGAATTAGTTGGAGGAAAAATTTTGTTAAATAAAGGGAAGAAATTTCCTTCATTTAGAAAGGTTAAAAAGGGGGGAAAAGTTTATATAAGGCAATTGTAGGAATTACCTCTCCTCATTTGAACAATAGTTAGTTGAGGAAGGAGGAGAAGGGGATAGAAAGAGAGGAGCAGAGGACAAGATGTCAGAGTACGACATTGACATTATCCACCAGGAAAATGGGGTGTGGCGATTCTTCAGTGAGTGCATCGTTCCACGCCAAGTTAGCTCCAAACCCAAATTTGTGATATTTTCCATTTTGTTTGAGTTTTAGAAAATTTGAAAAGATGGGTTTTGTTGTGGGGGAAGGGAGGAAAATGGGTAGGAGGAAAAACCAGGATTGTTTTTTCTTTTTTGTGGCTGGGGAGGGAAAAAGGAGCTAGGCTAGGGAGGGAGATGGGCATGCCCCGAAAGAGGGCGAGGTCGCATGTGAAGGGGCGAGCTCGAAGTTGGGTCTCGTGGAGGGACGGGTCCGCCCGTGCCCAGGAAGGTCCACCCGCGCATGGGGGCGGGTCCGCCCACACCCAGGCAGATCTGTCCGCGCATGGGGGTGGGTCCACCCATGCCTAGGTGAATCTTCCTACGCACAGGGGCGGGTTCGCCCCCGCATGGGGGCCGGTCCACCCATGCCCGAGCGGGTCCACCCGAGTATGCTCGCTTGGGGGAGCCTAGGAAGGTTTGCCCGAGCTTGGACAGGTCCACCCATGTGTGGGGCAGGGACTCGCCCAAGAGCCCGGGCGAGTTCACTCAAGCTTGGGCGGGTCCGCCCATGCCCGAGTGGGTTTGCCCATGCCCAGGGGCAGGTCCAACCGCAGATAGGACAGGTTTGTCCACAGCCTAAGACCAACAAGGGGGAAAAGGGGAAAGGAGAGGAAAAAAGAAAGGATAGGGAACGGGACCCAAAATAGGTGAAAGGAAGAGAAAGAGAAGATGGGAGAGAAAAATTGACAGAGTTGGCATGTCATGGATGTAGGATTTTGGTCGATTGTGGATGCGGGAGAGGTAGACAGAGGTACTAAGGAGATGTATAGCGGTCATGACAGGCGCAGATTATCAGGTGCTAGCGGAAGCAGGATTGTTACACATGTTAGCATATCCGACGATTAAGGCCCATAGGGCCATGTTGATAGCGTTGATAGAGCGTTGGGACTCAGCCACGTCGACATTTCATTTTCCAATAGGGGAGATGACGGTGACTTTAGAGGATGTTTGGAGGATTCTAAGGCTCCCCATAACAAGGCTCTCAGTCAGCAAGTAAACAGTAGAGGATGAGGCACTGGACGAGTCTGTGCATATTGTGTTTGGTGATGACGAGCTACCGATTCAGCAGCAGCAGCTGGATGTGGACAGATGTTTGTCCTACAATGTACCGGCATTGTCCCTATAACTAGCAAGGTTGATGAGCAGGATCCTGTTAGTGGACATGAGCAGTTGGTTCCTGCCTCTGAGGTTTGTGGGGGTGATTCAGCACATCATCGAGGGTCGAGATGGTAAGTTTGCATGGGGGACCTATCTGCTAGCACAGCTGTACCAGGATATGCATGTTGTATGCTACTGAGAGTCATTGATTGCGACACACATCACACTGCTACAGGTGTGGGAATGAGAGCATACCAGGGTTACTAGTCTAGTTGTGTTGAGAGCAGGAGGGCAGGATGATAGAGCAACAATGGCCTGGGGATGGGGGATAGAGGTGGGAGTGATATTGTGGTATCGGGAGGTTGGAGATGTGGATGTCTGGAGGAGACTATTTGATGTGGTGCAAGTTGAGATGATAGTATGGCATCCGTATATGCTGCCATAATTTAGGGACTGGAGGGAGGATGAGGAGAGACACATGGACTACTTCTACACTTGATGTTATATCAATGAGAAGGATTCGCGCGTAGTTGAGTTGCACAAGCCAGATTGGGTGACGAAACAGTTTGGAGTGAGGCAGGATATTCCTGCGGGGTGGGTGACATTCAGGCAACTAACACGAGAGCGGTCATGGGGGGATGAGCTGGATTTGGCGGTGGTAAGGGAGGAGTTGGAGACACTGCGATTGGTGGCATACCCCAGTAGGAGGGAGGGCCCGAGAGATGTAGGGACGACAGATCGATATGGTCAATGGTTTCAGTGACATCTGCCTCCACGGATTACACCAGCGGTGCCTATTGAGGAGGCACTATGGTTCGAATCAGAGGATGAGAGATGATTGAGGGCTGAGAGAGAGGGATAAGGTCCACGGGTACAACAAAGAGGAGGACAAGATAGAAGAGGACGACAAAGAGGAGGATAGGAGGCGGTCGAAGCCATCGAGGAGCCGATGAGGGTAGGAAAGAGGAGGAGATGACGGCGGAGAGCCCAGGGAGGAGATGGAGCAGAGGAGGATGCCAGGGCTACGGTGCAAGAGGATAGGGGACAAGAGTCCCAAAAGGAGAGGAGACAAGAGGCTCATGCTGCCACAGGAGATCGGCAGGAGGAGAGACAGGAGGCACATGCAACCATAGGAGGGTAGCAACGACAAAGATAAGAGGAGGCCGAGGCTAGTGGAGAGCAGGAGAGGATGACGGGGGAGAGGAGGACGGGAGCCCCCATGGTGATTGATGTGGATGAGATGGAGGCGTCGACAGAGAGTGGGGTATGAGCCATAGGAGATGGACATTAATATGGAGGTGCATGACATCCCACCACTATCAACAACACCACCTAGAGGAGAGGATCCAACAGAGGTATTGCGAGGGGCCTTGAAGAGGCTACGACTCAGTGAGCAATGATTACGATAGTTAGAGGCTGAGCGGAGCAGATTAGAGGCAAAGATGAGTGAGCTACATGCACTATTTTCCTGGAGCGTGAGAGACTGCTCAAATCTGACCATGATGGTGATAGAGGTGGAGAGGAGGTTTCAAAGAGAGAGGGATGAGGCACAAGATGAGGTGCTTGACCTGTAGGCAGAGGTAGAGAGGTTGCAAGCAGAGGTGGCCAGGGAGCATGAGGAGGGGGATGCAGGGAGATGGGAGAGAGACTGTTTGGTGGCTGAGGAGGCGATACGACAGACTGTTGGAGCAGGGATAGGGCAGGGGCCTATAGAGATTGGGGCAAGGACTGCGGGAGATATAGATGGTTTGTGGAGATAGATAGATCGCTTATGGAGAGAGAGAGCGGATCTGCATCAGTAGCAGGATGAGCTTAGGGACAAAGTGTACTATTTAGAGCAGACATTTGGAGATATGGGATTGATGCAGTGGAGAGAGGAGGAGATGAGGGTGCAAATACGTGTGTTGCAGATAGAGAGAGACGTGGCACAGGCACAGGTGCAGGCTATAGAGGCAGAGAGAGATGTAGCTCTTGCATGAGTTCAGGGGTCACAAAGTGAGCTAGAGGTGGCAGGGGCATAGGTACAGTCTCTTCAGAGAGAGAGGGATACAGTAGTGTCATAGGTATTAGTTGTTCAGAGAGAGCGAGATGTAGCCGAGTTCAAACTTCAGGCACTGCAGAGGGATAGGGATGCAGCGGTGGCTCAGGCACAGGCCATGCATAGGGAGAGGGATGTCGTAGAGGTGTGGATGTAGATGCTGCAGGGAGAGAGGGATGTAGCAGTGGCTCAGGTACAGGCAGCACAGGTTGAGGGTGGTGAGGTAGGAACAAACATACAGGGATTGCAGGCACAGTTACAGGCTGCACAAGTTGAGAGGGACAGGGCCACATAGTAGGTACAACAGCTGATATTAGCACAAGAGGCCTGGGGGTAGGAGCAGAGAGATATTAGTGAGGATCAAGATAGGTACAGGCATAAGCGAAATGCTGCTAGATATCAGGTTGGGCAGAGAGATGACTATATGCAAGAGGTGAGCTACTAGAGATGTGCCTATGAGCAGGCAGTTCTAGATCTGGCGTAGTGCAGAGCATGCTACATCAGATAGGTACCTCAAATGTCAGTACCATCCCAGTCATTAGGGACATGTACAAGGGGGTATAGCGACTATCGACGGACTCCTTCTCCTTATGGTGGTTACCAGGGGACTCCCACCCATAAGTACCAGGGGACCCCCACGTATAGAGGGCCAGTGCTGACTCTCCTCAGAGATCAAATGTGGCAGCTCACAGTAGAGCAGTCAGAGAGTAGATGGCAGGATACTAGTTTTTTCACAAGTGCAGGATGGAGGTTTATTACATGTTAGCAGAGATCAAATGTGATCTGCATCTCTAGATTTTGTACCTTATTTGATGATATAAATGATGGATATATATTTGATTATAATGTTTGAGACATTATGATGAGATGTACATTGTATTATTTTGATTATGATATACGATAGCCCTTATTGACACTATGTGTTATGTTTTATGTGATGGATGATTTAGTTTATGTATGCACATGTATATGATATTTTATGTTTATGTGAACGGATGATTTAGTTTATGTATGCACATGTATGCGATATTTTATGTTTATGTGGATGGATGTGATCATGCATGTATTAATGTTTATAATGAAGGATGAGATGAATATTTGGTATGAAATGTAATTAGGATGGATCTAACAATATGTTTTGCAGGTAGTAATGCATGTATTATGTGAATGTTAATATGGACATGTATGGGTTAAATGAAACTAAGATGCTTAATCTAATCAGTCTATGAAACATAAAATATGTTGTATCTACAATGTAACATGCAATATGAATGAAACATGAATTCCTAAAATGCAAACCTAAACATCAATAAGGACTTGCATGGGAATGTTGGTAGATGATAGGTGTAACGTAGGTGTGATACTACACCTGTCAAGAACCATTAGTACCTTGAAAGGAAAACCAATGGGAAAAAGAATCAAAGTTTGCACAACCTAAATCATGAGTCATGGGTTATGAACAAGGTTGAATGAAGGGTGCATACAAGGAAATGAAATGCAGTTAGGAATGCAATTTCCCATCTTCGGAGCATTGATTTTTGCTATAGCATAAGATACGAAATACCATGGTATATGAGACCAAGGTGAGTTGGCATCAAATGCATGAAACATCCTAACACCCCAAAGTCACGAGGACCTTCGTCGGGCCAGGTATTAGAATAACCACAAGCACAAAGGGATGTTCCCAATGTAACACAGGATTCTAGGGATCCTGGTGGATACTACATGGGAACAACCCAGTAGACAACAACAATAAACGATCAAGAGATTCCCCTGCGTTAACTCATCAAAATCCACAATAATATGATGGATCATGGTGGTTTTGATAAGTGAGAATAGGAAGCTCAAACAATAAACAAAAGTTAAAAGTATGAAAAGATCATAATCAAAGTTAAATGTCCTTTTCCATAGGATCACGAGGATGGATGGGTGATGATGTGGTTTGTTAGGAAGGATGCATCCTGTTGACACCAATGATGGATACTAAAATAAAATGACCCAAGTGACAAGATATTTTTCATTAACCAGATCTCCTAACACTAGAGGATTTTTTTTGTGAAGAATCGATTAGATAAGGGTACTCTTGACAACATGACACAAGAGACCAGAAATTGGACCGACACACCCTACAGACCTAGGGGCTCGAGGGCTGATTAGAGATTAGTCTTGCCTACGTGAAAGTGCAAAGCCCTCGTAGTTCCAGAAAAGACCATGGATAAAGCGGAAAGAGGACTAATGGAGACTGATGATACAACAATGAAACAAAGCCCCGGGGTTGGATCAAAAGATTGACCTTGCCTACGTGCAAGCATAGGGGCAACGTAGTTCTGAGAAAAGCAAAAGATGACCGACCGTGGATAAAAGCAAAAAGAGGACGATGGAGACAACCAATGGGGGACCATCATAGGATGATCTAAAGGCCTCAGGGGCAGATCAAAGAATCAGCCTTGCCTACGTGAAAGCGCAGGGGCAACGTAGTTCAACTAAGACCAAAGAGACCGATATGATAGGATGAGGCCCAGGTGGAGACTGACACGATGGATGATCCTAGATGATGACACAAACTAACAAACGGGAAAACTAACGATAGAAGCTCATATTAGGATAAAAATCTTAGGATGACAGATAGCATATAATCGTCCAATGCTCAATCAAAAGATACCAAGCGGCCAAGGATGGAATGGGAGAGGATGTCAGGATAGGATGGATGGAGTCACAAAGTAATTAGGACGCAAGGTAGATAATGATTAAGCCCTTTACGGATGATTCTTGTTATCAGGTTTTCACCATCCATACCTATCTAAGGCACCACCAAGGGTGGTTTTCACCATAGGACGAATTTATTTCTCTTTACTATTTTTGGATTTTTTGTTGATTTTTTTGATTTTTTTGCATTTTTGCAGGTAGGGTTACCAAGCGGACTTAGGTGTAAAACCTCTTTAGATGCATGATATTGATAGGCTCTTCTAGGGGCTCTCCTTCAAGGGTAGCAAGTCTGTATTCCCTAGATCCATATTTAGCGGTTATGATATAGGGACCCAACAAGTTTGCTTCAAATTTTCCTTTCTTATCAAGATCTTGTTGAGTACGTTGGTTCTCTTTAAGGACAAGATCACCAATCTAGAACTGTCAAGGGAAAACCTTCTTATTGTAGTTATGCTTGAGGTAGTCTGGTAGGCTTGCAGATGATCATAGGCTTTGATTCATCCTTCATCAAGTAATTCCAACTATGCAAGTCGTGCGACATGAGCATCTTCCTTGCTGATAAGCTTCTTCAGAGAAATCCTCAGTGATGGGAGCTCAACTTCGATTGGCAAGATGGCTTTGGCACCATACACTAAAGAATAGGGGGTGGCGCCTGTAGGGGTATGGATGAAGGTGCGATACGCCTAGACAACGGGATGAATATGGAGGTGTCAATCTCAACCAATGTTATTGACAACCTTTTTGAGGATGCGGATAAGGGTCTTGCTGGTAGCTTCTACCTGACCATTACCCTAGGGGTAATAAGGCGTTGACCAACAATGCTGGGTATGAAAGGTGTCACAGAGGTGTTTCATGGCCTAGTTTTTAAAAGGATTTCCATTATCTGAGAGGATGGTGGATGGAATACCATATCTGCAAAGAATATGGTAAAGGATGAATTTTGAAATTTGAGTACCGATGATTTGTGAGAGTGGCATTGCTTCCACCCACTTGGTGAAGTATTCAATGGCAGTAATTATGAATGTGTGGCCATCAGAAGATGGTGGGTAAATCTTGCCAATCAAGTCAAAACCCCATTGAGAGAAGGGCCATGGTGCTAGAAGAGGCTGAAGGTCTTGTGCCGGAGCATGAATCAAATCTATATCTTGCTGGTAGGGAAGGAATTTCTTCACGAATTCACAAGCATCATGTTCTAATGTAGACCAATAATATCCAGCTCGAAGAATCCTTTTTTCCAAGGCCATACCATTTGAATGGGCCCCACAAACACCACCATGTACCTTTGTTAGTGCAGTATGGGCTTCAGTCTCATCCAGACACCTAAGGAGAGTTCCATCATACCTGCGATGATAAAGCATATCACCAATGATGATGTATCGGGCTGAACATTGAATAAAGGATTTTAGTTGGTTTCGTGTGAGGTTTGGGGGTAAAATATTATCATGTAGATAAGTATATGTCTTGGTACCATGGGGAAGCGGGACCTACAATGTCACACACCATGTTAGTCTCAGGGATATCATATGTTGGGATTAAAATTTGTTCCACAAGGAACTCGCGTTTTGTTCAATCTTTAGGCATGTCAATCAGGGATCCAATAGTAGCCATAGCATCAACTGCTTTGTTCTATACCCTAGGAACTTGGTCAAATTGTATGAAGGTGAAATACTTCTTGAAGTCATCCACCATGCGTTTGTAGGGTAACAGCTAGTCATATTTTGTTAGGAATTCATCATTAACTTGCTTAACGACCAACAATGAATCACCAAAGACTCTCAAGTGAGTTATGTGTCACTGCTTTACAATTCAGAGACTTGTGAGGAGGGCTTCATACTCAACTATGTTGTTAGTACATGGGAATGCTATCCTGAATGATTTTGGGATGTAGTCACCTCGAGGGGTAACAAACAGAATTCCTGCTCCTGATCCATTATGAGTATATGAACCATCAAAATACAATGTCCAAGAAGGTGCTTTTGTTACTATGAAAACTTCTTCATCCGGAAATTCAGTGACCAAAGGGTAAGCATCCACTAGGGGTGCCTTGGCCAACTGATCAGCTATGACTTGTCCTTTTATGGCTTTGCGATCCACGTACTCTATGTAAAATTCACTTAGGAGCATGACCCACTTAGCCATGCGACCGGTTAAAGTGGTTCTGGATAACAGATACTTTAGTGGATCAATTTTTGCTATTAATTTGGCCGAATAGCTAAGCATGTAATGTCAGAGTTTTTGTGTACTGAAGACCACTACAAGGAAGGCTTTCTCCATCGGTGAATAATTTAATTCATAGCCGACCAGTGTTCGACTGATGTAGTAGATTTCTCGTCCTCTTGAGGACTCATCATGTTGTGCCAATAATGGCCCTAGTGCGACTGAAGTGGTGGAGATGTAAAGCAAGAGGTATTTTCCTGGAATAGGTGGCATCAAGATCAATGGATGATCCAAGTACTCCTTGATCTTATCGAAACCTAGCTAACACTATTGGTTCCATTTGAAGGTGGAGTCTTTTTTCAGATGATGGGTGAATGACTAACACTTATCTTCAAGTTGGGCTATGAACCGACGGATGGATTGCAGCTTTCCTTGGAGACTTCTTAGTTGTTTTAGATTGTGTGGGGGAGGCATATCCAAAATAGCTTTCACCTTGGCGGGATCAACCTCAATGCCTCTTCGGGAGACTATGAAACCTAACAATTTCCCTGATGTGACACCGAAGACACACATTTTTAGATTTAGTCTTAACTTGTACTATTCTAACCACTCGAAGATCTTTTTAGGATGGCAAGGTGCTCTACTCTAGCTCTAGATTTTCCTAGCAAGTTGTCAACATAATCTTCCATGATAATATGGATGAGGTCATGGAAGATGACAGTCATTTCTCTCTAATATGTTGCCCTCACATTCTTGAGACCAAAGGGCATAACATTGTAGCAAAAAGTACCCCAAAGTGTTGTAAAAGTAGTCTTGTGTTGGTCTTCAGGTGCAATTTGGATCTGATTGTAACCAGAGAAACCATCTATAAGGGACAACATCTCATGTCCTGCAGTAAGGTTGACCAACATGTCAATATTGGGCTGCGGGAAGTCGTCCTTCGGAAAGGATTTGTTAAGATCCCGGAAGTTTGTGCAAATCCGAATGTCTTTGTTTGGTTTGGCAATAGGACTATGTTGGAGATCCAATTAGAGTAGTCAATGGATCTGATAAAACTAGTGTCTAGTAATTTCTCCAATTCCTTCTTGACTAATAATACTACCTATGGATGCATTTTTTCAGAGCTTCTGTTTGACAGGCTTGGCATTTGGGCGAACATCCAGATGATGAACTACTAAAGTAGGGTCTAAGCCTAGCATGTCTGAGTATGACCAAGCAAAGTTAATGATACCATCTTGGAGTAGCTGAACAATGACTGAATATTCTTTCTCTGATAGTGATTTGGCTACATAAGTGATCTAAGGGTTTTCTGTAGTACCCAGGTTAACTTCTTGAGTTTCTTCAATTAGGATGGATGACCATGTGGATAATTGAGTTCCCACGAGGGGAAGATGAACATCTCCATCCTCCAGTTCCTCTTCAAGGTTTTCACTATCGGATGTGTTGTTTATTTTTACTTTTTCCAGGTCAGGAAGTGCCTCAGGGAGGTTTTCACTAGATGACCATTTTTTATTTTTCTTGTTTTTATTTTTGCGACTGGAGCATTCATCCTCCCCTAATCCCATGAGGTTGACATACATATCCAGGGAGACATTGGCAAGTGTGCTATCACGTAGGTCCCAATCAATGAGTTCAGGATGGCGAAGAGAAAGGCTAATGGTAAAGACGGATAAACAGTCAAACATGAATGGCAAGTCTGTGTGATCAACATCATTGTATGCATGTATGATGGATTCTTCCTCGGGTATGTCTTCCAAGGGACCATCATCCACAGTAACACTATTGGAGGTATTAGACGATGTTGTGGAGCCTTTCTTCTTTTTGTCATAGCTGAGGCCTATATTTCATGGAAGCTTTGATACATCAATAGGTTGCAACCATCCATGTTCTTCTTTACCTAGGCCCTTGCCTTGGTAGTTATACATTTCTACAAACTTAGTTGACCAAGGGTATACTTCTTGAAAATATTCCTTTAGAGGACGATCCAGTTGGGGTTCTTCACAGTATACCCACTGACTGATATCCTCTTCTGGTGCATGTCTTTAAACTAGGAGACCAGAAAGTGGTAGTGGGAATTTTTTTAGCACTAAAGGTGATGGTCTTGATTTCGTTTGGTGTAGAATGCGAAGGTTGGTCATACGTGTGTGGTGACGGTGGTGAAATGAAACTAACTCCCAAATTTAAAATGCAATGATTTAAATTGATTTCCAAAGATGAATTCTAAAACTTTTATGTGCAAATTGTAATATAATATTTAAAGCTCAATTAAAGACTTTGAAGTTTAAATTGTATATAAAAAACTGATCAACAAATTGCATTCAAATATGTTCAATCATGTTGTCAATAAATTATTAATTCAATAAACTCAAACACTTCATTGCTCAGATAATTAATAAAACATTAATACTTATCTTTTTGAAATGTGCAGCAGAAATCCCCAACTATTGCTAGAATGGTCATTGGTTCAGCCTCTTATGTCTGTGAGTAGTCTGGGAGGAAAGCGTACTTTTCTGCTCTTCACGAGTGCTGGTTCCACCAGAACAATGCTCAACACTTGTGCCACAAAACCATGCCCTGGCCAGGACCGTCCTGAGTGCATGCACTTGTACCCCAGGTTGGCCACCCACTGTAGGAGCGCCCCTTCTCCGTCCTGCTCACAACCTGCTAACCTTTGACCCTATTCCTGCAATATGTTGTACTTTCTTTTTCTCTTTTTTTTCCCTCTTTCTTTTTTTTTACTTTCGAAGTCTCATATGAATGCTTATATAAGCCTTAAGGGGAGGTTTCCAAACCATCACACCCTTTCACAAAGGTTACATTTAATTATTTTAAATAAATAATTATTCTTTAACCTTCTTAGAAGAGTTTTTACATATATGTTTTATTAATGTCTCTTTTAATCAAAGGATCATAATATCCTTTATTCTCCCTTTAATTTTAAAGGATTATTTCATAACTTTCTCTTTTCTTGGGGAAAAAGTCACATAACAGGTGGCATGGTGGCCACATTTAGAGTTGTATGCATTTCATATTCACCACACCCCTTGTCAATGATCTAGACTTTGGTGATAGTAGGATTGGTGGCAAGAGATGGAGTGGTTGTCGTGGTGGATGATGGATTGGAGGATGATGACTGAGATGCCCCCATTTTGACCCTAGGACAATAATGCAAATAGGGAAATGATACTTCTAGAGTGCGGCAGTATTCAAATGGTTGTGGGTCAGCATAAATGGTGATCTCCCATTCATTAACTAGGAACTTTAGGCATTGATGGTACGTGGAGGGGATAGCTTGCATGGTGTGGAGCCATGGGCGGCCGAGCAGGAGATTGTATGGTAAGTCCAGATCAAGGACATGATAGGTAGTGTACTGAACTAAAGGTCCAACCTAGATAGGAAGACTGATAATCCCTTTAGAATTTATTTCTACATTATCATAAGCCTTGATCATGATGATTTGATTACTCAAATCCGCTTGAGTATACCCTACCTGTTTTATGAACTTCAAAGTGCATAGGTTGAGGGCAAAGCCATTATCTACCAGGACCCTTTTTTATTTTATGACGGGAAACCAAGACTTCGATGTGTAAGGGACAGTTGTGATTGGCATCAATATTTGTCATGTCATTTTGGCTGAAGTGTAGCTGGTAAGAAAAAGCCAGGTGTCCTACTAAAGCTTGGAACCGTATGAGATCAATGTCGTTAGGTATGTGAGTATCTTGTAAAGCTTTGTTGAGTATTTCCTAATGCACAGGAGAAGACTTAAGCAAATTCAAGATTGAGATCTGAGTAGGGGTCTTTCCTAAGTGATCAAGAATGTTGTACTGAGAGTTTACAGGATTTGGCTAGGCGGGTGTGGAGGCTACAGGGACAATAATGTGGGATCGTCAGGTAGCAACAACACATTGGGGATCTTTAGCTTTAACATGTATCTTAGACACGCGGGGTTCTACCTACTCAATGTAATGGAAAATACCATCATAATTGAGGGGTAAATTCTTATAGCTAATGTTATTTGTGTTGTTGTCTTGGGGATTGTTGTTGGAGGTGCTTGCACCTTGATTATGGTTAGGAAAGGAATTTTGATATATCTACAATTGAGCATTGGAAGATGAAGGTTGGCTAGTGTCGACTTTGATATCTGCTCGATCGATCATATATTGGACATAGTTTCTAAGACCTTGATACTTATTCAGAGTGTTCCCTTTAATCTTATGGAATTCACAATATTCATTCTCCCTAAACCAGGTTGGTTTGGGCTTAGATTCATCAAGTGGTTTTGTGACAGGATATGTGATCGAATAGTTGACCTGTAACAACTTATTGAAGATGACACTCAAGGGTTCTCCTAATTGAGTATACTGGTGTTTTCCATTCCCTTGACTATTCTGGTTCAACTTTTGAGGAGGATGAGATGCCCCTTGTAGCACAGATATGGCATTAGGTACAAATGGTTGTTTCCTCTGGGATGTATTGGCCACCTGAACATGTTTAGTGTCAGTGACACCATCATTCACTGCATTTTTGTTCTTGTTCCAAAAGCGTGACTTATCGTCAGATGGCCTTTCTTTGTCATGGTTGTGTATCTTGATGTGCCCTTTGGCAATAAGGGCACGTTCAAGGATGGGTCCTTTTTCCACTATTTCAGTGAAAGTGGTGACACAGTGTAGCCTGAAATTATGAGCCATGTCAGGATGTGAGTTCTCCACAAAGAGGGTGACCATGTCTTTTTCTTTGAGAGGGGTTTTCATTTGGCTTGCTAACACATGCCACCTTTGGAGGTAGTTGATAAAGGTTTCACCATCACGTTGCTTCTCCTTAAGAAGATCCAAGGTATCAGTGTCTTTTTCTAGATTGAAGGAGAAGTAAGAAATATTTTTTTTCTGAAAGATCTGCAAAGGATTTGATAGACCCCCATTCTAGACCCATAAACCAATCCAAGGAATATCCCGTCAGGCTTCGTGGGAAGAGACGCAAGAGGTAGTTATCATTGTGCACATAACCTCCTAACACTGGGAGTAAAACTCTTGCAGGTGGGCTTTAGGATCCTTGTTTCCCTTGTATATGTCGAACTTTGGTATCTCAAAGTGTTTCAGGAAGGGAATTAGTGAGATGGACGGATCGAACAGATAGGGACATATATCTTCAAATTTAAAGGATTGTTTACTAGTCCCAGCTTGGAGATCTTTCAAAGTAGATTTGATTTCCAACAGGTCCGCATTAACCGGCGGCGTAGGATTCAACGCATATGGGTTGGATGGATATGGGTGGTAGGACGATGAAGGATCCTACTGAGATAGTGTCTGAAGGTTGACGTATGGATTTTGATAGTGAGATGATGATATCCCTTGTTGGTATGCCGAGGAAGTTTGTTGGTACTGGGGTTGTTGTTGCGAGGTATAGTATGCATTTGTTTGATAAGAATGTACGGCAAGATGCTGAGGAGCTTGAATGTGGTGTTGCGGATTGGTTTGCTAGTATTAAAGGTACTATTGCGACTATTGGGAGGCCACATAGGGTGGTTTTTGCTGGAATTGTTGTTGGTTATGATATTAATAGTGTTGGGGAGGTTGATGATGTGATGTTAGTTGTTGTGTGGGTCGAGATGGGATGTTTTGTTTTGGCTGAACTTACGGACGTAAAATGGATACAAGGAATGGGAATATGGTCTGGGCGACAGGTCAAGATGGATTGCCTTGTGATTGGTGTGGTGGTTGTTGCGAAGAGATTAAAGGATTATGTGGGGGTTGTTGTTGATGAGGCGGCTGAGATAATGTAGAGGCATTCTACAAAGGAGGTTGTTGGGTACAACGGGAACATTTGGTTGGGATGTACCTTGCGGAGGTAATTGAGGTGGTATGTTAGATTGGGGACACTGTTGAGATGTGTACGAAGGTGGTGGTAGATTTGTGGCCCTAGGAGGTGGAGGCAATGTGGTAAAAAGATTTACTCCAGCGTTGACTGGAGGTTGATTTGAAAGGGGTGGTGTTGTCAGCATTAATGGTGGAGGCTGTGGAACATTTTGCAGCATGCCATAGGCAAAAGGATAATTGGGATCAGATACTTGAGGAGCCCCCATGACTGAGATTATGGCATGTGGTGGATTTTTAACGTGATAAAGAACAGCGTTACCAAATTCAGGTTGATGCCAATCCTCCACTGGAGGAACATTGGGGATGTATGAACTATCTAGTGCATTTTGTGAACCTTGGGGTATGTTAGATGTGGAACTGCTATATTTGGATACGTCGACACCTAGTGGAGGTTTGACACCTTTTTCAATTAGGTGGGCCAAGATTTTTTCCCCATGTTTTTCGAACAGGCAATCTGTCATTTGCACATTGGTGGGGTTACTAAAATGTTCCTCAAGTGTGAGTTCAGGCTGATTGACCATGTTCTCATCTTCAGGTGGTGATGTGTTTTGACCATCAGTGTTGGATTGTGATGATGTACCATTATGGGGATCTCAAGGGATATTCGTACCATTATTGGGATCTTGTGAGATGTTTTCCATGTTGGGATCTTGAGAGATATTCGGTTGGGAATTTTGGGTTTGTTGCTCAGCCATTTTCCTTGTTTGTGACCGGGTCTGAATAGGCATGCAAGACGACATAATGGACTAGGATGCTATGATGATCTGGATTGATTTGATTAGATGATCGATTAGCCGACAAGGATGTAGCTTGATAGGATTGGATTGGATGATTGATAAAGGATTCAATTCGATAAACGATCGATGAGATCGAGTTGGATTAATTGATGAAATGGTTGGTAAAATCAGATTGGATCGAATCGATTGAGAAGACGATTGATGAGATAGGGGTTGGATTGGATTGAATCAATCGATAACACAATTGATGAGATAGGGGTTGGATTGGATTGATGAGAAGATTGGATTGGATTGATAAGCTATTGATAAGACTAGGATGGTGAAGGGATTCTAAACCAAGTTCAGAAATTATCCTTGGTAACATAAGGTGTTGATTGATCGATTAAGAGATGGATGTATGATGACAATGTCGAATCCAACTTGAGATGGAAGTGGATTAATAGGGCCGATAAGGATGATCGACTTAGGATGGATAACAATCCTAATCCAGTTTCGAAGGATGACGATCAAGCTCAGACACCTAGGTCAAGTCGAATAACTACTTCAAACAAAGTTTAGTGAAATGGGAGAGTGATTTCCAAAATGAGGGAAACGACAATCCGAAACGGATGAGTGGCCTTTCAGAACAAGGAAACGGGAGCCCAAAACGAGAGAACGACTATTGAGACGGATGGATGGAGTCCCAAATTGGGTAGATGAAAACTCGGAACTGAGAAATGACAACCCGAAACAAAGGAACGACTATCGGAATGAAAGAACGACTATGGGTGAGCAGTAGTCTGAAAGAATGAACAAATACCCGGATTGGAAAAACAATGACTTTGAACGGATAAATGGATGTTCGATTGAGGGAAATAGGCCTTCAAAATGGGGAGACGAATGCTCGGAATGGGCGAACAGTCACTGAGAATGGAAAAATGGGCCCTCGAAACGATGAAACGAGAGTTCAGAATGATGAAATAGGGTGACAACTAACTATTCAAGGGTCAGGTCCGCCCCTGGAGGTTAGGTATGCCCCTGCAAGAGGTTGGGTTCACCCCTAAATGTCAAGTTCACCTGTTTGACTGAAGGCTGATCAAATCTAACTAAATCATATTGAAAAGGGGTTGGTTCAGAGGTCAGGTACACCTATGCAAGAGGTTAAGTATGCCTGTGCAAGAGGTTAGGTACGCCTGTGGACTAAAGATTGATCAAAACTAACTGAAACAGGCTAAAAAGGGTTTGGTTTAGAGGTCAGGTATGCCTGTGGACTAAAGATTGATCAAAACTGACTGAAACAGGCTGAAAAGGGGCTTGTTCAGAGGTCAGGTATGCCTATGCAAGAGGTCAGGTACGCCTGTGGACTGAAGATTGATCAAAATTGACTGAAATAGGCTGAAAAGGGGCTTGTTCAGAGGTCAAGTATGCCCCTGCAAGAGGTCAGGTTCACCCCTGGAGGTCAAGTACGCCTGTGGAAAAATTTGAACATGTTTTTTGGACAAAATACTAAGGCAAAGGACCCAAAACACAACAAACAACCTTCATAGGATAAGGTTGACTCGACTGAATAGAAAATTACTGGTTTCACACAAAGAAGACAGTTTAGATAGCACGATCCTAAGTCTAGTAGAAATGGGTATGGCCAACAGAGTCTTCTATTCTAGGATGAACATGGTTGCTAGGGAGTCCTCGATATACACCTAGTACGTAAGGCCCAAACCGTGAACACCAACCCATTACAAGCGTGAGTCGAGAACCTTAGTGAGATACTAAAGGCTCGGACCAACTCTTCAAGTCATCCCTACGCTCGCCCATTATGACGCAGTTGGATTGAGGTACAGCTTTCACTCTCCCCCCTTTATATACCCCACCGGTATGCGTGGTTGGAATCGCCCCTTGGGGTGATGAAATCCCAAGTAGGTCCTGCTAAGAAAAGTAAAAGGGTGACTCAAAGAACTTGGTAAGCTATAATTTCTCATCACCCAAGATCGCCAAATGGCACAAGGGGATTAGATACGTCAAATATCTTACCAACAAGCACAACACACAAGGTAAATTAACACCTCTAGTTAAGTTATGTGTCTAAGTTATCAAGAAACAACAAGCAACAATTGATAAATAAATAGCCCTATAAGGAAATTTGATAGTGATTTTTCTTCTTGTTCCTTGCCAAATGCTGATTAGATGCTTGCAGAGACACAAACATCACACATTAGGGGGTCATAAACACTCAAAATAGCCAAAAAAATTGCTTAAAACTTAGTTTTTACCTTCTAGAAAAAGTTGTTTTTGGTAAGGTTCGCATGTCTGTTGGGTCAAGTACGCCCCTGGACAGGTCAAGTTCACTTTTCTAGGAGGGCAGCTTCGCTTGTTCAGAAGGGCAGGTTCGCCTATATAGGAGGGTAGGTTTCCATGTACATGAGGGCAGGTTCGCCTGTCTAAGGGGAAGATTCGCCTGTACAGGAGGGAAGGTACGCCTGTCTGTTGGGTCAGGTTTTCCCCTGAAGGTCAAGTACGCCCCTAGATAGGTTAGGTTCACCCCTAGAGGTCAAGTACGCCTATCCGATAGGTCAGGTTCACCCCTCTGCAACCTACACTTGCAAATAGTGAAAAATTAGAAAACGTGAAAGAACAGGACCCGTCTGTGAGTCCCACCAGGCGTGCCAGAAATGTGACCAATTAAAAATACTATTCTAGAAACGAGCAGCAACAAGAAATGTACAAAAAATAATAAAATCACCTAACACCTTAAGATTGGGCTAAAAGTTAAACCTAACAAAATAGATAGAATGATAATACCTTGTTAAGTTGCTCCTTTTGGTTGGCCCTTCGATTGTTGACATGATATATGCTCCTCTTGATGGCAAAAGATGTATGAATTAGATGCAATATGGATGGAAAATAGATGAAGATGCTATGTTGTATGCAAGCAAATGAGAATTCTAGTTAAGTATGGCTCAAATAAAAAATTTACAAGAGTTTAGCTAGAACAATGATCAACCCCCTAAATGAGAGAAAAGAGGGGCTATTTATAGAGGAAGTTGAATTCTCTAGAGAATTCAACGATTGAGATTTATCCAACAAGGTCAAGATGAAGGGCTATGGTGAGTTGAGGATTCACAAGCCCTCACATCTTGACATATGGAATGTGAGATGGCTTAGGGATGGTGATGTGTAAATGAGGTGGAAGGAGGGTACATGAGGTGGAAGAAGGACAAGTACTTTGCAAGTACCTTGGGGAATGAGAAGATTTCCTCAAAACGGAACTTTTTGTCCCTAAGTGGAAATGAAAGTGACTTTTGAGGAATTTTAGAATTCCTCAAAAATCTCCATGGGAAAAGGGAAAGTAGTTGGAGAAATAAATGTGAATTAAAAATTCACATACTTGCAAGAATCTCATGGACAAGATAGGGTTCCAAAAAGGGAAGTCTTTGTCCACATGTGACTTGATGTGACAAGTCAAAAGATTCTAAAAGATACATGGGAAGAGGAGATTCTAGGAGGAATAAATGTGAATTTAAAATTCACATGGGAAAGAGGGTCAATACCAAGAAAGGCAAATGAAAAGGTTGACTAAAAAAGGCATGCTAAATGTGGCTAATGACCTTGATTAAGGTTGTGCAAACACATGATTAAGATAATTAACTAAAGATTAGAAGCAAGTGGAAAATATTGGAGGATGTGACACATCCTAACCATAAATTAATTATGATTAGAAGAGGGTTAGATGGCTAAGAGGAATTAGAGACCAACTTGCAAAAGTTGGAGGATGTGACAATGAGAGAGAAAAAGAAGAATTAAAAATTGGCTTAAATTTAAAGAGGTTACATGACTAAATTAAATAAAGTGGTATATTTATTTAATTTAGAGAGGAAAGAAGGTAAAAGTATTTAATTATTAAATTAAATACTTTAAGAACCTTATGCAAATGATGAAATATTAATTAAATGGATGATTTAATTAATACCGACAAAGTAGACGAGTAAAGGGATGAATAAGGAGACGACTTTGACCATATGGAAGTGGTCAAATTTGGATGTCTATAGAAACAAACCTCACGGTTGAGTCCAAAAGGCCACAAAAGCCCCACTTTTGCATCCTAGTGGGATAATTTTCAAATGGATGTGAAGAGTTCTTTCGTTCACGATAATTTTCATGAGGAGATCTACATGGAGGAATATATAGGATTCATGCAAGAAACTTCTCTTTTTTCTAGAATTTGATATTCATTGCATGGTCTCAAACAAACCCCATGAGCTTGATATGATAAGATTGATGCTTCCTTGCTTGTGTTTGGTTTCAATTGTTGTCACTCAATTTGCATAGTGTACATTCAAAGACATGGAGATGAGATTTTAATACCAAACTTGTATGTAGATGTTTTGATTCTTTCTATTATATCCTCATCCATAATTAAATATATTCAACACTCTTTGATGGAGCGCTTTGACATGATCGATCTCAAGCTTCTGTAGTTTTCTTGGTCTTTAGGTTCTATAGTCATATGAGGGGATCTCCATAAACCAAAAAAATGATGTCATTGACTTGCTTCATTGATTTATCATGGATTATTGTACACCTACTCCTACACCATTTTAATATATTGTAACTATGAGTACCACTTGCACAACACCTAGTGTTGATGTTACTTTTTACAAACAATTAGTTGGTTTTTTTTTGTATTTGACACACACTCATCCTAATAATACCTTCATTGTTGGGCTTAAATTCATTAGAGTAAAGGAAAAAACCCTATTTATTTATATTTAGGGCATGAAACATTTTGGAATTTGATACACACTAGGAGAGCTTCATAGATAGTAGGCTTCACCAACTCAAATAAAATTGGGTGGGTGATGTTGACTTATGGAAGTCCACTTCTAATGTTTATTTTATACCTTGGTTCTAGTCCAATCACATGGTCTTCCAAGAAGAAAACTACTATCATGTTATCGTCCACAAAGGCTAAGTCTTCCAAGAAGAAAACTACTAGCCATGAGGTTGAAATAATGGAAAATGGATTTGTTGCTTATGGTTGAACCATAAATTTTTGGCACCAATGCACTTCTCTAGCTCTTCTAGGGTTTTTCACCTAAAAGGAGAGAGGTAGAGCCAAAAATGCTAAAGGGTTCATTCAAATTATGTTATGTATGATGTTATCTAAGCTAAATGAAGTGAACTAAATGCAAGTAAGTGATCTATATGACTGATTATGAATGTAAAACTAAGATTTAGGCTATGTTGGAAAACACACTATGATATGCAAACAATGAACTAAAAGATGAAAAAATGCAAAACAAAAAGAGAAAGGTTGAATCAGAGTCCACCTAGGCAAGATTTGAGGAATTTAGAATGGTCTGAATGTTTTTATGAAATTACTGAAAATCAATAGTGGGACCCATTCGCCTAGGGTGGCAAATTAGTCCTGCTACTAGTGAAAAATTATCGGGAACCAGTTTCTAACTGTCAGGATCTAGAATCTGACAAAACCTAGATTTTTCAGTCTTAAGGTGGGACTCATTCACCACTAGTGGTGAATTAGTCCTCTCCCAAAATTTTGAGAAATCAGGAGACAACTCTGCAACACCAAATCTGGAAATGTCTGCTTGTTGGGTTGCCAAAGTCAATTCTGTAGGAAACAGACAGAAAACCTTCTCCAAGCTTGAAATATGGTTCATTTGACTTAAAGTACCTAGTTGACTTGTTGACCAATCTTCAATCACCTAAATTCTTGTTAAATATGCAACCTAGGTCTGCAAACACACATGCAAGAGAAAATGGTTGAGGGTTAGCAAATAGGGGTTTTCCTTGGTCAAACCCCACTTTGGTAATCAAACCCTTAATGAAATAATGAAATGCAAGAGAATGATAAACAAATAACATGCAAATTCTATCAACTTACCAAACACTTCTTGATGAAAATCTGAATTTGTATCAATGGATGCTCCACAATGCTTGAATAGTGCTTGATTTGATGTTGTAAGATGCTTGAATGCTTGAGTGAATAGGTGAATGAGTGAACTTGATGAATGGGGGATGTAAAATGAAAAGAAAAACACTTATTTATACACACTTGTGCCTTAGTAACCCGAAGATACCTCATCACAACCCGACATCAAGTGATTTTGAATAAAAACCCAAAAGGAAATTTTTGGAGCCAAGGGAGACTCATTCGCCACCCATGGCAAATGGGTCCCTCCTAGGACCTGAAAATGGGTGTCAGGAATTATCTTGTATTTAATGTTGTTTTTTGGGCTTACATTCAAAAATACACTTAATTAAGCTTTATAAGGGCATAAAGGGTTCAAATAAAGCATAAGAAAGAGATAAATAGTGAAGTTGTTCCTAGAAAAGCGTGAAATCTTGTTACAAGACTTTACAACACTTCAAAATAGGACTTGATTAGTGATGAAAAGGTGATTTTTAGGTGAATTGCAATTAATAGAGTCTAGAAGAGTGTAGAATTTTTTTACAACACTTCGCAACACCTACACAAGACGTCATTATTTAAATTTTAGTACATAAATATGCATGTTCAAGCCACATTACAATATAAAATCAAAGAAAAATAGACCAAACAACATGAAAAAATAACTAAAAGGCCATGAAAATGACAAGGGGCCATTTTTCTATGGCACAATGGTTTAGGACATAGAGCAAACACACTTCACAATCATTTCATTGAAGGGAAACCCTAGAGATCTCAATCTAAAGTATGTAAAGGAGAAAGAGATCTTGCAATAGGGTTGTCTTAGGGTTTGATTATAAACTAAAGAGGGGTTCACCACCAAGCTAGGGCTTGGAAAGACAAATGAAATGCAAGACCTAATGCTAAAACCTAATGCAATGCAATCCTTCACTAAATGACCTAGAAAAGCATGCAAAACAAAATAGAAAGTTGAGAGATGAAAGGTGTGCACCTGGAAACCTAAAGAAGACTGGATGAAGCTCTGAAATACTAAAAAACACTAATTTTAATGTTGAATAGGACTCATACACCAGTCTGGGTGATTTAGTCCTAGATTAGGATTTTTGGGCAGGAACTGGTTTCTAGCACTATAGATTCTGGATCTATAAAAATTTAGAAAATGACCTATACTCAAACTCATACACCAAAACTGGTGTATTATTCTAGTTAGGGTTTTCTAGAAATTCAAATTCTAAATCTACTCTTCACTGTCTGCTCTGTCCTTTCCAATTGATTTCCGGTTCTAAAACCCTAATTTGCAACATGTAGAAGTCTTCCAATGATCTCTAATGCAAGGTGACAACTTTGACAACTTTGAACACTTTGATAACTTTCTCCAAACTTTCTCTTTAATGTGTCTTCAACCTAGACCTGCAAATCACACACTAAAGAGAGGGAAAAATGTTGTTTTGTTGGTGGATAGGGGTTCGCCTTGGTCAAACCTCATTTTGGTAATCAAACCTTGTAATGAAATGAAATAGGAATGGAGAATGATGAATGAACAACATGCAATGTTACAACTCACCAAACCCTAGCAATAAAGTTTTGCAAGCATGTATGAAGTGGCTCCAATGGATGTAGATCTTGTCTCTTGCTTGAATAGAATAGATCTTGAATGGAATGCTAGCTTGAATCATGAAACCCTACATCACAATTGTTAGCTCAAAAACAAACATGATGCATGATGACTTTGACATGATGCTTGATACTTGAAGAATGCTCGAAAACACTTGATAACCTGCCCTTGAATGCTCTTGTGAACTCAATTTTACTATAAGAATGCTCATTCAACTTGCTAGGTCACTTGATTGCTTGTTAGGATGAAAATGAGTGAAATAACCTTGTATTTATACTTGTTTTTGCCAAAGTTTTTGAAATTACAACACTACAAGCCAACATCAAATCTAGGAGAATAAAATCCCACCAAGAATTTGACTTAAATTTGATTTTGGGCCACATGGGACTCATACTCCCAAGGTGGCGTATGAGTCCCATTAGGCATTAATTATGGGACCATTTTCAAAAATGCTTAGAAAGGTGTGAAATTCAAATCAGGGCCCAAAACCCTAGGTGGGACTCATATGCCCAAGGTGGCGTATGAGTCCCAAATCACTAAATCTAGACCACACAACCTAAAAACACCTAAATTATGATTGGATTTTGATTTATGTTGGGATCATCCTCAAATATATGCATTAAATGAGGCTTGCGGATGCAAAATAAGGCCAATTAAAGCATAAAGAAGCCCAATTATTAATGACAACCTTAGAAAAGGGTGAAAGTGTGTTACAACACCCTAAATAAGGTATGATTAGGTTTGTTTAGTTTACAAGGGCCCAAGACCTAATGTGAGTCTGTTAAACACAAATGTACAACACTAATTCAAGGCATCATTAAGCTTAAATTTATAAGGAGGGCCCAAACAAGTGTGAAAATGTCACTGATGACATTTTTCGACACTACAGAGGTTATATGGCTTCAATAGCTTATGAAAAAGTTTGGTCTCCTACCTGATCATCCTACTATTATTTGGTGTGATAACTAAAGTGCCATTCAAATTTCATGTAAATCGTTTGATCATCATAGGATGAAGCACTTTGAGATTCACATGCATTTCATTTGATAGCTTACCCATGATGACATTCTCTCCTTAGAGTATTTGTCTACTTAGGAGTAGGTTGTTGACATTTTCACTAAAATTCTAGAATCACATCACCATATCTTAAGTTGCAAAATATGCTTGGAGTGAAGGAAGTTATCCTTTGGGGTCTTGATTTCTTCCCTTATATTTAGTTCCCCTTTTTGGAGAAAAGCTTTTTTCCATAGGGTTTTTCCTTTACTCCATTTTTGATAGACTTTTATTTTACACATGAGTACCTTATTGGGCCTTGTTCTAAATAGTCATTGTTCAATGATTTTCTCCCTAAGTATCAATTAAGGTGGGATGATAGTGTGAAATGGATATTACACATTTAGTTTATATTTTTCTAGTTCCTAGACCTAGTAAACCTATTCACACTAGCTTGAGCTCACTTATTAGTTTAGTTATTTCATATCACAGGCATGTATGATTCATGTTTTCAAATTTGTTCCATGTGTTCTACATGTGTCACACCTCTTGGGGAATTAGTTAGTGTTTCACTCTCACCTTCTTATTTCTACCTTGTCCTACTTATACAAGGAGTTGCTTTGTGTATTTTATACATTTTCATGATAGCTTTTTGGTATTTTGTGTGCATATTTATTTTGTTGAAGTTCTTGGTTATTGAGTTCATTTTATTGCTTCTACAATGTATATATTACTATTCAAAAAATAGTGTTACACATATTTAAAAAGGTGGGTGGAAAATGTCACACTAGGAAAACTAAAGTTGGGTAGTAGCTTAAACTAAGCACAAATACACAATTACAATATGGTGCTATATGATGAGAGTAGGAGAAGTAGGTGGATGAGGTGGGTTTCGATCATTTGATTTACCCCATAAATTAGTGGGGTTTGAAGTGTTCATGGGAGGGTCGTAACCATTATTACCATTTTTATTATTACCCTCTTTTTTATCTTTAATAGCCACTCAAATAGAATAAATAACAAGATCTAGCTAAGGGAACTTGATAAAGGCTATCCAATTAGTAGTCCCACCATCAAAAATTGGGGGAGAAGAAAAATGGTGGTTAATGGGATAAAAAATATCATTGCTGAGAATAATATCTTCTCACAATAGGTATAGATGCCTAAGAATGAGCATCATAATTGTGACAAGAACATTTGCTACACCATCAATGATGCCCATGAGGTGGAGTTCATGACCTCTACTAGAGGTGGGAGCAAGAGGGACCATAATAACATTACATGAGGCATTACCCCAATTATCCAATAGGACTTAGAGGTGGGAAAACTCAAGTATAACTTTATTGGCTTGCACTTGATTAGTGAAAATCATAGCTTTAGAATAAAGGAAAAAATTATGATTGATAGAACATCCAAAAAATAGCAACATTTTTATCTTTCCAAATGCTAAATAATTTTCCCCCTAAAATCAAGCCAAATATAATTATATGTTGACATAATTCTAGGAAGTTCCTTAACAATGCCACATGCCAACCAAAAGGTTTAGGCTAAAAAGGCTTGAAAAAGTCATGAATTATCCAAGTCTAGGCAACTTGATCTCTTGGATAGAATCAAGAAAAATGCTTGAAAGACTCCTAGTGACCACAAAAAGGACATTGGAGATTAGGAATCCCTAAGTGGGTTGACATGGAACCCACAAGAATGCATTGGAGAAGAATACACAAAGAAAAATAAGCGAGCTTTAGCTCATGAATGATTGACTAAATGGTACAAAATATTTGTTGCCAAACTGATAATAGAAATTACATAAGTTGTCTCTAGTTTAATATAGTCACCATAGGTAAATGAGGTGAAAGCCAAGAGTAGCCTTTATAAGGCTTATAATTTGAAATGGTATATTAGGGTACCCTTTCAACCAAGGTTTGTATGAAACCAAACACTAAATTTATCAATCATGTTTGTAGGAATTACATTGATAATAATTTCAAAACTTTCACAATCTTGAATGGATCGTTGAAAATTTTCTTTGAGTTTAGGCCAAGTTAAAAAAAATGGCTACTTTAGAAAAAAGATCTTGAAGGTCCTTGATCCCCCTTTTTGAAGAACCTTAGATCACAAATCCATGTGGTCTAAGTAAGAGGATGGTTCTTGCACTAAAATACAGGAGACCACTAAATGGATTGTTGATTAATAAAGAGACCATTGTGAAAGCTAGTGCTATTCCAAAGAAACTAGGGATTGATAACTTCCCAAGATCTCCAAAATTTTTTATCACAAAATTCCCTTGGATTAGAATGAGCCCTATTATAATGAGAGGGGTATGAAATTTACTCCACTTCTAAGTTGTTCTTTAAGAAGAGATACTAGAAGAAATATATTGTTGAACTAATATAATTTCATACCTCATTACCTTATAGAGCTTAAATGATCCTTTTGGCTCACAAAGCCAAGCCTTGGTGTTGTGGAGATAAACCCAATCCTTAAAAAAATGTGGAAGGCAATAATACTCCAAAGCCACATGGTGAAAACCTCTATGATTCATGGAGAAGGCCTAAAGAAAGTATCAAATAAGCTTTTCAAGCTTTAGATAAAAGGCTTTAGAAGAGACCCCAAAAAAGAAGAATATACATATAATTGCTAGAATTTCTTAGAATAAATTTGGAACTTCCTAGCTAGAGATAGGGATTTAGTTACTCAATATGCTAACTTCTTCTCTATTTTGGATAAAACAACTTGACAAAGAGCTATTGAAGAAGCTTAAAAAATAAAAGGAATATCTAGAAACCTAAAATAATTTCAATTCCCAATCCATTTCTACCCATAAGAGTCAAGCCTATAACATTGAGTATTCTTTCATTGAATACTAGAACCCAAGGCTTTGCAAAAAAATATCCAAGAAATAGAGAACTTGGTTAATATTGTTTTCCTCTTCCAAAAGAGTGAGAAAAGAATCATCAACGAAATACACATTACTAGTTGAGCCATGGAATTAGTTAAAGAGGTGGCCTTTAACAGCCTTTAAGAAACAAAATGAGCCAATAAAAATCCAAAAATCTTCAGTAGCAAGCACATATAAGGTGGAAGCTAAGGAACATCCTTAGCAAATAGACTAGTAAAGGGCAAGTGCATTGATTGATAGCCATTGATAGTGAGACATGTTGAAGAATTTGAAAAGAACATATGAACTACTTGAATATAGCACTTGGACCAAATCCTAAAGCTTGAAACATGGCAAGGATAAAAGGTGACTCAATGCAATCATAAGTTTTAACAAAAAAAATTTAAAGAATATAACTTGCTAATGAGATTGTTGAGCTCATTACATACCTTCCTAAACTGCTATGGTATCATCTAAAATATATCTGGACTTAATAACCCCGGTTTGCTTAGGTTGCACAATTTCAAGGAAAAGATGGTACAACTTTAATGCAAGAACTTTGGCTATGATCTCTATGAAATATTAAGTAACATGATTGACCTCCAATTGCAAATATCTTCAGGATGCCCAAACTTAAATATGAATTTAATATTTTCTTTGATAATGATGAAGAATTAAAATGAAATACTTCAACTTTACGAAGATCCTCATTCACACCAACCCAAAAAGACTTGTAAACCTCACAAGAAAATCCATCACAACCAGAGGCTTTATCATTGACCTAATAAAGACATGTTCATGGAAATCAGCAGTAGAAACCATTAATTGTGGTTATTTATGTATTCCAGTACATTATACTAATACCTGTTCAAGGCCCTATTCAGGTAATTGATTCTGTGTTCTTGTAAAAACCCAGGTTGGTGAAAGAAACGATGGGCTGGTTCAAAGTCATGGTTTTCCAGTGATGCCTTTTTCTGACTTTGCAGCAAAACTACCTACAAAGTGTATAACCAAGCTATTAAAATCACTGTTTTTGTAGTGCAGATTTTGGCTTCATGGGGTCCTTAGACAACGACTTGGCCGTAGAATTGGTTTTTAAAACTATTTAATACTTTTAGATGGATTCATTGTAAATAATCGTTTTGTTTAAACATCAAATAGAATAATTTAATACTTTAACAATATTATAAATTGTAACTGATACTGTGGAACTTACTTTTTCATTCAGTTTTTCTTTCTCCGGCTGGTTGTTCAATGTTGGCTTGTTTGAATGGGTGCTTGACCTCACAAACTTTGAAAGATGAAGAGCACTAGAATGGAATCTTTTTCTTGTGAATGGACAGCTAGATATGATATTAAACTTTACTGCAATGACTTTAGGAAATCCAGAAGAGATATACACAGATGGGTGTGAAGCAGAATAGCACAGAGAGGCAGCCATGCATTTTGTTCTTGTCCATGGAGGCATGTATGGGGCCTGGTGTTGGTACAAACTCATCCACCTTCTGCAACAAAGTGGCCATGTAGTCACTGCTATTGATCTCAAATGTGCAGGTGCCAGTCCTGCATCTGCAGATTCTGTTCACTCCTTTGAAGATTATAACCAACCGCTCATGGACTTTTTCACCCATCTCCCTCCAACTGAAAAGGTATTCCTAATCTATATTTAGAAAGGTTTCAGCCAAATTCACTGTCAACAATTCACCCTCAGAAAATTCACCATCATGACAAATTCATCTAGTGGAAAATTCATCACCAGCAATTCACGGCACTGCTGAACTTTCCACGAGGTGAATTTGTCATGACAGTAAATTTTCCAACGTGAATTGTTGACCGTGAATTTTCCTAGTCATTTAGAAACAATCTATATTTTGAGTGCATATTCAGTCTCTTCCATAAAGAACCAAAAAAAAAAAAAAAAAAATTAATTTTCTATATGTGTGACAGATAATCCTTGTGGGACACTGCTTTGGAGGAACAAGTGTAACTGCTGCATCTGAAATTTTCCCACAAAAAATTGCAGTGGCTGTATATGTGTGTGCCATGACCAACAGTGGGGATAGCTTACAACAAAAATTACAATCTGTAAGACACCTTAGTACTATTTTTAATCTTGAAATGATTTTAATATCAGTTTTTCTGAGCTTTCTTGTCACTTGGGTTTTGCTTATTTTTGAGAGCAAAAAAATTGGTGTTCTTGTTATACAGAATCGAAAGGAACTCAACCAAGACTTCATATATAGCTTCGAAAATGGCCCCAATTGTCCTCCAACATCAATGTTCATACCCACCCACTTGCAAAAGCAATTTCTCTGTGGAGCAAGTCCACCTTTGGTAATAATAAGCATCTCTTTATTATTCTTCTGAATTAAAAAAATCATTTATTTCCACTAGTAATACTGGATTTATTAGTCTAAATAAGCAATTCCAAGGCCACATTTTCTAGGCCTACCCAATAAAACAAATAAAAGTTTATTTATTATAAAAACAATTCTTCTTTTTCATAGATTGCTTAAAATGAGAGGTATAAGATTTATAAGCAATGCTAGCATTAATAATTTTTTTATTTTCTTCATCTTATAACAGGATATAATTTTGGCTTCATTGTGTCTACGTCCATTTCCACTTAATGTTTGGGAGAATATTCACTTGGAAATAACTGATGAAAACTATGGCACAGTGCCTAGATTTTTCATAAGAACAAATAAAGATGGCATAATCTCATGTGAAACTCAATATGAATTTGTAGAAAGCTCTCCTCCAAAAGAAGTTTACAGCTTGGATTCTGATCACAGTCCTTTCTTCTCTCAACCTGATCAACTTCATCAATTGCTCCTCGAGATAGCCACCAAGTTCACTAAGGCAATTATAGAGTGACTAAATAGTAAAGACAAAATCTTACTATAAAAATTACCTCAAGAATGAAATCTATTTTGTTCCAAAAAAAAATAGAGGCAATCTTTTATCCTTTATATTTTAAAATAAAAAATAAATCTAATAACAAATTGTGACAGATTTTCAGGTGATAAGTAGGAGGTATTTTTCCCCAGCGTGTCAAATTATGATATTGCTATCAGGATTCAACCGTGTAGTTTCGAGTCAAACTCATTGACCCATGTTTCATGAGTAGTGGTTCAACAAGAACCCATCTCTCATGATTTTCAGGTTCCAAATTTATGATTTTATTAGTCAAAATTTACATTTTAATTCTTACAAATAATATTACATTTAGTCTATTTTTCCAAATTTTTCCATATACTTATATTTTTGTAGTTTAAAACTTTTCATATGTGTAAATTTTGAATGAAAGATTCACATTTGCTCTCTATGAATAAACACAACTTGGATCATAACTTCTAAAATTTTGAAGCCACATTAACTATTTCATCTTTTATGGCTTATATCAAGGGTTTTGGGGAAGTCTTGGATATCTTATGGAGGGATTATGTAAATTGGAGCTCAAATTGAAGTATTTAAATTTTTTTAGTCTAAGCATTGTAGAAATCATATTATTTGTTGTGTATTTTTTCTTTTTAAGATTGTATGAAGTGAACTATTAAACACAAATATTATGATTTGTAAAAATTGTGATTTTTTAAAAGTAGATATTGTGACTTTCAAATTTTTCAATTGTGAAACTCCATTGCTAAATTTTTTATTGAAAAACATGTAATTTTTAGTAAATGGGGCAACAACCTTGACACATCAAATTTCAATATCATGAAATTAAAAGAAATCATTAGAAATTCATCCATCAAATCCCAATGCTAGGAAATTAAAAGTAGAGACATGAAATGCATCCATTGTAGCTATTGTTACAAGCCAAAATGATAAATAGATACAAAAACTTATAGACAATAATAGTTTGTATTAGGGAATAATAAGAAACTAAAATTTAAACAGTAAAATAATGAATGGGAAAAATATTAAACACACATGTAAAAATAGGTCTTTTCAATGTAACCCAACTCTTATTAGAAAGATTTGATTTTTTTTTTATAAGTTAATGTGGCAGTGTGGGGCCACACCCATATATTGATAAGATTGAACTTACATCTAAAGTAAACATCAAGTTATATTTTGAAACCCTACAAAATATTGATAAAAATGTAAAATCACATTGTGGATAGTGATAAACAAATACAATAGAATTCTATACATTAATGCATTATGGTCTAAAGAAGAAAAATTTGCATGAAGAAACAAGGAGTAATAAGTAGCTAAATATTAACCTCTAAAAGAATGAATAGGGAAAATATCAAAGACACATTAAAAAATAGACTTTTTCAATGTAATCCAACTTACACTAGAAAGCTTTGAACCTACACCTAATGTAGAGATCATTATATTCTGAAACCCTACAAAATATTAATGAATGCAAAATGACATTGCGGATAGTGATAAACAAATACTATAAAATTCCATAGATTAATAGAGAAACACATATGTTTTCAAAAATCACTAAATTGCATGCTAAGGAATGAAATTGCTACACAATTTTGACAAATGATATTAATTAGTAGATAGGAAAACCTTTTATTATGTATCTATATTCATTTCTTCCTAGAATTGTACAATTAAGTCACATAGGTATTTTAAATTTCTCACATTTTTCTTGCTTGACATATCTAAAGATAATTTTCCTATACAAATGAGAAATTTTGAAAGCCAACATATTTCCCTTTAAGAAATCGGAAATTTTACAAACTATGATATTTGTGTTTGATATTTCACTTTTTACAATCTCTCAGGAAGAAATAACACAACAAACAATATATTCTCTATAAGACATGGACTAAAAAAATCAAATACTTAAATTTGAGCTCCAATCAATGTAATGCTTCCAAAAGATATCCAAGACTTCCCCAAAACCTTAATATAAGGCACAAAAGAGAAAATAGTACACATGATTTCAAAATGGCTGGCGTGAATTTTCCCACAATGTATTGCTAGCGGTGAATTTGCCTATACCGTGCTTATCCATAATAAGCAAATATAACCCTCCATTCAAAAATCTAACATGTACAAAAGTTTTAAAATATGAAAAAATTAAATGAATATAATTTTTTTTTAAGAACTAAAAAATAAAATTTCAATAAATCAATTCATAAGTTTTAAACATCAAAACACATCATTTTTATTATTATATTTTTTTTTCTCATGTTTTTTTTTTCACTAAAAATGAATATCATTCTTGAGGTTCAAAATGGAGTTCATTCTTGAGAGTATTTTCATTATTACTCACTCGATAATTGGCTTAGGGAACTTTATGGCTATCTCTAAGAGCAATTGATGAAGTTGATCAGGTTGAGAGAAGAAAGGACTATGATCAGAATCCAAGCTGTAGACTTCATTTGGAGTACAGCTTTCTATAATCATATCTTGGGTTTCACAAGAGACTCTACCATCCTTGTTTGTTCTTATGAAAACTCTAGGTACCATGCCATAATTTTCATCAGTTGTTTCAAAGTGAATGTTCTCCAAAACTTTAAATGGAAATGGACGTAGACACAATGAAGCCAAAATTATATCCTGTTACAAGATTAAGAAAAGAAAAGCTTTGTTAATACTTGTACTATTTATAAATCTTATACCTCTCATTTAAATAATCTACAACAAAGAAAATAAATTATGAATCTAAAAAAATACACTGTAAACAGTTAAAAAACTCTGCACAGATTGACAAGTACTTCGTTTCAATTTGGCTCTACTCCTAATATCTTAAATTTTTATTGTTATTATTTTTAAATTGAAAAGAAAAACACTTTTAGCTTAGGTCATGGGGCAGTGCTCTCATAGCAATCATGATTTTTATGATCAATAACAAGTTATTTACTTAATAATATTCTGTTTTCACAGTTTATGATAGTTAGTAAATTTAAGATTTCTGGAAAAATTGTGTGTAAATTTTTAAATCAACGTTTCGGATCATACTCTATGATCCATCACGAGGACGATAAGCAGATAATGGAATATTGATGTAAAAATTTGCACAGAGTTTTTCCAAAAATCTCGAATACTAAGTTATTTACTGTATTAATTAGGCCTGAAAAATATGGCTAGACTGAAAAATTCAATAATCACGAGTGGAATTAATTAATGAATAATATATTTTAATTAAAAGAAAATACTGATATGCTTATTATTACCGAAGGTGGACTTGTTCCATAGTATAACTGTTTCTGCAAGTGGGTAGGTGTGAACATCGATGTTGGAGGACAATTGGGGCCATTTTCGAAGTTATATATGAGTTCTTGGTTTTGTTCCTCTCGACCCTGTTAAACAAGAACATCCTTTTTTTTGTTACTGTGAAAAATAAACAAAACACAAGTGAGAAGGAGGCTCAGAAAAGCTAACATTAAAAATTGTGCCAAGATGTCTTACAGATTGTATTAGTTGTTTTAAGCTATCCCCGCTGTTCACGAAGGCACACACATACACAGCCACTGCAATTTTGTGGGGGAAAACTTCAGATGCAGAAGCTATACTTAATCCCCCAAAACTGTGTCCCACAAGGATTATCTGCCACACACAGAGAAAATGGAAGATAACTTATCTTCTTTGTGGAAGAGATTGAATCTGTACAATAATTATCTTAGTTTATCTCTAGGAAATAAATTAACACTTTGATGAACACAGTGGAATCAACTGAACCATTACCCATGTTCTTAAACAATGGCAAACTGCTCATTGTTTATAATCAGGGTCCAGGGCTTTTAACTTCTAATAACAGGGGCTGATCTTCATCTCTAAGGAAATATATTAACACTTTGATAAACACAGTGGAATCAATTGAATCATTACCCATGTTCTTAAAAAATGGCAGATTGTGTTGCACAGACGGTTTCCGTTACATCAAAAGATCAACCTATTAATGCCCGATACAACCACCAAACTTAATGAATCTACGGGAGGCGGTTAAGCCATATCATGAACCCGAGTACTGTGCTGCGTAGCACAAGGAAACCAAAAGATCGACCTGTTAATGCCCGATACAACCATTAGAATTAATGAATCCATGGGTTTGAACCTGTGACCTAAGCTCTAATACCAATTGTTGCACAAACGGTTGCTTTTGCACCAAAAGATCGACCTGTTAATGCCCAATACAACTTATCTGTTTTAATGTTCTTTGCTATTCTGTTTTGCACTTATCTGTTTATGTCTCTTACAGATTTTCTTAAGTCAAACACAGTAAATTTCAATATCATACATAGCTGGATTCACAAGCAAAAGATTCCATTCTGGGGCTCTACTCTTTCATGATGAATGACTTTTATAATATCTACAAAATAGCAAACATCAGTTTTCAAAAGTTTGTGAGCTCCAAACCAAAACATAAGGGCCCATACAAGCAACCTGACAAAACTACTAGTGGGACAAACACAAAATAAACATACAAAGAGAAACTAAATTACAATTCAGATAATTATTTTTAAGATTGATATTGATAGAGTTGAATATTTTGATACAAACAATCAATCAAGGACCAATCATACCAGCTCCCCTTCTAGATAAGATAATTTTTAAGAGGGAGCTGAAAGATAATAAAACATTAGTTATTTGTTTATAGGTGGTGATAGATTTCAATTATATTCTTGAATATATATATGTAAAATTTAATATTTTTATAAAGTAATGAAGAAGTTTGAAGTTTTATATATTTTTATCGTGTATTGTGTAAATGATCAGTAGGTCATCATTTCATTTTCATTGTTGTTTTATATTTTTTCAAGAGATCTCACTTACTAGAAGTATTTTGATGATTATGTCTCTTGAAGATGTCTAAGAAAATGCGATGATAAAGATCCTCCTTCTATTGAAGTTGTTTTAATTGCTTATCATTATTTAATTTTTCGTCTTTATTTCTAACTCTTGTTGAACTTTAAGATCATACATTTATACTACCCATCTTTTTTCTGTGAATTATTTACTATTATTTTAAAATTTAATAAAAAATGTCAAAATAATCTGAAAAAAAATATGATTTAACGTTACTAATTAATTGATAAATTGCTTTTCTACTTCACAATAAATGGCCCACCTTGGCCCACCACATTTTCTAAGCATAGGAGTGCTTTAAACACAAATCCAAGACCTATAGAACAAAATTGCTACACCTAATTTTGAGTTCAATGAACTTTGATGAAGATAATGTTTCTTAAATTTAATTACTGAAACACAAGGAAATCTCACAAATATTAAATGCTCTTAAGGATGGATCAATCTACACATAAACAAAGAATCATCATCCAAACGTAGAAAATAGCAAATAATGGATGAATAAAGGGGCTAGTCTCGCCCTAGCTCGCCTCAGTACCTGAGGTATGGGTTGTTGGACCACTGGGCTAGGTTGCAGGGACCCCCTTGTTGTAAAAAAAATAAAATAATGGATGAATAAAAAAATAGAATTGTTTTTTTTTAATATCTTTATTTCAAAAACAAGATATATACTAAAAATTATACTGTCTTAATTATAGTTAATCTTAATTCAAAAATTAATAATAAATAAAATATGTAACAAAAATTACAAAAATATATGTGCCCTAGAATTGTTTTTTTCTACCACTCCCTTTCATTAAAATATTTAAAGAAAATTACATATTTTTAGAACTGGATTATAATTTCAATTTAGATTATACATTTATAGGGCTTTATAAACAAAATACCCTAAAGAGACTTACAATTCAAAAATTCTACATTTAACCTTCGCTCATAAAGTATTATGAATAGTCCCTTTCATTAAAATATTTAAATAAAATTACATATATTTAGAACTGGATTATCATTTCAATTTAGATTATACATTTATAGGGTTTTATAAACAAAATACCTTAAAGATACTTACAATTCAAAAATTCTACATTTGACCCTTGAACACAAAGTATTATGTCATAAGTCCTAGTATCATATGAAAACAATAAAACTACAAACTTTTGTATTGCTTAGTCCTCCTTTTCTAAGCTATCAATAAGAAAAGAAACCATCAATTTGATACTTGGTTCTTCATTTAATCTTATAGCCTAGTGGAGAAGAAAATCAATGGATTTTCTTACCTTTTGATGTCTTTGCGCCTCTCATTGTCCAATTATCTATGAGAACGAACCACTTCCAAGCCACATTTGAAGAACAAAAAGTTAGAGTAGTAAGACCCGAGCAAACTTGATTTATAGGAAGGAGATTCATTCTAGACAATTCAGTGTTGGCTTGGAAACTGTTGAATGGGCTCAGCAAACAAGACAAAACTACCTCCTCATCAGATTGCATTTTGACAAAGCTTATGATAGGATTAGGTTGCAGTTTATATTAAAAAATCTCAAATGGTTAGGCTTTGGACTTAAGCTCATTTCACATGTTCAACTCCTTTTTGCAGATGTTAATGCTTGCCTAGCTATCAATGGTTCAATCACTCAAACCTTTCATCTTCAATGATCAATGAGGCAAAGTTTCCTTTTAGCTCCTTTCCTCTATGTTCTCATGACCAATGTTCTTGGATACCTTTTAAATCATGCACTAAAAATAAAAATCTCATTCATGGTATCTCTCTACCTAGAAATGCAATTGCTCTCAACTCTCGTTTTACTAATGATAGCTTACTATTCATTCAAAACTCTCAAGAAGAACTTAATAGTGTACCCTTGATGTCTTAGACCTATTGTGTTTAGCAATTGGCTCATAACTTTATCAAGTAATAAAATTGAATTTTGGATGACTATAGTTGATTAGCCACCTCCTTGGATTCCCCCACAGTGGAAATTCAACAATCATGGAGTAATTTCAAGATAGTTGGGAATTCCCTTTGGAATAGGAGTTTCACTATCTGAAATATGGAATGGCTCATCAATTTAAGTAAAAAACAAGCTCCAACTTTGGTCAAAGAAATTTTTATCTATATGGTTGGACACATTCAAATTGCCAACAAAATCCTCATAGCTAGTCATGTTTACATCTCATCATCTTGGTTTCCTTCCAAAAGTAGCTATAATCAGTTAACACAATTAATCAAAGGATTTCTATGGGGAAAATGGACTAACAAAAAAGGTCTCCCAATTGCTTCATGGTTATACTATATCAAACCAAAAATAAAAGGGGGTTTAGGAGTAATTGATCCCCTCACACAAGGGTTCTATCTCATTGCTAAATGAATTACTATATCTCTTCATGGAGCAACACCATGGAAATCTCTTATTAGGCACAAAATTGCTACAACCAAAGGGCCAATAATGCTTGGAAAGAGGTTGGGTAAAAAGATAAAAGCCTAATTCGGCAAAATACTTCTAACCTCAAGCCTCTAGACATTTTTTAAGCATATGGAAAGCTCGACAACACGTTTCTCCTCTTCTTGAATGGAAAGGACAAGATCTTAGTCATGACATGAGTTTCTCTACTTTATATATTTGGTGGAATAGATTGATATTCTTCCATGAGCAACCTTTAGCAACTATCTCTCGACTACATAGAAAACTCTTATTCAAAAAAGGCATCAAGGAATTTGGGGACGTTTGGGAGTTCACAACTTTAACTTGGAAAAGTGACATGCAACTCAAGTAGGACTTCAAGGTGTCTAATGCTCTTATCAATTAAATTCACAAGGTGCAAGATGTTCCTTTAGAGCTACAACTAAAAGTGTCTACTCTTGTTTCTTGTAATTGTTTCAAGGATTGGAGGTGGTTTATAGGCTCTAATATTGAAAATTTCCCTCTCAAACTTATTTACCTTAATATCCTTCCTCCAATTCAAATTCATCTTAGATTAAATTTGAAATGGAATCTAAATTGGTCCAACACCAAATGTTTTAGCTTTCAGAGCACTGATATTTGGAAATCAAAAGTTGAGACCAAAGCTCAATTTTCAGCATGGAAGATTATTCATTACAAAATTATTGTGAGAAAACGCCTCACCTTTCTACGTAATTAATCCACCAAATGTCCTTTTAGTCACAAGCTAGAAACCATCAAACATGCCTTTTGGTCATGCAAACATACACAATTAATTTGGCAAGAAATTATGAAGTTCTTATTCCTAACATGTTTAACAAAAAAATAAAATAGAAAGCAGCTCTCTTAGGGCTACATTGTTCTCAAAATATAGTTTCAGAATATTTTCATCAATGTATGCTTCAATAGATTTGGTTTCTTAGATGTAAAACTATTTTTCAATGTTTTTCCTCCTATAGAAGTGATTATGCATAGTTTACTCTAATATTTTTTTGCAGCAGTCAACTCTTGCTAAAGCAGTGAAGGAGAAACATAGTAACATATTAGAGCTTCAAACCCAACTATCTAAAGTTTAGTCTCAGCTGGCAGTGATTTCTACAAGTAATAATGAATCTCTACTCTCGATGTTTAATATCATTATAGAAGAACATGTGATACACGTGCTATTCGAGAAAAGTGATTCTCTTGTAAATTGTACTCTACCCTTAATCATATTTTTCAACTATCTTAGCTGATATGTTCTCTGGTTTCATGCTTCTTTGTATTATTGTCTCTTTCAATCATTTTGATTTAGATGTGCCTCCTCCAAGAATTTTTGTACTCTTGTAAATTCTTTTTCTTTTAATAATACAAATACATTTTTCATTAAAAAAATTAATACCACCAGACACAAGGAAATCAAGGTTGGGAGAAATAGTTGACAAAACATCATTTAGGGTGACTAAAATATTGTATCATACATAAGAGCATGTCGAAATTTATTTTTAATTTATTTTTAAACCTCAATTCTAAAATAGTTCCCAAAAAAGTTGATTTTCATCCTTAGTTGGTAATCCTAACACATGTGTCAATTATACCATCGATAGGAGTGAGAGAAGGTATGAAAAAATAAACAACCTAGCCACAAGGTTAAACCTCATACACCACAAATCCTAATTATGGTGAGAAATGTGTCATTAAACTACATTACCTATAGAATCGTGTGAAAATCACCTATCATTATAACTTGATATTTTTAGCCCAAAAATGTATTTAGTGTATGCTTCATTCTTGTCAAGCAATTTCATAATGGATGGTGACAAGCTAAGGTTTGAGATTATCAGACAATCTTAGATCTTTCCAACCTTAATAATCACATTAAATTTATTATTTTTAGTTATTCTAATGGTGAAGTTAGCTAAGTAGTTTGTCATAGTATTTATTTCTTTGAAGTGGTGTTTTTTCCTAAATGAATTAAAATAATTTCAATATATGGCTAGGCCTTTACCAAGATATTTTTTATTTTCTAACTCTTAGTATGCCCTTTTCAAATTGAATTCACTATACTTATTGAATCATCTTTAATTTTTATATTTTCCAAACCTAATTAAAGGTAGGATTGGAGACCAAGAACTAACACCTTTAATATTCAACATCATTATTTGTTCCTTTGCTAATCTTCATTGATATGATAACTATAAAATGTCCATATAAGTTTCTTATTATATAACGCACAATAGATTCTCTTCAATTGTCATTTGAATCTCTATAAAATTTTAGTTTTACCCAACCACATGAAGGGGGGCTTCCATTTCATATATTTTCTAAGATTAGAGGTGGATTTTTTTTTACTAGTCCCATAAACTAGGGCCTTAGATATCATTGTTAAAGATTTATGTTTAAGATATTATATGAAGATTTTTTTTATAGCTCAAGTTAAATGCAAGAAAACAGTATTCATTTAAAACATTCTAAAGTATACAAAACAATTTACCAACAAATATTTTCAAATGATATAATTGTTTTTTGTTTTTTTAAATAGATTTTATAAATTTTTAATGCCTAGATTTGTTGGCCTCAAAAATTGTAAAAATTAGCTAAGTTATTCATCCTTGTATGTTATTTCCCTATTTACCCATTATTGATAACCAATCTAAGAAATTTCAAGTGGTTCCCCCTATTATGGTCAAGTGTGAACAATATTTTTTAAAATATTTTGGTATTTTTGGGCCTTTATTCTTACTTGAGTTGCAATATTATGGATGGATTTTGGACTTACATACTTCTACACCAAGTATTGAGGATCCTCTAGTTCTTATGGAACCCTATCCCCTTATCTCCCCTTCTTTCGTTTTCCTTCTTCCATGAGTCATAGACCCTTAGATAAATCTAGAACCAATGGATTAATTTGTTACAAGTATGGGCAGTTGGTGTTGTCATCGATGTCAACATGCATGTGTTGTCATTGGTGTCAACTATATGAGAAGAAGATGGTTGCAAGAGTATGTGTATTTTTTGATATTGATTATGTTATTGCATTGATCTGATGTTTTTATTAGTTGCATTATGTTGTCATTAGTGAGCTACTAATGTCAACCTCTAGTGTTTCTTTGATAAGTTTTTTTCTATGGTTAAGGAAATGTTGAAGATAATGAGGATGTGTCTCTAAGTGTTTTCGAGAAAATTTGATAAAAAGAGGAAACAATGAGTTGTAGTGTGTTTTGAGTTGAAGAGTAGTGTATTGGTGTCGCTCTACATTTCTTCTAGGTTCAAGATATACCTATGTGTTTCAGATAGGTTGATAAGAGATGTTCAAAGATGTATCCAGAATTTGGTGTGTTAGATTGTTGCGCAAATGAAGTTGTGTTCACCAGTGTTTAAATAGTGTATTGTAGAGGTGTATAGGAGAAATGTTTTTTGCTCTGCTTTTCTTCGCAAATTGGTTTCAGGTCTTGCAGTTATGAAGGTGTGCTCATAATGTTGGTATCTTTCTTCCATCAAAGTTGTTTGAGGTTTGGTGCTTTGGCAGTCAATTTCTTAAGTTGTAGTGTATGGAAAAAAAATTTGAGTGTATTGGGTGTGTACATTCCTCAAGTGAAAGATGTTGTGAAGGATTTTGTTTCTATTTAGGGTATTTGTGGAAATTTATTCTAGATTTTGTTCAGATGAAATTTGTTGTCCATGAGTTGTTGTTGAATCAAAGGAAGTGTGTACTTAAAATTTTAATGTTGTGTTTACATGAGTAATGACCGACCTTTATGTTTACACTAATTGCAGTGGATGTTTATTATTTGTAGAAGCATGTTGTAGTGTGGTGTTATAGATTTGGGTCCTAGATAAGGAGTGGTGTGGTCTGCCTTCACTTCTATCTGCCACGAAAGTGTTTTGGTGCTGACCTAATTTGAATTTGCATGGTTGATGTGTATAGTTGACCTTGGGGAATTTTTTCAAGGTTTTAAGTATGATATAAATATGAGTTGAGTTGTTGGGGGATGTGAAGATAGACAAGTAAGATGTGAATGATGTGAAGTTCAGAGTGTTAGAGTTTGAATTTGGGAAGTGCAATGCAAGCTTTCATGTGTTAGATTGATGGATGCAGTGAGCAAAAGGTGTCTACAATTCTTCAATAACATTTGCTACGAAGGTGTTGGTGATGTGGTGGATTTATCTATTTTATTGAGATGGATTTCTCCATGTAGCATTCTTCTCTATCTTCTTTCTATTCTGGTAGGGAGCCTTCTGGTAGTGAGCCTTTCTTTCTTTGGGAAATGAGCCCTATTGTATTTGGTATTGATATTAAGTTTTATATTTTGAGCTAATCCTCATTGTGGTTTTTTCCATCTTGGGTTTTCCATGTAAATCCAGTGTTCTCTTGTGCATGGTGTTGATTTATTTTAGTTTTTGTTATTTTATTTTCATTCTAAATCCTCATAATAGATTAAGGTTTAATTAAGTTAATGTGGATTTGAATGTGTATGAGGGTTTTGAAGGTTTAAGGTACATCTTATTCACCCCCCTCTTGAATTTCTTGTGCATTCAACATAAGTCTTGAATACCCTAGTCGCAATGACCTCTCCTTTTTTTCTTCAAAGTTTTAGGCATCCCTAGAAACCCTAATCTCTCTTTTTATTTTATTCTCAAGTGCCATGTTGTCTCATAGACTCAAACCCAAGGAATTTTTCCTTGTGACCCCTAGTCCTCACAATGTCCCATTCCCTATTTTCTTGTGTGCCATACTCCCTATTTGATTATTATTCTGCATCACAACTTGGGTTATTACCTAGGAGAATCATTCCCCATAAAATTACTTAGTGGTCCCTAGTCCCCCACAATATCCACCCACAAACTTCTCTTTCCTCTTCCTCCATGGCCCCTAATCCCTCTTGGAACTTAGGAATTGGAAAACTATTTATACCTCTTCATTTTTGGTCCAAACCATTTATTTGGGCCTATTTTTTATCCCTTCCTCTCTCCCCTATTCTTCTTCCAAGTCGTAAAACTCTAAAGGGACCTAGAACTTGGGAACTTCTCTAAGGTCCTTGGTTCCAATTCACTCCTTGCACTTGGTCCTTAATTAATTCCTTAATCCAATCCTTTCTCTAGTTCCTATTTCCTCTTGGTCTTAGTTCTAATTCTCATCCTAAACCCAATCTATACATACTTTCTTCTCCCTAAATTCCCAGGTTCCAACTTCTTCCCCAACCTTGACATCCAACTCTTCCTATTGGTTCTAAGTCTTAATTTCATCTCATATCCTAATTGTTGACCTATGTTCTCTCTAAACCTCTTTATCATGTGTGTTCTTAGGTCCCTCCCAAACCTAGACCTCCATTTAGAACCTAAAAGTTTTATATTTCACACAATGTTTTCTAGAATTCAAAAAACCTTATAACTTGTTTCTATCTACACCAACAACTTCAAAATCTCCATTAGAGCTCATATTTGTCCCCTAAAAACTCCTACATGTATTTTCACACTTGAAATACCTCTATTCAAATTTTTGGGTCTAATTCTAGTGAAGATAAAAATGTACGAGAATGAGTGACCATGCTACCATTTATATTGATTGTTGAAGCTTCAACTACCCAAGTTCACTTGTGGTTGTTCTTTTCCACCTACTTTGAAATTTCCATAGACCTACAAAGTCCTCACATGTCACATCCACAAATTGTGTGCCCTCCTAAATTCCTCACAAGCTATTGGGAATCAAATATGAAAATCCATAAATACCAACCCATTTGACATTCAAGGGGCTAGTCACTAAGCCAATTTTCTAGTTTGCAAATGTTTCAAATAGATTCTAGAGAATCAAACGTTGAAGGTGTAAGTTGCAAATGAAAGAATATGTCTTATAGAATGTAGTAATGGTTTTAAACATAGATATTCTAAAATGTTATATCTCCATGGAAATTTGTAATGGATTAGGGGTATTTTGATCAAAAGTGTTGTATTTCCTCTTATCACATTTGTTTCAACAATTGTAATAAAGGTTTGATGTATTTCTAATAATATTTAATGCATTAAAAGTACTTTATAATGGTCATTCTTCTATTACATATGGATCATTGTAATCCTATGATGGATCATTGAGTATTTCCATTGTATTTGATGTAACATTTGATTTGTATGTAAATAAAATAAGGTTTCATTGATCCTTTTGTTTAATGCGCAAGACAATTGAGAAGGGGGGTGAATCAGTTGTACCTTAAACCTTCAAAACCCTCATGCACATTTAGATCCACACTAACTTAATTAACCCTTAATTTGTTATGATGATTTAGCATGAAAGGAAAATAACATAAACTAAAATAAATCAACACCATGCACAAGAGAACACCAGATTTATATGGAAAACCCAAGATGGGAAAAACCATAGTGAGGATTAGCTCACAATATAAAGTAATATCAACACCAAATACAATAGGGCTCACTACCCAAAGAAGAAAGTCTCACTTCCAAGAGGCTCACTACCAAAATAGAAAGAAGATAAAGAAGAATGTTACACAAATAAATCCATCTCAATGCAATAGAGAAATTCACCACAATATCACCAACACCTTTGCAACATTACTAAAGAATTGTAGACACCTTATGCTCATTTCATCCAACAATCTAACACATGAAAGCTCACACTGCACTTCTTAAATTCACACTCTGATACTTTGCACTTCGCATAATTTGCATCTTATTTTTTTTCTCTTTGCATCCCTTAACAACTTAACTCATATTTATATCATCCTCAACCTTGGAACCAATCCCCAAGGTCGGCTATGCACATCAATCATGTAAATTCAAATTAGGTCAGAACCAAAACACTTTCATGGTAGATAGAAGTGGAGGACCATACCATTCCTTATCTGGGACCCAAATCTATAACACCATGCTACAAAATGCTTCTACAAATAGTAAATATACATGACAATTAGTGTAAACACCAAGGTCAATCGTTAACTGTGTAAACGCCATTAAAATTTGAAGTACACACTTCCTTTGATCCAACAACAACTTAGACAACAAATGTCACCAAAACATAATTTAGAATATTCCATAAACACCTTGAAATCCAATAAACTTCTTCACAACAACTTTCATCTGAGGAATGTACACACCTAGCACACTCAAACAACTCTACCATACACTGAACTTAAGAAACTGAATTTTGAAGCACCAAACCTGGAATAACTTCGATTGAAGAAAGATATCAACGCTATCAACACACCTTCAGATCTGGGAGACCTGTGACCAAACTACGAAGAAGCATGGAGCAAAAACATTTCTCCTAGACACCTTTGTAATACACTATTCATATATTGGTGAACACAACTTCTACACAATGATCCAACATACCAAATTCTAAATACTACACCTCTAAAAACCTTTGATCAACATATCTAAAATTCATAGGTAGATCTTCAACCTAGAATAAATGTGGAGCAACACCAAAACACAACTCTACAACCTAGAACAACACTGCAATACATTATTTCCTCTTTTTATCAAATTTTCTCAAAAGCACTTGGAATCCAAGCATCAAAAACACATCCTCATCATCTCCATTACTTCCACAACCATAGATAGAAGCTTATCAAAGCAACACTAGATGTTGACACCAGTAGCTTACTAATGAAAACATAATGCAACTAATCAAAGCATCATTAATGCAACAACATATACTCCTGCAACAATATTCTTCTCATATAGTTGACACCAATGACAACACAGGCTTGTTGACATCAATGACAACACTAATCTTCTCATATTTGCAAAAATATCCCCCTTTTTCATTGATGGCAACACATGATGTGAAAAATCATCAAAGACACAACTCTGATTCATACCTATTTCCTTTTCTCTTTTCTCATTACTCATGCTCCCTCTTGGTATACTATTCTCTCCCCCTTTGACATCAATGGAAAAGGCAAAAAGATATTACTTGAGTTTCTCCTTTCTCTTACTTAGTATACTCCCCCTTAGGAGCACACACCACACTACATCAATCAGCAGTTGTTGCATACTGACAACACATACTCCCCTTGACTGCAACAACCAACAATGTTACTACCTACTCCCCCTGAGAGGTAGCCACCAACATTAGTCCATACCAAGGAATGAATCTTGAAATTCATTGGACTGATGCATCTCCTTATGCATCTATTTCAAAGTAGGGTCAATAACCCCCAACTTATCCCATAGATACTCAAATGTATCCTTAGGAAGAGCCTTAGTGAATATATCAGCAACCTGATCCTTTGTAGGCACATATTCAAGCTTAACTTCATTCTCTACCTCTCTCTTAAAAAGTGATACTAGATTGAGATATGTTTTGTCCTTGAATGCATTATTAGATTCTTTCAAATATTGATAACACTTGTATTATCACAAAAGATAGAAATTGGTTCATCATATACCACCCTAATATCCTTCAATATTTGTCTCATCCACAACACTTGTGTTCAGCAAGATGTTGTAATGTATTATTCCTTTGCAGTAGATAAAGACACTGAATTTTGTTTCTTTCTTAGCCATGACACCAATCTACATCCAAGAAATAATGCACCACCACTTGTAGTTTTTCTTTCATCTACACAACCAACCCAATCTACATCTATGTAAGCACTCAAGGTAAAATTAGTATCCTTTGGATACCATAAGCCATGTACCAAAGTGCCCTTCAAGTATCTAAATATCCTCTTTACTACTGCAACATGTGACTCTCTAGGATCTTCTTGAAATCTAGCCACAAGACAAATTGCATGCATGATATCTAGTCTAGTAGCAGTTAGATATAGCAGTCCACCAATCATTGATCTATAATTTCTATGATCAGCCTTAGGAGATTCATCATTCTTGCTCAGCTTACAACCAATAGCCATAGGAGTAAATACCAGTTTAGAATCTTCCATTCCAAACTACTTTGACATAATTTGATTGTGAAATAAAAATACCTTTGTCTATCTGATTTATTTGTAATCCAAGGAAGAAATTCATCTCCCCAAACATAGACATTTCAAATTATTTCTGCATTTCCTCTGCAAACTTCTTGCACATATCTTCATTTCCTCTAAATATTATGTCATCAATATATACAACCACAATCAAGATTTGATCTTTTTTAACTTTAAATTAAATATTTCTATTTGTGGTACCTTTATTGAATCCTTGATGTATCAAATACTTATCCAACCTTGTATACCAAGCTCTAGGAGCTTGCTTCAATCCATATAATTCCTTCTTCAATATGCAGAACATATGCATTTTGTCTAATAACTAGAATCCTTTTGGTTGTTTTATGTACATACTTCTTCCAATTCTCCATTCAAGAAATCATACTTCACATTCATTTGATAAACTTTGAAATCCTTATGTGTTGCAAAATCCAAAAACATCCTGATAGCTTCCATTCTTGCCACCAAAGAAAATGTATCCTTGAAATATATTCCTTCAACTTGTAAGTAGCCTTTACACACAAGTATTTCCTTGTTCCTTACCACTTCTCCATTCTCATTTAGTTTGTTTCTGAATACCCACTTATTTCTAATTGCATTTGTGTTTGTTGGTCTTGGAACAAGTTCCCAAGTCTAGTTCTTCTCAATCTGCAATAGTTCTTCCATATCCTTGATCCAATATTCATCTTTGCATTCCTCAATCACTGTTTTAGGTTCAACTTCAAAAATTATGCATTTACTTGTTCTTCAACAACTCTCCTTCTTTTCAGTACACTTTTGTTCTTATCTCCAATGATCTGATCTTTAGAATGAATCTTTTGGACATACTTAGGAGTTTTAGGAGTCTTTTCTAGAGCTTCTTCCTCTTCAATTTGAACTTCTCTTTATTTTTCTTCTTCTCTGCAAGAAGACTCATCTGATTCATATACATCCATCATCATTGAATTCTTTTGTAAATCTTCATCAACCTTGACACTTGCACTCTCAACAATCTTTCTCAATCTCTTGTTGTAGCATCAATAGGCTTTTCTTCTAGTAGAATATCTAAGGAAGATACCTTCATCAGAACTTGCATCAAACTTTCCTAAATTATCTTCATCTCTTATGATATAACATTTGCTTCCAAAAACTCTAAAGTACTTGATAGTAGGGATACTTCCCTACCATAGCTCATAGGGATTCTTTGTATTGTTTGCTCTTGCTTGAACTTTGTTAAGTATATAAATAGCAGTATGAATTGCTTCTCTCCAATAGACTTTTGATAGATTTTCCTCTTTCATCATTGTTCTTTAAGCTTCTTGAATAGTCCTATTCTTCTTTCAACTACTCCATTTTGTTGAGGAGTCCTAGGGGAAAACAAGTGCCTCTTTATGCCATGATTCTCACAAAAGATGTTAAACTCATTGGAGGTGAACTCTCCACCTCTATCAGACCTCAAACATTTTTTTTATATCCATTTCATTCTCAACCATAACTTTGAATGCTTTAAACTTGTCTAAAGCTTCTAATTTTTCTTTGAGAAAAGTAACTCATGCCATTCTAGAATAATCATCAATTAATAGCATGAAATACCTGTCACCTTAAGGACTTCTTACTCTTGTAGGACCACATAGATCTATATGCACCAATTCCAAAAGTTTGGTAGTAGATTGTTCTTTGACTTTGAAGCTTCTTCTTGCTTGCTTTCCAATTTGACATTATTTACAGATAGTATTGATAGGTTTATAATCTTTGGAAGATCTCTTACAGCTTGAACTGAACTAATTCTCACTAAGTTATCAAAATTTATGTGACACATCCTCCTATGCTATAACCATATTTCAAATTATTCTTAGTCATAAAGCAATGACCATTAGCACCCTTAAGCTGATAAACATTTCCATTTGTCCTTCCAGATCCTTTTTTGATCTCACATCCATTATCCTAAAACATAATATTGTATTTTGTTCCACACATTTTTCTAGCACTCAAGAGGTTATGTTGTAAACCCTTAACATAGTAAACATAATCAGTATTATGCTTGCCATCAAAACTGATAGAACCTTTTCCACATATCTTAGTAGATGTATCATCACCAAATCTAACACATCCTCTATCATATTTTTCAAGTTTAACAAACTTACTCTTGTCACCAGTCATATGATTAGAGCATCCACTGTTAATGATCCAGTAGTTCTTCTCCTATCTAGCATGAAAAGAAAATACCAACCTTCAGTCTTATCCTTTGTCTCCGGAGGGCTTTCCTTCACCCATATCTCAGAGTTAGCAGAAACAGATTCATCTTTTAAAGCCATGAACAAGAATTCATCATCTTCATCTCCATTTAAATCAGATTCATCATCAAAAATACTTGCATCTTCTCTAACATAATAGCTTTTCTTAATTATCTTACCTTTGTTCTCTTTATTTTTGTTATTCAAATATCTGTTTGGACATTTTGAAGCATAGTGACCTATCTTTCCACAAATGAAACATTTTAAAAACATCTTACCATTGCATTTACCAGTAACCTTCTTCATTCTCCTTACAAAGTTAGCTTCTATATCATCAAGATCCTCTTGATATGATTCCTTGATCTCCTTTGATTTCTCAACTTTAAAAGCAGTCTCAACTTTTGCACCACTATTTGTTCCAAATTCTCTCATTTCAAAAGTAGTTAAAGAGACATACAACTAATCTCTAGCAATTCAAATTTTCAAATTCCTCAATAACAAATTCTTTATGACTATAAGATTTAGTTTAGGAAGAGTTATGAGAATTTTCTTTGCCACTTTTAGTTCTTTGAGTTCACCACCAAGACCTTTGATGGAGTTGACCACTTCATCTACCCTTTGCATATAACTTGTGACATTTTCTTCTTCAAACATCCACAAGTTCTTAAACATGATCTTTATATTTTTCATCTTAGCTTCTTTGACCTTATCATCTCCTTCATAAATGTTTTCTAACTTTTCCCAAATTTGTTTAGAAATTTTCAAACTCATAACTTTCACCAATTTAGAATTTGTAAGGCTATTTAAGAGAGCATGCCTCTCTTTACCATTACTTTCATAGGCTTGATCTCATCAACAATACTTGGACCATTTGTAGGTTTAGTGTAACTAGTTTTAACAGACTTCTAAACATCATATCCAAGATAAACCAAAAATCTTTCCATCCTTGACTTCAAGAATGCACAATCTATTCCATCAAATATAGGGATCTCTTTCTTATGTTCCATCCTAGAACTACCTCAAGCAATTAAGCTTTCTTCCAAGGAATCTTGCTCTGATACCAATTGTTGAATGTACAAGACAACTGAGAGGGGAGGTGAATCAATTGTACCTTAAACCTTCAAAACCTTCATACAAATTTAGATCCACATTAACTTAATTAACCCTTAATTTTTTATGATTATTTTGCTGAAATAAATCAACACCGTGCACAAGAGAACACCAGATTTACGTGAAAAACCCAAAATGGAAAAAACCATGATGAGGATTAGCTCACAATATAAAGTAATATCAACATTGAATACAATAGGGCTCACTACCAGAGGACTCATTTCCCAAAGAAGAAAGGCTCACTACCAAAATAGAAAAAAGATAGAGAAGAATGTTACACAGATAAATTAATCTCAATGCAACAAATAAATCCACCACAATATCACCAACACCTTTGGAACATTACTGAAGAATTGTACACACCTTCTGCTCACTGCATCCAACAGTCTAACACATGAAATAACTACACTTCTCAAATTCACACTCTAATACTATTCACTTGACATCATTCACATCTTTCTTTTTTTCCCTTCACATCCCTCAACAACTCAACTCATCTATCATCCTCAATGTTGGAACCACTCCCCAAGGTCGTCTATGCACATCAACCTTGCAAATTCAAATTAGGTCAGTACCAAAACCCTTCTATGGCGGATAGAAGTGAAGGCGGGCCACACCATTCCTTATTTGGGACCCAAATCTATAACACCACACTACAATATGATTTTACAAACAATAAATATCCACCATAATTAGTGTAAACACCAGGTCATTTATTACCCATGTAAACACCATTAAAATTTTAAGTACACGCTTCCTTTGATCCAACAACAACTTGTGGACAACAAATGTCACCAAAACATAATCCAGAGTATTCCATAAACACCCTGAAATCTAACAAACTTATTTGCAACAACTTTCACCCAAGGAATGTACATGCCTGGTACACTCAAACAACTCTGTCATACACTACAACTTAAGAAACTGACTTCCAAAGCACCAAACCTTGAACAACTTAGATTGAAGAAATATATCAACACTATCAACATACCTTCAGATCCACACTTGACCTAAGACCAAATTACGGAAAAGCGCGGAGCAAAAAAAATTCTCCCAGAAACCTTTGCAATACACTGTTCACACGTTGGTGAACACAACTTATTATGCACAATGATCCAACATACAAAATTCCTAATACTAGACCTCTAAAAATCTTTGATCAACATTTATGAAACATATAGGAAGATCTTCAACCTTGCAAAGCAACATCAGAACACTACATTGCAACACATTGTTTCCTCTTTTTATCAAATTTTCTCAAAAGTACTTAGAAACCAAGCATCAAAGACACGTCCTCATCATCTCCATTACTTCCTCAACTATAGACAAAAGCTTATCAAAGCAACACTAGAGGCTGTCACTAATAGCTTACTAATGACAACATAATGCAACTAATCAAACCATCATCAATGCAACAACATATACTCCTGCAACAATCTTCTTCTCATACAATTGACACCAATGACAAGATAGGCTCATTGACATCAATGACAACACCAATCTTCTCATACTTGCAACACCTTTGTTGCATATGTTCCCTTTCACTTTAGTTTTTATAAATATATTTCCTAATGGAGTAGGCACTCATCTAGATTAATGAAAGATCAAATATATCATATTTAAATACCCTTGTTTCAACAATATAAAACAACTCTCACCTTGCAAACTCTTTGTTCTTGTTGTCCCACAAAGGTTTGTGTATATAATTTCCAAAGGCTTTGATGTAGAATATTCCTTTGATTTGAAACTCACCCTTTTTTGTTTCTCATGTTGGTACTACTTGCAAATAATGTTTGAAGGCTTTGCATTTTCACTAGATTGTCAAAATTTATATGTTTCATTTTTTTGTACCATAACCAAAACTCATCTTCTTTTCCCATGTATCATTTTTCTCCTTTGATTTCACTAAGTATATAAATATTATCAGTTGTTCTACTCAAATCTACAACAAGTTTCCCTATTTCTACCTTTCTAATTTCACAACCTTCAATATGAAATGTGAGAGTGTCTCCTTGGTCACACATTTGAATCACACTTAGGAGATTATTCTTTTGTCCTTCAACATATTAAAAATTCTTAGTTCTTGCTCTTCTATTATCCAAGATAAGTGTACCTCTTCCTGCTATCTTTGTGATAGCATTGTCCCCAAATTTTATCGTCCCTTCATTCACATTCTTCAAGGTGAGAAATTTTCTATCTTAGTCCATGTGGCTTGAATAACTATTTTCAATATACCATTGATTTCCTTCATTTTGAACATAAATGACATTTTGCACAAGCATGGATCTTTCCTTTTTCTTCTCTTGCTCTTGCTTCTTTCTCCTAACTTTTATAGTTTTATCCTTTTGTTTATCCATGGCCTTCACTTCCTTGTTTTTCCTAGGGGGTTCCATAAAATCACATTTACAAAAATGTGTTGTACACCCATAGTTGTTTCATTTATAACATATAATGTTGAAATCCAATAGAGGAGCAAATGAGTTGTAGCTTTTGTTTCCATTCCATAAGAATGACCATCTTTTTTCCATAAAACATTATCTATTTTGTGGTTCCTATAACCCATTGCCTTTTGACCAAACTTATTTCTTGCAAGAACTCTACAATATATTGCTTTATTACCAAATTTATTGAAAAAAAAAAACAATAACCAAAGAAAGAGCTTTAGAACCTAGCCATATGAGGTTACCTTGGAGAAAAGAATCGTTGCACTTTATCCTTGTTGAACTTTGGAGGAGTTTTGGTTTTTTGCAGAGCCTTATTTTTATTCTTCTTACTATTTTCATTATTAATGGATATTTTTAGCACATTTGCATAAGGTCCTTAGGCTTTTCATTATTTATTTTCTTTGGAAATTTTACATCCTTATAATTTGACTCCTCACTGTAGCCAATACACATCTTGATAAATGTTAACCTTTGACAACTCAAGATATGATCTAATATTTTTGTGCTTTTTCTCAAATCTCATATTTTTGTTTAGTTGATAAGTTATCTTCTATATCTCCTTCCTTAAGGATACAATTTCACATTCCAACCTCTCATAGTTTTCTTCCTTTACCTTTAGCTGAAATCTAACTTCCTCTTCTATCCCGTTTTCTTCTTCAAGTTGCACTTTTAATTCAATAATGAGTTTTTTGATTCCTCGAGGCCTTATTGATCATTTTTCTTTGGAATCATCATCTTCTCTTTTAGATTGTTGGATTTGCAACTTTAATTTCATCTTCTTCTTCTTGATATTTTTTATTTCACTTAGGGCATAAATGAGTTCCTCCTCAAGATTTACCTCTCCACAAAATTTGAAATTTTCTTCCTCATCCGAATGCATCTTATATTTATTTTTGTCAACATTTTCAATGACATCACCTTCCATTTCTAATGCCATAAAAATAATTTCCTCTAACAATATTAGTACTACTTTCATCACTTTCTTCAAAGGAGCTATTAACTCTATAAGAATATAGACTTTTCCTGTGATCATAGAAAAAATTATTCTCCTCCTTGTGGTTCCTTTTGTATCGATTATTTTTGCTTCCTTTTTGTATGTGATTATCTTCATCATCACTATCACTAACTTTTGGATATGGACATTTACCAGAAAATTGTCTTATTTTTCCATAATTGAAATACTTGAATGAAATCTTAACTTTATATTTCCCAAATCCTTTCTTAATTTTTCTTGTAAAATGAGCCTCTTCATCTAAATCATTGCTAGAACTATCACTCGATTCCAAATCTTTATTTTTCAATTTCTTTGATGCTTTAAAATTCGCTTCTCACTTTGATGACTTCATCCACATGAATCATAGAGGTGGAAACTTTTTCTTTGTCCTTCATCTTTAGACTCTTGAATTACCTCCTATAAGTTTGAAGCTTGACCTTCTTAACCTTTTCATCCCCTTCATAGGTTTTGTAATTTGTCCCACATATCTTTTTTTGATGTGCAATGTATAACTTTGACCAATTCCCATTCAAATAGTCCATATAAAATTGCATTCATGGCTTTGGCATTATTTTATCTTTCCTTCTTTCTCATTGAATCCATTGGAGGAGATGATAGTGTAGTATAAGCATCTACAACTAATTGCCAAATTTCAAATCCAAGTGCAATTAAGTGGGTTCACATTCTTACACTCCAAAAGGAATAATTTGTCCCATCAAATAATGGAGTCTTGTTAAAGGAGAATCCTTCTTTATTGGCCATGTGTGCTTCAAAGAACTTTCTTCTAACAGTTAGACTATATGAAGGAACCGATTCTAATACCAACTGATGAAACACACACTTATAATAAGAGGGGGATGAATCATTATAATCCAATCTTTTTATTTTAAATTAACAAACACAATAATATCAATCACATGAAATCTACAATAAATAACATAAGAAGAACACAAGATTTATGTGGAAACCCTTTTAGGAGAAAACCATGACAAATATTGCTTATATAAAATATTTCTTACAAACTTTGTAGGCACCAACCTTCTAGAGACACCAATCCCCACAACTAAGCACCAACTTAGAAAGAGACACCAATCTCTTCTATGGAGAGGCACCAACATATTGAACAACAAAAACTTAGTCTTCTTGAAAACAAAACTTCTTCAAAATCTATCTTATATCTACTATAAATCACCTTCATGATCTGATATAAATTTACCTTAAAGGTCCACTCTAAATAATCTTGAAGGTTTTCTCTAATTCTATTACAAGTCACCTTTATATTTTCTCACAAACTTCTTTAAATCTTCTCTTGAAGTTTGATTTCAAGTTCTTAAGATCTACTCATGTATAGAAAGATATTCGTGAATTTCTTACTTTCCTTAATTCCATCTCATCTTCATTTATACCATATCATATCTCTATGAAAAGAGGTGACTAATTAAAAGGATATTTTTTTACAAAGGAGGTAACTTTCCATTTTATATGCAGCTCTTTACCTCAACACTTGGGCACTAGACATGGGTCGGCCCATTTTAAAACTAATATAATTTATTAAAATTTTAAATACAAAGTAGGTGCCAATTTAAATCCAAGGTCGACCATAATTAAATATTAATTAATATTGTCTTGCAAATTACAAAGAGGATGAACTTGCGCCAATATGAAGGAGGGGTCAATCAACATAAATAAAATATAAATATATAATTAATTCTTCTTCCATTTGAGTTCTATCACAAAGATGGTATGTCATTATGAATTTAACTCTATTTTATTGCAATGATTACTTCTTCTTGGCCATTTATTTGAAATTAATGACAAGAAATTTTCCAACACCAAGAGGGTGGCTAAAGCACGATATGATGAAAATGTATAGAGCACTAAAGGATGTAATTTAATAACATGTTAAAATATAGGATTAGCCAAATAAGTTTTTATATTATCAAAGGCCTTTTGACAATCCTGGTTCTAATTAAAATAAATGTCCTTTCCAAGATGGGTGAAGGGGAGAATCTATTCTACGAATTGCAAAAATAATTGAAAAATATCCTAAATCTTCCCTTGAAGACTACAAAGTTAAGAAATGTTGTGAGAAGATGGCATGTTAATGATGACATACATATTTTTTGTATCCATCTTGATACCATGATGTGATGCGATGAATCCTAAAATTTTACCATATTGTATAATTTGAGGAATTTGAAAATAAGATGGAGATTATGAATGTGATCTTAGGGCTAAATAGATTTGGCCAAGATATAATTGGCATATAATCCATGAAAATATTATAGATGAACTCATGGAAGATAAGCTTCATAGCATATTAGTATGTTGCTCAAGCATTTTTCAAACCAAATTGCATGACCACATATCAATGTACCCCAAGGGGTTGTAAAAGTAGTTTTAAATGGATCAACAAGGTTAATAAGGATCTAGTTATGGCCTGAGAATACATCCATAAAAGAGAGTACATTATGGCCTAATATTGAGTCTACAATCATAGTAGTATTCAAAATATGAAAGCCATCTTTAAGAGAGGATTTTTCAACTCATGAAAATATATGCAAACTCATATACAACCATTGGGTTTAGCAACAATGACAATTTTTTATATCAAAGGTGAATAGTCTATCAAGTAGATAAAGCAATATTTTAAAAGCTTCTCTTAGTCTTGACCATTAAATAAATTTGGATCTTTTTTTACAACTTGAGCCTCAAGATATAACATAATATTATGAACCACTATCTTAGGGTCAATACTTAGCATATCCTCATATGACTACGTGAAGGTATCATGAAAGTTAATTTAGGAGATTAAAATGGGAGAATATTATTTAGGAGAGAGATTTATCCAATCTGAATGAATTTCTTAAAATTAGTAGGATCCATAGGGAAATCTATAGTATCACCATGATAAGTGTACTATAATCTTGAGGATCTAAAAAATGTGAGAAGTCTTGAGAGATAGAGAAATAAAAGGAGCAACATCAAACATCATGAAGGATTCTCCAAAGTATGCTTTAGTATATAAATAATAGGGGAATCTATGATCACGATGATAGGAGGGTAAAGTAGAATATACCCCAATAAAATTAGCTATAGCCTCCTCGATAAAAAAGCATCTAGAGGAGGTATAGATAAATCTATACTGTCTATTATAGGTTTGAGATGTTTGCAAGGAAGAGAGGAAGAATAAATAACTTGTATATAATGTTTGCATCCATGGAATAAGCATTATTGGCTTTGGAAAAGGGAATGAGCATTCATCAAAACATAAAGGATAGATAAATTTTGTGATATGTTGTAGTTAAATCTACCCTTATAGATGTGTAAGCAAACTATAGAAGAATAGACAAGGTATGAAAGTTGTTTGATAGGATGCCCCAAAGATGTGGTCTCATGGCTTGCTATGACTACAAAATATGCACAAAACAGACTTGTTGAAAATTTCTTGGAAACTTTTAATAAAATACAAGTGTCACATATAAATTCAATCTCAACAACCTTTGCTTGCTTTCTCTTTGTTGTGAAAATATAAGGGCTTTAGAATAGGTATGGCATCTATCAAAGCATAATGGAAGGGGGGATTTTTGTCAAATTTTATAGATGCAACTGTCTTGCTAAACATGTATGCAAAATGTGGAACTATAAACATAATACTTAAACTATTTGTCATGATTCCCTAAAGAGAGGGCATTTCATAAAATACAATGATTAAATGATGTGCATATCTTCAACATAACAAGAAAATTAGAAATTTAAAACATACCATATGGTAAGTGGCTCAATTTATTTACACTCTACTAAGTTGAAAAAGAAATTGTTGTTTGCTTAGAGAAACTAAAATCCTATTGACTAGTAGAGCTTAAGGCAACCTTTTGAATATGTGTAGGGAATTCTATCTACCACCATGTTGATACAAGCAACTCAACACTCCATGCTTTGTGCTCCACTAACAACATTACCTCCACCTCTTTCTTCTTTACCATTTATTCCCTTTTTCCTCCACAAGTGTGGTTGCATGAGGAATCCATTTCAAACTAATATCACAACAATCTCAAAAAACAATGTGGGGTTTTTCCTTGTTGTGAATGTGGGATCTTACGTACAAAGGACATCTTCTCCTATGTTACCTCACATCCCAATTTGGGGTCTCGTGCATTATAAGGGACTACAAAGCAAATGAAATGACCTTCACTCTATCTATAACTATCAATCTGACATTCAAGTTATTATTTTTTTGTCTTTACAAATTTTCCAATTGAAGTTAAATTTAAATTTTAACTTCACAAAATTATTACTTAAATATGTAATCGTGGAATTGAAGCCCCAAATTTGAATGCTTGTTGATAGTTTAATCTTTGATCATTACAATACATTACTGGAAGATCTTGGTAATGCCAATCAAAATGTTTGAGAGTTTTGAACCTGTGTACGTAGAGAGTTTCATATACCTATGGGGAAGCCTCTAGCCTATTTGTTGATGAAGCTATAGAAAACACCATATAAACTCAAAGAAACCTAAATCTAGGAACGACCAAGATTGGTTTCATCAATTTGTATACTTCTCTATCCATTAATCTAGGAAGTATGTTGTATCATGTCATATTATTTAGGGTAAGTAACTATCATTAATTGCCAAAAATCCCTCTCTTACACGTTCATTCTCTATTTTCTAACTATCTCTCTTTCTTCTATTTTCTCACTTTCCCTATATATCCTCTTGCCTTTCACCCCTCTCATTTCCTTTGTCTAAAGGCCAATTAAGTTGTTAGATTTTTTATAAATTAATTTAAATAATATATTATATGTATATTTAATTTAAATAATATTATCTTTTAAAATATATGATATAGAACATAATAAATAATAATAAAATATTGTTCAAATATAAGTTCTATATAAGAGGCATAAGCTAATAAATTAGTATTGTACTATAAATATAATAATTAACATATATTAAATTAGTATTTTTTATTTATTCAAGGGGTAAATGCTTTTGACCAGAGCTATGAACTGGATACAACCATTCAACAATACCACCCTAATGGGGTTTGAACCTTGGTGGCAAGAACAACAATGCCAACTATAAACCATCACACCATGCCAATACGGGCATATATTAAATTAGTATAATTAGTACAATTTTAAACTATTTAATGCTTCATGTAATTAATATAAAATATATGTTAATAATATAAACACTAACACTCAAATTTCTTTGTTAGAATATGGTACAAGATGAAGTGCATGCATTCTAAGCTCTATAAATGAGCTCCAAGCTTGTTGAATTGAATATACACCTTTCACATTTTAAAATTTGTGTAATGTTCATGAACATGTAAGTTGACAATGGATAGATATTACTTGAGGCCTACTGTTTGTACTAATACTAACAAATATGATATTCATTAAATAACGACAAAATAAAGGTTAAATATTGACATGCATATACACATCTATGATATGGATTCATCTACTAAGCTAAATAGTTGATGCCATTAGATCATGCTTCATCAACAATATTTTTTTGGGTGAAGAGCTCATTTGTTTGTCTACATGATAATATTTATTTGTTTCCAATTGGCTCCACCTCACCTTTTGCACATGACCTTTATTGATGCCCACATGAACTAATTATTTGAAAGCCATACTCCTCTCAACCATAAAAATTTTTCATCATCAAATTACATCATACAATCATGATGATGCTCATTTACATAGACAAGAACAACCAACAAACAAAAATTTAAAATAATTAACATGTGAACTAATGAAGATGTAATATTATATGTATTATATTTTATATTTATTATAATGTTCAAACAATCAACCTATGCAAATTAAAATATGAAATCTAACTACCAAAAAAAAATCAAACAATTGAGATTGTTTGTACAAAAATTGTGAATGTAAAAGAACAAACACATTAATTTTTCTCAATATTATATTATTTTTATTTTAATATAAATATTAATCGTATGAGCCTTCGCCGTAAATATAGCCTATCGGCTAAACATGCGCCCATATAAAGCCAAAATGTTGTGTTTATGCTGTTTGGGTTTGAAAAGGAACATCCCTTAGGTGGATAGAACAGATCAGCCAAAAACCCATCCACGTGGGTGTCTGAAGGCCAATCCCCCACACCTCTGCCAATCCCTACGAGGAATACATATTTCCCATCTTCCTTTCTCTTCTCTGTACATTCAAAACCCACCTGTTTTCCAGTCAAATTTCTCACAAGGGTAGCAGAAAAAGAAGGATGCAATTGCAGCAGGCACTTAGCAGGTGCCACTGCCGTCACAATTCGTACCCAATTCTTCACCCTACGTTCATCAAGGTGATTTAACACAGTTATCGTGTTTCATTCAATATGTATTGAATAAAATTAGAAAAATATGACGGCGTTTACATAGTTATCGTGTTCTCACTAACATTGGGAAATTATGATGATATGTTGAAATATTTATTTTAACAGAACTGCAATTCAAACCGTGTACAAGCATTTGCAGCGAAGGATAGCAGACGCCATTATCCTTCTTTCCTTGGACTCGGAAGCAATCTACATAAGTGCCCATCAACAAGAAGGAGGCATGGTAAGTCTGAATTGTTTTATATTAAAATGTGTTTGGGATATTTATTGGTTTCACATTGGGGATGTTTATCGATTTCAATTAGTAATCAAATAGATACGCTATACTGCCATTTGAAAAAAACAAAATAAAGCGGACAGAAAGCAATCATGACCTAATACAAAAATAACTCAGCCTAAATTATCATTTCATATTGAATTGTCCCTGAAATGTTTCAAACCATTGAATTATTTGGGTTTGATCACAATTTAAAATTAAAAGGACTCATGAAATGGGAGTGCAAGTTTTATCAAGCCTTTGAATTTCTTAAAGATTTTTGTGGGTTCAGATTTGCTGATTGATCAAGGAATGTTCTTTGGCATTTCAAATTGGGTTCGGCTTAATTTAAAATATTTGCAGCCTCGTAGATATTAGAGATTAATACTATTTCAATTCCAAAGGGAATGACTGAGAACCTGATTATTCTTCTGAACATCTTATAAACAATACTCACTTCTCACAGGACCTTATAGGAGTAAGTTCCTAGAACAATACCTACAAGATATACCTCCTGGGAATAGAGAATTCAATTTGTTAAAAGATGTCACTATTTCACTTTGAATTTTTATGCCGCCACAAATATAAAACTGGTCAAAGATCATGTAGACTTTTGGAAACTAGAATAAAGTAATAAGATCTATAATTCTTTTTCATTCTCAAACTGCTTCAAAGCAACTAAGATTTTTATTGATTTAAACCTAAGTTAAATATTTGGCCCCCTTGCAGCCCAGATCGGGGGTCCAGTGCATATCCAGTTTGGACCCTGGTTTGGCTCACCTGTGGATATGGCCTGGTTCACAGAAAAAATAGTAAAATGCCCCTGCACCTCACTGATACAAACACCCTGCACCTTGCCACTACAAACACTTGTTAAAGTCGAGGGACTACAAATGGCGCACAATTTGTTTTATTACAATATTATTGCATTGTTCTTGCCAGTGTTTCGATTATGTGACTCTGTCAACTCACCCCTGCACTGTAGACTTTTCACCACAAGTTTATTCACTGGGCCTACATATCCTAATGTCTCAGTCCCACATTTTTCATTACCTCAATTGTTTTCTCTTTGGTTCACAAGAAAGACAAACGGACAAGGTTTAACAAGTCCAGTTCTGCAAGTGAGCTGCTTTTTGCTCCTCAAGTCAGACTTGACTTCTGAAGAATAAGTTTGAACCTAAATTGAAGGAAATAATTCCAACCAACTATTAATCTAGAAGAGTTGGCCATTGGAAAAGAGCTGGACAGGCGGAGAAAGCAATGCTACATTAAGTTTAGGTTGGATCACATTTTGATGCAGGAGCATAGCTGGTCCGCAACTAATTTAAATCTGGGCATGAGTAGGAGAGAGTGGTGTGAAGTTATTTCTGGTGGTTATGGCGGGCAACACCCCTAAAACATCATCGACATAATAAGAATTGATTGATGGCAGCTAGTGGAGGATATTCTTGGCATGGAGTAGTGGCAACTTGGAATATTAATTGGTGGTTGTCAGATTCTAATTTTAGTGATGTTGGTTAAAATAAATGATGGCTGAGCATAGTGACAGCCTACCAAAATAGGAGTCCTCCATTCTGTATAAAGAAAGATTGAGGCATTCGATAAAGATAAAGTAGCAGGATGGTAAGTAAGGAAGCAGTTTAGAAGAAGTTTGTCATTTAGGAAGTCATTTTAGGGAGATTTCCATTAGCATCAGGAGTCTGCGAAATTCTGGTTTGCTGTTTATAAGTTTGTTGCATCCTAAAAATTGTATCAAGATTCTGTAGTATCATAGAGCCAGAAATTTGGGAGCTTGGTATCGTTTCAACAAGTTGTGTATACACCAATGAGTTCTGATATACATAAAAAGCATACTTGTTTGGGTTGTGTTGTAGGATGACTTGGTCCCTTTTATTGTTTTGTATCTTTCAGACTGAAAAGAGACAGCCACGTGAAAGAAAATCTATGAAGCTTTATTGTCATGTAAGCTGTGTAGTGCAGAAGATTTGTATTGATTCAAATACTCTGAGATTTTTAGTATGTTGTCACCATTGTTTGGATTAGAATGTGTTTCATCTATAGCAACTGAGGTGTTTGAATATTGTAAGGCTGCCTAGATTGGCTACCTGTTTCGGGTATCCAGTCTTGGACTGCATCACATTCAGACTTTATTTCCCTAATCTTTACTATATAATTTATACATTTAATCTATTGAATAATTAGTTTATAATATTTAGCTTATTTATAATTTCTAGTCAATATATATACAATTCAGAGACATTAAATTTTTATACATACATGCATACATATATATATATATGAATTTACATGTTTTTTATATGGCCAAACCGAACTTCATTTTTTTTTTTTCCATATCTGAACCCTGTACCTGAACCCAAACCAGTAACTCATATTGAACTTTAAGAAATGTGAAAGTGAACTATGTTGGCCCTGTTGACATACCATGATCTATGTTCTATTGTGCAACACTGTATAGCTTTAGTTTTTCAGGATGATGTGATTTTAAGGTTTGAGTGTGAATTCTATCAATTTGTTGGCTTTATACATCCTTGACATTTTGATCTTTTTAAGTGGCCCAATTAAAATGATTGCTTTTGGCCAAGGGCACTAGTCATCCAACCTTTTTTGTTCACCCAATCCATATGTGTTTGAGCCTGCATATTTGCTTTATTTCGTACTAAGTATCATGCTGCATGGTGTCTTGCTCATGTTTATTTTTACTCAATCTAATTAAAGTTAGTTTAAATAATATTTTAATATAAAATCATCATTGATTTGAGATTTCTTATTCTTGTATCTTGTATGTGTAGATAAGAAACTAGTTAAACACACTTATGAAAAATGAGGATATATATTGATTTCCATCATGCTAAAGAAAATTTCTGGATTTCTAACTCCTAAACTTCTTGATTATAGTTGTTGAAGCAATTGCCAGTCCATCCACAACTGGAGGTTTGGCACTGACTGAAGAGAATGTTGAAAAGGTGCTGGATGATGTGCGACCATATCTTATGGCAGATGGAGGTAATGTAGAATTATATGATATTGATGGTCTAGTTGTCACATTGAAACTACAAGGAGCTTGTGGCTCATGCCCAAGTTCAATGACAACTATGAAGATGGGAATAGAAGCACGCCTGAAGGAGAAGATCCCAGAAATTGTTGAAGTAAAACAAGTAATGGATACAGAAACAGGACTTGAGTTAAATGAAGAAAATGTTGAAAAGGTGATTATTTTCTTATTTTCTTGATAAAAATAGGGTTTAACATTAAGCTTTTTCCTTGTAAGAGTTGAACATTGCTATATAATTGATTTCCCTATTTTCTTCTAAACAAAATGTACATGATACATGCATTTCTATTCTTTATTCCTTGATAGTAACTCTCCAGAATATAAACTAAAAGTTCAAAAAGAAAGCAATTATCAGAACGGATATTTGACTCACAGGTTTAAACAGAAACCATTGTTGATGGGAAATCTACTGTACGAGGGCTGTTGGGTACTGAAATCATTATTTCTTTGTAAATTCAATGAATAATAAATTAATAATAATATGAATTTTTTGTGAATGATAAAATTGAAACTACAAATTTCCTTTTGTTTTCAGTGTTGAGATTATGTTTAACGCTCACTTAACTATTATGTAGTTTAACATTAGATTGCTTTTTATGTCTTTGAAGTTGATTTATCAAGGAATTAAAATTTTCCTAAAGTGTGATTATAAAACTGCAGATAATTTATGCATTTTTTAAATTGTTAGACTTCTAGCTAGTTCTAACTTCTAAGTCGACTCATTATCTGTGGCTTTGTAGAGTTGTCTTCAATCTAAGTTGCATGAATCTCAAGGTGGTTATCACCATCCCATTGCATGTTGAACTCACATCTTCATGAAATTATTTTCAATCGATCATGCCCTTATGACAATGAGATTTATGTCTAACCCTGTAAAAATAGTACAGGTACCTTGTATATCTATGAAGTTCAACCACATGAACTAATGACTAACCTCGTGATTGAACTGTACATCTTCAACTTCATGACAAGGTATTTTTCCAAATCTAGAAACCAATAATTCATAGTTCCACAAAGTTTCCTGACGGGGGGACTAGGGGATGGGTTTATGGGACATGGGGATGGGTTTTTGGGACGTGGGGACGAGATTCGGGGACGGGGGGCCAAGGGCCTATGTTTAGGGACAGCAGGAGGACAATGGCAGGGTGGCGGAGGGGTGGCGGCACTAAAATACATATAGTACTTGAAAAAATAGTTATAAAAAGATGTATAAGTATAAGAATTACAAATGAAACTTTGGCAAACTAGTTTTAAGCATTTGAATTTTGAAGTGAACATTAACTTGACATCACTCCTCTTCTTGCTCTTCATCTTGCTCCTCCTCAACCCTCTTGCTCTTCATTCTCACTCGGTCACCTTACACTTGCATCTTTCACTCTCACACTCACACTATTAGCTTCTTGTTGATTTGTTTTTTGTGAATTTAAATGAGGATAGGAGGCAGTTTTATAGAGATTGTGGGGTTTGGGTAGGGCCCATAGGCCATTAGGGTTTGGCCTTGTGCACAAAAAAAATTGATTATTTTTTCAAAAAATTGTTTTTTGGTCATTTGGTCACAAGAGATGCCTACGCGTCTACGAGATGGTTCGGAGACAACTAGGAGTCCCCTAGACATCTTGAGGACACCCCAGCGTCCTCAAAGTCCTAGCGGCATCTTGGAGATAGCAGCATTGGTGGTGGGATGGTGGCACTAGTGGTGGGCCGGTGGGAGGATGTCCCCCCAAGTCTCCAAGTCTCCAAGACAGCGACGTCTAGGAAACGTGGGGTTTTTTTTGGGGGCGGGGGATGCATCCTTGTGGAACACTGCAATAATTATAAATATATAGAAAACCATTGATGTTTTTACATGATAAATAGAATTCATCACAAACAAGTATGCTATACATCAAATTACACATACTGAATGCTGAAACCAACATTTGATAGGTGTTCAACTATAGCAGGTGGCTCATCATTTCATATCAGTTGGTCAGATGTTGAATGAGAGTCTTGTTGGCAATTTTTGTGTTATCTGCTTAGTATTCTTAGCAATCTCTAAGAAGCTCATTGAAGAATTTACCTATCACCTCCAGAGATTTGTCAAGTTCTAAGGCTTGGTGAACTTCTACAGTAAGAATTGCTAAATGAACAGGCCCAACAACAAGAAAAGGCCCTTCTCTCCTACATTTTGAGCTCTGCAAAGCTCAAGGGGTATTCCTTTTAGATCTCATCAATACAAATGGTAATGGTTACAAATATAATAGACAATCAAACCATATTATATGAAACTATCAGCTAAGATTATGATCATTCAGAATACTTTGTAAAGACTTGGGAAATTTCGATCAATTCTTCTGAAACTATTTACAAATGAACCAGGCCTTTTGAAGACACAAAGATAGACCCAGTTTTTCTGTCACTAGCCCTCAGTGTGTTCATTCATAGTAGAGTTTAAAGAGATCTTGAAAATTGAAATATGCAGAAAATGAATTGGCCATAGATGCATAAGCAGATGTTTCATAGCATGATCATCACAAGCATTTCCCTTGTACCATTAAGAGAATTATGGACGAATAAACAAAATAAGTTACACTTAAAAGGATTATTCATTCAAAATATGAAGTGAGTGATTAAAACCCATTGTAACTGGTGCCTTATATCCTATGCAGTAAAGTCAGAAAACTAAAACATTAGAGCAACCACACATGTAACCTACAGTTTCAAATAAACTTGATGTATGATTTTTTGTCTTACAAAGCCCATGCCCTCAATTGCATTTTCATTTTCTAAATGCAAATCATGCTTAGTTATCCCTCATTAGAATTGATTACCCCGCACATTGCATCTAAGAAGATTTATAGACAATATTTGATTGCAGACTACTTAAACGGCAATATAAACACGGCAAATGTATGTCTAGAACTGAGAAAAAGTCCTGAAATGACCAACCAAATGAAGGAGACAATATGTATAATCTGAATCAAAAAGTCTTACATTGGTTTATTCATTATTGAAAAAACTAAACATGTGCATTTACAATTACTCAGAAAAATGGCCCTCATTATTGCTTGCCTGATTGAGTTCTTGCACTACATTTGGTATACAAAGTTTCTACTTCTTTTTATATTATAGATTACCTCCATTTATAACTAAGTGACAAGGCTCATCTCACTTGGATGATCGACACTCCTTTTTAAAATATGGTTACATTTGTAAATACTTCCAAATGTTTGTAAAAATGAAAATGTGAGAAAATATGTGATGTTGGAGACACTCAAAAGGGAAAGTAGGTGATTTTTCCAAAGGTAACTATCCCTTGATGTGGAATATAGGTCTTATGAAGAAAGGAAATTGCCATTTGAATGTTCACTTGAGTCCCATCCTCACATGTTATAACATATCACATCTCAATGAGAGAAGTGCATTTACCAACATGGAGGATGTGTATCAAAGGGGGGGAGAATATGTTATTTCCTCACAAGTGATAAAATGAGCCTCAAAAGACAAATTTGCTAAGTAAGTAGCAAATCTATTGGAGGTTGGAGGCACCAAAGGTTGGAGGACAATTAGCATCCCCTCATTAGTCACCAACGACGAGGCCGCTCATCAGCTTTGGTGGCATTTCATTTTCAATATTTTTTCAGTGTTCCTGGTTGTGTGAATAAGTGGAATTTCACATTGTGGGGGGGATTAATAACCAATGTTCCATTTCCATTTTGTGCCAAAATGACTAAAGTCAAGGGCATCTTCTAGTGGCAATGGCGGTTGTCTATGTTGTTCGAGATCGAGTGGCAGCGATCAATAACAATGACTACAATTAAGAACATTGTGTACTTATGGAATGTAATGTGAAATATTTTCTAGTATGGATTTTTCAAATTTGTGGTTATGTTGATATAACTTCCCTCATGTACAAGCATAGTGGCGAACAAAAGCACCAGAGTAAGTCAGTTCATGGATCTTGAAAGGGTTTGTGGGAGGATCCAAAAAACCACATGAGGTGGACAATTGATGGGTTCTTGTTCATATCAAGGTTTGTGGTGAGCTTGTTTAAAACCATGGAAGGAGAGACTTCATTTGAATCAAGATCATGAGCCACAAGAGTTGGTTTACTGCAGTTGGAAGTGCTAAGGTGGAGAATGTGGACATCGTCGATATTGTAAATAGTTGTATAGGAGAGCAACTAGCTACAGAGATCCTCTGACTGTCAGACTTCTTGGAAGTATGGTCAGCCGATGATAAGTTCACTAGAAGTGAAAGCGGGATATGTTCTCGTATGTAGGTGATCATGTGCAGCAAGATCCAAATAGCAATATGCAGACCTAAAAGTATGCATAGGCATACAATTATGTTTCCAAGTTGTGCGATGATCTTTCTCTCCATGTTCACACTAAGGGGGGGTGTTGGAAATCATCTTAGTGTTCACATTAGTGAGTATAATAATGTTTGAAGTGAAAATAAAAGTGAGTTGTAATAACAACTCACGAAACTATTCTAGGTGAGAAAATAATTATTTAGGAATGTTTGTTTGTATGGTTGTTGAGTTGTTGAAACAACTCAATATATTAAGTGGTTTCCTAGAAAATAGGATATAAGAATCCTATAAATGTAATAGTTTATTGAATGAAGATAGAGAAGCACGTATTGTTTTAAATTAAATCATTAACAGCTTCATCTGCCTATATTTTCTGACAGAATCTTGAAATGGCCTCTTCCCCTTTCACATACATGATTGATCTCTTTGATATGGGCACCTTAATTCACTGTAACCACTGGACTGTGATATTCTTGATACAACCAGTCCACGGTGTGAAGCCTAAGATAATTTCTTAGTATGAATATGAAGTTCGTATATGTGATCAGTACATAAGTTGGGAGCCTCAGGTTACGTGGACAAGACAGGATTCTGCTAGGATTGAAGCTAATCAGTTGGCAGCAAATGTTTAATATCTACAGCCTATATGATGTACAACACTGACCAGATTGAAAATCACAGAACTAATCTTGAGTATTTGGGATGACCCTATTTATTTTGAAATGAAGCAACAACAATAGGTAACAAATCCAAGTCACTGGAACAGAGAACTTCCATGTTTGCCTAATTGCTGAATGTTTTTATAGGTACTTTTTGAGATAATAGAATATCCACAAACGTTGTAACACTGTGACAAGAAATCATAAATGCTTGCCACAACTGTGCTTTTGGGTCTTAAATACTTTCTCTAAGAAATTAATCATAAAAATTAGTTCTGAATTCTGCTAACCTGCCAACTTGAGAAGTTCAAAGTTCTCATCGTTTACTTGCTTGTTATTTTAATTTGACTAGTCAAGAATTGGCCAATCACCACATATTCAACAAAGACGCTATTTCTGATAAATGCAAGGAGTAGACATGTTAACCGGTAAAACAAGATACATATTACAAACTATCAAAGGCTTTTGTTAAGGTACTATTTGCTGTAAGAGATCATTACTCATTATCATTTATTATACATCCCCAGGTATTTAATCGGTTCTCATTTGCTCATTATATACAAACTGCTTGATTCATCTGAAGTAACATGTGTAGATTGCAGTTATTTGATCACTGTGGTAGTCTTTGATTGTGGTCTAAGTCAATAATGTGTATGATTGAAGAGACAAATGTGGCTCATGACTGCTATAGTACAGGAGAAAGATCTAATAACCATTGTAATAGAAAGATGCTTTCTAGCACATAATCTTTAGCATTTGAAGTGGAATCTTCTTCATTTTCATATATGATATTTAGTTGGCTACTATTGTAGACTGCCCACTAATAATGTCATTTTTTCTACCCAAATAAACCCCCAATAATCTTCTGATCAGAGTTTTCAGCACTACACAGATTACAGCACTTCCTTTATTTACCATCAATAAGATTTTTCTCGTACAAATTACCAGATTCTGTTTAAATTTCTACATATTTGACTGCTTGTGATATGTGACTAAAGCATGTTATAAATTCATTTAACTATAATAAGAATTGTACTGTAAGTATTGAGAATAGTGAAACTACTTTTGCAATCACTATGTGAATGGGTAGTTGAGTTTTTCACTTTTTCTTTGTAGAGGCTCCCATAGGCCATAATTGTTATTATTTTTAAATGGAGATAAGCATTGCCTTCAATATGATGATGAAGTGAATTACGAATCTCAATTTTAGCATGAGAATTCAGTTGGACGCCCCTCCTGCCCTAGCTGCCTCTCGAATGGGACGCCCCGAGTGGGGACGGCCCCCACGCTTCAGCCGAGCCACCTTAACTTGGCTGCCGTTAGACGAAGGCCCCTCGAAGCCTCGGGACGCCCGAGCCTCCCACGCGACAGCACTCAAGCAAAAAAAAAACATAAAATTAAAACATTTTTTTAATATTTAATTTGTTCTATTCGAACCCTAATGCCATGTGGGGCCCATCTAACCTTTTACATGCCTTCAAAAGGCCCTCTAATATTCATTTTTATTCACATTTGCATTTCTACTTGTTTGCTACAGCAAGAAGAAGAAGAGTGAAGGCTGAGGAAAGAGTGATTGGAGGAGTGAAAGGAGTGATTGCAAGTGAAAGAGGAGTGTCAAGGAGCAAGAAGAAGAAGAGGAGGAAGATTTTTCACCTTGTTGAAGAGATTTTTCAAGCAAAAGGTAGGGTCTTTAACTGATTTTTTATTTTATTTTCTGATTTTCAATGTTCTTTCATTTCTTCTTGTTTCATTTTTTTATTTTTTCTTATTGCATTTCTAAATTCTTGATGTTCCATTTTCTAATTTCTAAATTAATTTAGAATCTTAGATTTTGTTTTGCAATTTAAAATTTGTTGAAAAATTTAAAATATAGAGTTTTATTTTTTAATTTTAAAGTAGGGCATAGGCTGAAACTATGTGTTTATTGAATTTTTTTTCATTTTGTGAAATGCAGTGTCAAAATGAGCTCCCATAGTCATGAAATGAGTGAGGATGAGATGGCAACTGATTCTCATAGTGCAAGCCAACCAGAATATGAACCTGAGCATGAGGATGAGCACAATGAGGGGGGTGAGCATGGGTCAAATCCAGAAGGGCATACTAGTTCCATAGCTAGTGCACCAATTTCTACTGATTGCCCTTCCCAGCTTTTGGCAAAGTGGGCTAGGGGTCCTTATGATCCCAAATCTCCTCTCAAACAGTTTGCAACAAGAATAACAGCCCCAACGTCATCAACTGGTGGTACGAGGAAATGGCAATGCAACATTTGTGGTGATGATTGGTTTGGGAGCATCACCAGAGTTAATGCACACTTCCTCTTTTGGCCAGGAAAGGGTGTGGGAGCATGCGAATTTTTTGAAGAAGCCTAAAAATTTGAAATACAGAATTGAGTTCAACAAGCTTTGGGGTGTTCCAGATGACGTGGCAATTCCAATGCCTACTACCTTGTCTGGTAGGCAACATATTCAGACTATTCAGCAGATTCAGGAGCAGCAAATGCAGACGCAGCCACATATTTCTACTCCTACATTGCATCAGAGAGCAGGAACATTGTCAGGGTCAGCCTCAGGACCGTCATCCACTTATAGCACTATGGCTGAATCACAACAGGGCAAGGGGAAACGCAAGATGCAAAGTCAGCCTAACCCCATAGCTGATTTATTTAATGTGCACCTGAGGGATCAGATAGATGATTCCATTGGCAAGTTCTTTTTTGCCAATGGAATCCCATTCCATGTAGCTCGATCTCCTTATTATAAGGAGATGATGTCGATGGTGGCGAAGGGAGGACCATCATATGTGCCACCAGGTGAGCACAAATTGAGGACCACGATCTTGGATAACAACTATGCCAAGATCAATTCATTGATGGAGACGATGAGGGCATGTTGGGAGGAGTCTGGATGTAGCATAGTTATGGATGGGTGGACGGACATTAGGCATCGTCCACTCATCAATGTTATAGTTACATGCTCAGAGGGGCCATTCTTTCTCAGGGCGGTTGATTGTTCAGGGCATCGAAAAGATGCTGATTTTCAGTTTGAGATCCTTCGGGCAGCTATTGAGGAGATTGGGCCACAAAATGTGGTCCAAGTAGTGACAGATGCAGCACATGTGTGCAGAGCTGCAGGGAGGCTTATAGAGGCATCATACAGACACATTTGGTGGACTCCATGTTGTGTGCATGCCATGAACAATGCACTCAAGGACATGGGGAAGATTGAGTGGATTAGAGGAGTGGTCAACAATGCTAGAGATGTGCAGATGTATATCTGCAACCACCACACTTCACATGCCATCTTCAGGAGCTTCGCGAATAAGGAGTTCTTGAAACCAGTTGAGACCAGATATGCATCCTATTTCATTCTTTTGGAGAGAATGCTTGAGTTGCAAGAGCCACTGCAACTCATGGTTATGACACAAGAATGGAATCGTTGGGATGGGGCCAGGACAGAGCAGGGGAAGAGGGTGAAGGAGATAGTGAAGAGTGATACATTTTGGCATGATGCAAAATATATTGTCACCATCATTACACCAGTTGTACAGGTCATCAGATATGGGGATGGGGATGCACCTAACCTTGGGGAGGTGTATGAGTGCATTGATTCCATGCTTGGTCAGATGAGGGCAGTTGTGCGAGAGAAGGACCCCACTTTAGCATTCTACAATGTTTACATTCAGCCTATTATTCAGCGTAGATGGGACAGCCTAAACACTCCCTTGCACATGGCTGCTTATGCATTGAATCCGAAGTGGTACATGCCTAGGCCTGGGAGAGTTACACCGATTCAGGATGATGAGGTGAAGGAAGGGTTCTTCAGATGCATTGATAGGATGTATGATGCTGAAGCTGCTGGCAACATTCGCACTGAGTGGACGAAATTTGCTACTCTTAGGGGTTATAAGGCTGCAGCAAAGGCGGACATAAGAACTATGGCACAGGAGGATCCGATTTTGTGGTGGACTTGTCATGGACCGAAATCACTGACTACCACACTAGCCATTCGTTTGCTGTCCCAGGTTTCTAGTTCTTCAGCTTCTGAGAGGAACTGGTCTACTTATAGCTTCATCCACTCTCTTAAGAGGAATAGACTTACCTCTAGGAGAGCAGAGAAGCTAGTGGCTGTACATAGTGCCTTGCGTATCACTGACCGCAGGACACGTGTGTACAAGGAGAGCCCAGCAGCACGATGGGATGTAGAGCCAGAGGAGCCATCACAGATTGATGAGGATGAGGATGCTTCAGATATAGGGTTGGTTGGTGTTCCTTTGGCGGATCTTGACCTTGAGGAGTCCAGTGGTTCTAGTGATGAGGAGTTTGCCGACCTCCCGAGGGATGATTAGAGGCCTCTGCCTCCTTCACTACATTTTGTCATTTTGACATTTTGATTTTGTACTTGTTTTGATATCATATAATCATGCTACTCATTGTAATCATCTTTATAATCAGATACTTTTGATATAATATAATAGAAATCTTCCATTTTCCGATTCAACAATTGTTACATTGTAGTATTGAGTATTACTATTCTAATTTCTAATTAGTAATTCGATATTGAAAACTTCAATATTCATTATTCAATGTTCAATGTTCAAGTACTAATTTAGTATTTCAATTTTGCTATTTTACTTCTTAATAGTCTTATACATCTTTTCATAACTAGCATTTTAAGTACCATATGTATAGTATATAGTATATACACCCCGCCCCTCCCTCCCCAGCCCCCCCTGCCCAAATTGATGCCCTTGTCCCCCCCGGAACTTGTCCCAGCTCAGCGTCCCACGTCCCCCGACGTGGAACATAGTGAAATTCCACTTGGGAAATGTGTGTAAATGGGAGAGTGTATTTTCTTTCTACTCTTGTTTTAATTATTGAACCATTTTCACTTATTGAAAACAGAAATAAGAACATATAGAAAATAATTGACACTCCACCTGCTTGCAAGTCCTTCCACTGATTAATTATTTTTGTCACAGATTCTTGCAGAAATAAGGCCTTATCTAGCAGGCACGGGGGGGGGAGAGATTGAAGTAGCTGGAATTGATGGTCCTGTTGTGAAGGTTCGGATTAGTGGACCTGCAGCTGAAGTAATGACTGTCCGTGTTGCTATAACACAGAAATTGCGAGAGAAGATACCTGAAATTGCAGCAGTCCAACTATTATAAGCTGGGCTTTCAACCCCAACAATTCACATGCAAAGTAGAAGATTCACCACTTTGTAATAATAGAAAGGAGTGGAAATTATTTTAGAACTATCCATTTGTAATTTTCTACATTGTTATAGTGCTGTAAAAAAATGTACTCATTACAGAATTCATCCTTGTATTAGTCGTAGGTTTGTTCTCCTGTCGATGTTCTCAATTAGTTTAGTTGCCTTTTCACATTCCATGCCAGCTATCATCAATACTTGTTTGTAACTTGAAGAAAAAATGTGCTACACAACTTCTCAGCTTGAGATTCAACCCTACTTTTAAGCAATGTTGAAAAACTAGTTAAGTTGCCCATCACTGACTGATGTTTCTGACATTTTTTTGAAAATGTCATATAGGACACATCTTCTGACCCAGACAATTTATTTATTAATCCCAACATGAATATTCTTTCATTGTAATCCTTAAGATTGTCACATGTTCACCAATTTTAATATCAGTATTTGCCAGTTTGATACAATTAACTTGAACTAGGCGGAGGCATGCAGGGCCATAACCATGAGAAGGAAAGCTTGTTATGTTCGTCTGGTAGCTTATATTTGGATGATGCTATTTGTGGATATTGTCTAGTGCTTAGGTAGAATTCTGTGTTACACGGGGACGCGTCCCCAGCCCTCAAACTGCCATCCCTGACCCCAATGGAATTTTGGGTATGATGGAACAGCTAGGGGTATGGCAGGACAGCAGGGGACCTCCCCTAGCTGTCCAAAAAATCTTCAAAAAGCGTTTCCAAAATGTGTTGCAGTAAGAGGAAACACCACAAGGATGTTTTTCAGTCCCCGAGACAGCTGGGGATATCTGAGATGCCCCTCAACTGTCCCAAGGACAAGGCAAGTTTTTATAATGTTATGAAAAGAAAATCATTCATGACATTAAAAGACTGTTAAATATATCATGGCAGCATTATAATGGCAGAGATTAATATATCATGACAGCAGCCAGAGTAGTATAACAGCAATAAGTATATCATGATTCAGATTCATGGCTAATAATATAAGTTATATAACAGTTAACTCTAACAGCAACCATTTGAATTTTTGATTTCATTGTTCAAACTTTAACTCAAAGTCTCAAACTTCAAAATTTTCGATATGGTATTAGTCAGTTATGGTTATCAGTTTCAAAAGAGATTAAAGGTGCAGACAAACAATTTTTTTGGAATACGGTTGGTGTACAGGCTTCTGCAGACATCATCCAGCATTGTCTTAGCAGTGTCATTTTATAGCTGCTGTTATATTGCTGTCCATTAACTTGTAGAAATCTCTCTCTCTCTCTCTCTCTCTCTCTGTGTATATATATATAATTGCCATCCCTCTGTTGTCCCCAAAAAATGGCACTCAGACTGCCGCCCCTCTGCTGTCCCCAAACAAACAGTGGAACATAGGTAGAATTGCATCTATGACTACTTTCCAGGATACTCAACAAACCAAAATGTTCAAAAATAGTCACTGCACACAGAAGAAGCTGACATAGATAATGAGTTTTAAAGGCTAGTAGAAGCTGAATGCAACAATAAAAAATGTGATAAAGTGCAAGAGCATTCTGAAGCACCTGCAGGGAGAATTATGAACTCATTAATTTACAACCATTTCGAATCATTCTTCTAATTGGATTAAATTAAACAGGAACTGCTAAATGATGATAAATTGAGGAACATATGCATTCTTTTCAATAATAAGTCATTAACAAAGAAATATGGTGAATCTTGCTGGAATGTCAGTCTATACAGATCATATAGACCCTGTAGGCACTGCTTTGAAAAGGGTAACTTGTCTCCCATGCTTGTTTGTGCAATCAGAATAATCAAATTCAGGTATTATGGGCTTGATTATAGGCGTTCATATAAAATGACCCAATAACTTGACAGCAATGAAAATCATTTGAAACAGAATACATCTTGTATTCTGTTGGGTATTGAGCTTTGGCACAACATATAAGGAGATATGGTCTTTCTTAATTAGTGCCTGTATGCAATACCAAATCTCCTCTTTTTCTAATATAGATGTGTGATACTCGAAGATTTTATCTCTAGCACAAAGGATGTCAACGAATGAGTTTAATAGTCATTGCAATTAGTTTCATCCTCCAGCAACACGAAGCAATTAGCATGAGCTTCGATGAGGTAAAGGTGATTTTTCCCTGAAGTCAATCGAATATATGTATGATCCCAATTGCTGAACCTGCACATTCAAGGCATTTGCAACATTTATCCTTAATGCCATGGTTAATTTTAAAATTTAAACAAATTCTAATCAAGCGTGATCTTTTCAGTTGCAGACATTTTTGAAGAGGTGATTCTATTAAAGACAAATGTGATTAGAAGAGGTAAATCTAGTGAAGAATTTAAGTTAAATGATCATACAGTTCATATGTTTCTCTTTGAAGTGTGATTCTAAAGAAAACTCCATTTTGAAAAGTGTTGTTTTAGAGTGTATGCTTGATTTTAATTCATATTTGCTTGTCATATTTATTTTAAATGAGAATTTTTTAGTAAATATCATACATATATGTGCTGCGGCTATTTGTGTTAAGTTTTTGAGAAATAAGATTAATTTTGGCCTACCCTATTTGAACTTTTGTTGTTTAATGTTAATGGAATGGTCTTTTGTATCTTTACATAGATTATAATGGGCTTAAATTATATTGAGACTATTTTAATTCTACTTGTATTCAACCGAATAGAAATCGAATGAGCTTTGATTGCACAATTCTCCTATTGTGCTGCTCCTTGCAAATCTTCAAGAAAAGTTGTAAATATATTAAAGGTTTTAAGTTATTTATAATTAGCTATTACATAAGTTTTGTTTTCTTTGTTTCATTTAAGTAGCATTTACCTTAGTCTTAGGAATAGGATGATATGATAATCCCTCACTCCTACCTTCAATTTTTCCTGGTTAACAATACCTGGCTTTTGTATTCAGGGTTCATTCATTTAAGTATACCCCATTATTATGTTTATGTTAGTGTTCTGTACTGAAATTTCCACAAATTTGTGTTCCGTTTACCTTAATAGTTATCTAAAAAATGAATGTATTCCTCAAGTCCCATTGACTTACTTTTATTTATCAATAGACATCAAAATAATTTCTTTCTTTATTTAGATTTTGCCAATTGTTATTTATTTCCATGCATCTCATTTTATTTTAAGTATACCCCATTATTATGTTTATGTTAGTGTTCAGTACATAAGTTTCCAAAATTTGGGTTCCATTCACCTTAATAGTTCTCTGAAAAATGAATGTATTTTTCAAGTCCCGTTACTTTTATTCATCAACATACATTACTATAATTTCTTCATTTGGATTGTGCCGATTGTAATTTATTTCCGTACATCTCATTTTTATTTTTTGATAAATATCATATAAAAATATTTATGTATCACAAAAAGTTGGAATGGTTATGATGCTGCTCTTAACCAAAGTGAAAGTCATATTGGCATAGAAAGATTATTACATAGAGCTATCACAAAGGAAAGCTGAGTGCTGAGATAACAATTTGGCATTTTTTATGTTGTACAAAAACAAAAAACATAACATTAGAGAGATCCATCATTGTATTCACCCCGTCTATAGTGCAGACTTTAAAACAAATTTTTGGTACTCATATTGTCATGCCCAGGCATAATCAAGACTGATTTTCATCTCCTCACTTCTTTAGGATAATAGAATTAATTCCACAGATTAGGAATCCCCGGAGAAATTGTTGTATGAATGTTGGATCTCATTAAACTGTGATGCCTCGTATTGACATTGAGCAAGATGGACAATTTGCAGCTTGATGCCATATGATGACCTTCCTATATTTTCAAGTGCTCTCAAATATGTGGGCATGCTTCTGGTTAGATTAAAAGAAACCATTTCCAAAGATAACATCAATATTTGTGCTACAAATTTTTGATCCCTAAGTCATTATAGATAGTTTCACCAGATAAAGATACGCAATTGCTATTTCAGAGATCTTAAAACAGAGTTGTTTTGATCAATAATCAAAGCTATGAGGAGACAGATATGGAAAAGAGCTGGTTTTCATACTTGTTATGTCCTCGCAGGACACTGCTGAAATAGAAACAAACAACAGAATTAGCCATCTTAGTCAAATCAACATAATTGCAGAAAACTAAATATCATGCACTACCATAATTGTACAAACTATTCTATTACGAAGTATGACAAACTATTCTATATATGAGAGTTCAAGTCTTGTTAGTGAGTGCAACAAACATAAACATTTTACTGTGTAGAAATTTATAAAACAAATCCAATCCCAAAGCGTGTAACTAGCAATCTTTTTGGACAAAAGGTTAGGGATATCAGCTAGGAATTCCTTGGCTGCAAAAAACTTCCCTATATACTCATAAAGTGTTCATTCATACCACGAAAGTTTGTAGATTACACTTTGACATATGAATTTTCCTATGTGACACATTACAGGTAAATGCCTCAAAAGCAAGAAGTAGCAACTAATAGACCTGTGATTCATTTAAATTGTATTGGAAGTCTCAGTTGTGTACTTTCACACCTTAAGATCATTGTGAAGAAGCTCCTATGAGTTTTGCCATATATGCACCTTACCGCCTCTACCACCACCAGCCAGCATGCCACAGCAGAAAGGATGCTTAGCCAATCTAGTAGGAACTGCACTCATCAATGGGCTGTCGAAAGTAGTTGTTTCATTTGTTACCGTACAATATGCATTGAGACTCTTATCATTATTACCAAAAAAAAGGTATTGATCATCCCAGCCCCATGTTACTCTGCACAAGAGACCAGACCATTTAGAAATATCACAATTTTGAGAACAGCAGAAAGCGTTTTTATCTGCACACTAACTATTGACAAAAGGATCATAATAACACACCAATGCATATAAGCTCAAGAATTTCTTAGTTCTGTGAATGGATTGCATTACTGTGTTCCTCACCAAAATTTCACCAATGTATTTTTTATGTGCATACTAACTATTGACAAAAGGATCATAGTAACACACCAATGCATATGAAGTTTAAGAGAATTTCTTAGTTCTGTGAATGGATTGCATTACTGTATTCCTCACCAAAGTTTCACCACATGCAATTCAGTCCTCATCATATTCCAAATATGTGTTCAGTTAATGAAATGAACCAGATTGAAATCCTTCTGGAATCAAAAAGTAAAAGAAAAAAGAAAAAAACCAATTGATAAATAAATTCTCCATTGTAAATCAATAAAGGTCTAATACTAAACAAACACAGAACAGAGATACCTTGCATGTGAGCCACTCCCATTAGCAAAGACACTTCAATCCCCAATGACATAAGCTTGTCCAGCTAGATGATGCAATTTTGCATAAAGAAAACCAATTTATTACAATAGGTCTTGCCATACGTTAGACAAAGAAGCCCTCTCCTATTTAGACACGCTTCTAAAGATGCTTTTCTCAAATAATAATGCTATCCTTGCTTCATTCTTGTAAAGGAACCTTAGGTTCTTGCATAGCTTTATTTGATTATCCTCCTAAAGCAATACTTGCCCTTTGTACTGCTGTATTTACTGAATCTTCCAAAACAATATTCAGGCTTTGCAATTATTTACTACGTCACCGAGTTCTTCACTTTCCCCCCGTACCCGTGTGGGTCCGGTGTGGGTCCTGGTTCTTTGCTGGTTCACCCAGGGTCCCCCCCGGGCACCCCAGGTTCCATGGGTCCTTTTCCCTCCCAGGGTGTCCGGGAGGGACTCTAGGCAAACTGAGGATGAACCCAAGCGAACCCAGGACGAACCCAAGCGAACCCAGGGTTGCCTGAAAAAAGCAGGAAAAAAAAGTAATTTTTAAAACTTTTCTATCCAGCTAAAAAAGCCTTTTAACCCAATTTTGCCATACATGTCCCTATACAAAAAATGTGATGCCTGCACCACATGCAAAAAAAAAACAATTGTTTATCAGCCACCATAGTAGGAAGAAACTGAAAAGCCTGAGGAATAATTATCAATTACCTAAGAACAAAAGATTTAAAGGCCAATTTGCTTCCCATCCTTTTGTCTAGCTTAGTCCTATAGCATTGTGTTTCAGCTTCCAGGTCAATGGATATCTGCAATCTATTAACTTCAATCATAAAAGGTCACTACCAGACAGTAAAACAGTTAATCTAATTATCTGATTTGGCAATTCTACTTTGATCTAATTTCACTAGAACCATTCATGTTGTACATAGGTATTCATTGTGCTTGTTCTGGACAACGTTTTGATATAAATAATAAATATACATTAATATTTGTAGCCAAATAAGTTTTAAGGATTATCCTTTCCTTTCATCTTTATTAGTTGCCCCATTATCATGTGCTCAAAGAACACTTTCACTTAGCAATTAATTGTGCATTGATTTTTTTGTTGAAGTGAGAATCAATGTGACAAGATCTAAAATCTGTTTTATAGGATTGTGTAGCCATATTTGCAGCTGGATAGCAAAATTTGTACAACTTCTGTATAGGGACATGTATGCCAAATTGGGTTAAATTTAAAAGGCTTTATAAAATATAAAGGGTTAAAAGTAAGTTATGAATATCATTGTTTTATATTATATATCATACATATATACATATAAATATGTATTCCCGTACCCGTACCCAAGGGAAAAAAAATGCCGTACCATTGTACCTGTACTCATAACTGTATCTGCACCCGTACCTAAACTGGTAACTTAGATTATTTAGTTTCATCAAATTTCCTAGAATAGACCTCCCACCTACATTTTATTCCCGTCAAATTTCCTATAATAGACCTCTCACCCACATTTTGTTCTCATCTGATTTTCCTGGAATACAATTATGCTATAATCCTATCCTACCTTCCTAGAAAAAGATTTTCCACAGCATTTTCCTATCAAAGTTCTTGTCCTTAGTCAAATGTATTTGCTAGGCCTCTTGAATTAGTTAGCCCCCAAATAAATGTAAACAATGAATGATGTTGGAGAATGCTACATTCCTCCAAAGAGATGTCCTCTTCAGGTATATTTTGTAACTTTAACAGACATTGTGTGAGAATTATATTTCTTAGACATCCATATCTATCTGAAGGCCATTTAGCTTCACAACAAAAACCAAATTGGCTTCCACCTGGAATGATGTACACATTGTCTATTCGTCAAATTAAATGGCAAAGGAGTCTTGGTTTTCCAATTTCCACAGTTCAAATCAGCACTAAGGTACTTTCAAACAAAGAGACACAAGTATTGACCAAATATATCACATTCATTCCTACAATCACAGCAAATCTTTCTACACACAACCTCCTAGTTGTGTTTCCTTCTTGTCCATTCTAATCTCTCACAAACCAATTTTCCAGTGTTCAGTATCTGCCTTTATGTTTTCATTTAATGAATCCAAAATCTTTGGATCACCGGCAGCAGTAACCATAAGATCAGAAAGCTTAGCTGCAACCTTGGGGCAGATAGTATTGACCAAATATATCACATTCATTCCTACAATCACAGCAAATCTTTCTACACACAACCTCCTAGTTGTGTTTCCTTCTTGTCCATTCTAATCTCTCACAAACCAATTTTCCAGTGTTCAGTATCTGCCTTTATGTTTTCATTTAATGAATCCAAAATCTTTGGATCACCGGCAGCAGTAACCATAAGATCAGAAAGCTTAGCTGCAACCTTGGGGCAGATTTCAACAGAAGCACAAACTAGCTCAAGAACAGCCTCAATATCTGGGTTTGCTGCTTCTAGTGACGATAATATCAGAATTCAGAAAGAAATTTTACACAAAATAAAATGCTTCACTATTTTATTCATTCAAATCATATTACATATTTCTACCTCCTATAACCACTCTTCTATTAGAGGAGTTGTTTTAACTACTCATAATACAAACAAGCACTCATCAACAAATAATTATTTTATGAGAAACTAACAAACCTACGATAATGATGTAATATTCCCAACACCCCTCCTTATTACATCATTCTCCAAATGGGGATACCTGGACTAACAGGACTTGATGAACACATTCATTAGTTCATCAAAAACACAAGGTATAAGTAGGGACATATACATCTACTCATGACAAGCAATAGTGGAACTCGCCTCACCATGCTTCTTCAATAGGACTAGCCATACTATACTTTTATCCAAGGATAGGGACAAACACATCTACCCATAGAATCAACAATAGGGATTAACACATCTATCCAAGGTCATACAACAAGTTTGGATAGGGACAAACACAAATATCTAACATCGAAGTTGTGAACAGAGACACACACATCTGTTCACAACAATAATGATTAGGGACGTGGACATCCAATCATAATTACCTAATTCTGTGATTGGGGACAAACACATCCAATCACTATTACTCAACAAATGTAATTGGAGACAAACACATCCAATCACAAACAAACAATAATTGTGATTGGGGACAAACACATCCAATCACTATCACTCAACAAATGTGATTGGAGGCATAAACATACAATCACAAATACAAATTATTGATTTTATTTAGAAAATGCATTCCTCCTCATTGTTCTTATGTGGAGGGTCTTTGGTAGCTATTTCAAAAAGACATTCATCATTGTTTGCAACCATTGCCTCATTTGTATTTAGCTTGCTATCAAGGAGATCCTTGGCACGTTGAATGCAATTTATAATGATGAGCCCCTTTTTCTTGCAATAGTAACACAAAATTCTATCTTTACGGAAGTGATTTTCCTTTGAAGTAGACGAAGTGAATTTAAAGAAAAGGTTAACCTTGTTTTTGACAAACATTGTTGTTTCCTCCATAGTTGAATCATTTTTTTGGTTCCTTCATCAATCAAGGTAGAAATTATATCTTCTAGAGTAACATTTACTTTGTTCAATGTGAACACAATATTATTATATTACCATAGCTAGAGGGCATGCTATTCAACAAAATAGCTTTTGCATCATCATATATTGGCTTTTATCCTACCTAATTGATTCATCAAGGAACAAAACTTACTAATGTGTTAAACAATATTGTCACTTTCCATCATTTTTAACCCAAATAACTTTTGCTTCTAGAAGGAGGACCATATCCACATCTAACGTTTTTTTGAGATATTGGTATTTATTGGGTATGCCTATTTTGTATATTCTATGATAAATTCAGCATCATATATTTGTAATTAGACACAGTTGATGCAGGTTGCAGTTCAGGCAGTTTGTGAGAAAATTTTGAAGAACCAAAATCTTTGGAACTTTCTGCAATTTCATAATTTGCAGTTTTGAGACCCTTTACAGTGGAATCCCAGATTGCAAAATTGGTTGACCGAAATGCTCGCATGCACCAACCATTTTGCTGTTCAAGAATAACACATTTTATGGTTTAGAATTCCAAGAAACTGAGGAGTAACACTTTCTGTAATGTAACCTACTAGTTTTTTCTAATTATTAGTTTTTTTAATTTTATGCTAGTTGTTTTGATGAGCTACTATTTTAACAAATGCCCTTCACTTCTTTAGGAGACACTTGTCATAGGACCTTCTAGATTCTTGAGGAGAATCGCTTCATTTCTTTGATTTTATAACTTAATTTCATATTTTTTCAATTAAAAATAATATGGCCATTAAAACAAAAACCTACATATTAGAGAAAAATAAAAATCCAAAAACTACTTTATTCCTAAGTTTCATTGTTTGTCAATTTAAAATAATTTGACACTATTGTCAATTTCACAATCTTTTCTCAAACTTTACCCATCAAAAAACCACACCAGATTACAGTTAGTTTTTGGCCACAACATCTCCAAAAATATGAGAGGGGCTGCGCCGCCTTGAAGTTTACCCCAATGACTTCCCCAGATTTTTTAGATGAAGATTCTAGACTTTCCTGTTTTAATTCATTTGCATTTGTTATATGACTGCCTGTGCATTCAAAATAGCAGTGTTATCCTCCTGCGTGGAACTCCACTATAAGGGTTTCACTGGATACCTCAGTTTAGTCTTTTTATATAGATTTTAGACCTAAATTTACAAGTTAAATAATCCAAGTTCGAACCTTTGCAATTGAAAAGGGTTGGACTGCAATGCCTGTAATCTGAGAAGCGTGAGGGCGATAAATATGAAGCCCACTATAATCTCCTTCCTCTGCATTGCGATGAGCATCCCACAGGCTTAAATGTCCTTCCTTGTCTCCACTTACCACTATAACCTTTTCGCTGCAAGGAAAAAACTCAAGACACGAGATCATGGTTGGGGTGGTTTTAAATATATTCTTAGACTCTAGCTTTAGGTCCTCCAACTTAAACTCAGATATGTGGTATTTCAATTCCACTGAAGAGGTAATATTCCTGAGACCTTTAAGCTGGTCAAGGTAACGATTGTAAGGCACATTGTCCTGGTGTGCTACATAAATTTCTGCAAACCTCAGTGGCCCCACCCTTGAGCTAGGGTAATTAGGAATGGTCACATTGAAAGCATTCTGCCAGGGCATAGTAGAGTGTCTTTTATATTTTAAACCCTCAGGAATTTCAGGCAAAATTCCTCTGGTGCGCAAGGATGTCCGGAGAATGGTGGGTTTTGGTTCTCTTTCTCGTTTGTAGGTCTTTACACGCTTTGTCTGTGACCTGCAATATACAAATACAATGGTACCATCAGACACTATTACGCGTATCTTTGCATTCATAAGTTATAAAGATTCTAAAATCAATATTATAACAAAGTTCAGATATTTTGTCCACATGGCCTAGTGATTGACATTTGGATTCACTCTATGAAAGACATGGTTCAACTCTGGCAGGCTTAAATCCCTTGTGTGTGAGTGCATTCAATATGGGAGTGTGACCTGAAAAATCTTAAAAAAGAAACAGAGCTTATGGATCTAAAACAACAAACATAAATTTATTCTAACCAGCATCAAGGATAAGGATTAATCTAGCCATAATTGCCCCTTGTTACAACTTCGTCACAGTAGAAGACCCTGCCACATTTATGTATCAATAGGATCAAATCTCCACGGGCCACACAATTAAAACAGACAAGGGCCTTTAGGTACTCTGCAATAAATCAAAGTTTCCTCTCCCTTACTACTCCAGGTGTCTCTGCCTCATAACATCGCTCGAGTTCGTTGAGAGGCGCAAATGCTCTAAAGACCCTTTAAAAAATTCATTCTTTTTTTGGTTTTGTTTAGCCATTCGAGTAGTCGGGGAGAGGTTCCAAATTGAGGAATCGCACCACGATTCAAAACTGTCATGATGATAGCATGAACAACCTTAAAAAAACAATCTTGTGAACTAGTAAATGATACATTTTCATAGATAGACTAATAGGACAAGCTCGAATAGTGTAAGCAAATGCGCTTTCAAAAGAATAGCCCAATTTCTAACACCAAGAGGCGTGATATATTACTTAAATTGAAAAAACTGTCTAACAAACTGGGTGAGATACACTGTTTGTTGACGGCACATCAGTTTTTAGAAGGTAACATCCCACTTACTTGTATGTAGTGTGCCGTTATCCATGGACCAAGCTTTCAACACATTTTTTTAAATTCATACAGGCTTATACTCGGACACATAACAATGTAGTACTTATTATCACTGCAAACATGTCTGTGTCTAAACCCAGCCAGGTGTTATGTACAAAACAATAAGAATTATGTACTTCGTAAACAACATTATTGATTTAGACAAGAATTACTGAATTTTCGCAGGAGCGTTCAATTTTATGTGAATGAAAAGTTTACTTTGGGTCTTTTGACGCGGACCGAAAGTCCTGAGCTGCGGAATGCACGCGCAGAAATGCTAACATCTGTTCATTACGCTCAATGTTTTCTTGCCGCTTGCGTTCGTATTCTGTCATTTTTTCCATTTTCTTTTCCTTGAAGCCCTGCAAGCAACTGCAATACACGGAAAACGGTTGTTTGGAGTAGGGAGTTTGCTCCGAAAGACGAGGAGGTTGAATCAAGATGGAAATTAAAGCGGGAATAAAGTAGTCGTGTGGCCTTTCTTCGGAAGGGAAGGACTCTAAGGTTGATAGGAAGGGTCATGTAGGCAGGCTCATATTGTGTCAACCCTCCGAAATTTTCAGTCCCAGAGTTCAAATTTTAAGACGTTTTTTTATTTTTTGGGCCAACGGTCTCTTTACAAAAGTTTGTGTGGAGAGACTTGTTTTGGACTTTTGAGCTACATTAGAAGAGTGGGGAGGTCCTCTATAAAGTAAATAAACTACCATTTGTGTCTTTAAAATAAATTTTATATATTTGGAAGACTATCTATTTAATTTATTTTATTATTATTTATTAATATTTTGTTTTTATTGAGCATGGGTCTAGTTTAATTGGCTAAAGCATCCTACAAGAGATCACAAGATCTAGTCTCCCTACCATCCCTGTGCAACCCTAATTGTTTCCTTACCCTTATTTTAAGGGTAAGCCTTACCATAATTGAACACACTAAGAGATATCATTATCAAGGCATCTATTTTTTTCCATTACAATGTTACAAAAATATTTAATATAATATTGCTTAGAGTTATAATTATAAATAGTGTTAATTTTAGAAATAAGATTAGTTTTACAGTTAAATTTACATTTAATATTTTAGTCACATATAAGTTTAGGGTTAGGGTTCAAATAAGGTTATGGTTAGGGTTAGGGTTAGTGTTAAGTTTAAGGTTATAGGTGGATTAACCTATAAAATAATCTTTGTTTTCTTTTCTAAGTCTATGATTACAATGTCATTTTTTCAATAGAATATTATAGCTCTTAACTTAAAATTAAGTTGAATAATTAAGAATTAATATAAACCAAAATTGATCAATGGTTAAATGTATTCTTAATTGAATTGTTTTTGTTAAAAATAAATTCATGATTGATTTTATTTTGTTTACTCTATATTTGCTATATTTTTAGGTTATTACTTTATTATTATATTAATATAATATAAAAATAATAACAATATTTAAGAAAGCCCGAACAGGTAGTAGAGTTAGCTTGGGCAGTGGGTTCGCTCCCCATTGGTCTCAGGTTCGACTCTCCTCCCGGGTTTAAGAGGTGGGACTTCTTGCGGGTAGGGGATCTCACCCACAGGGACTAGTCTCGCCCTAACTTACCTCAAAAAAAAATAACAATATTTAAGAAATTATATTAACATAATTATTTTATATTGTATTTAATAATAATGTTCAATAATATTACATTAAATATTATTATTATAATATTATATTTAGTTATATTATATTATATCATATTATTATTGTATTATATTATAATAGTATTGAACCCAACAAAAAAAATTATTATAAGAGATTAAGTCTTAAACATGTCTCAAAAAAACAAAAGAGTATTCCACCCACATAAAGTTGTGTTTGATATTAATAGAATGTTAGTTGAAAATAAGCATAGTCTTTGATTCCTTGCTCAATTGCTAATATAATATTGTTTAAATGTATGGGCTTCAGTCATGTTGTTGGAAATGGTCCCAACCCCAAAGGCATATTTGAGGTGAATTTTCCCATCTAAGGAAAGAACAACTCTGACCCCTGCTATGCCTAGGTTGCCTTATGAGGCTTTATCAAAGAAAAGAAGTTGTGCACTTCCCAAAGTCGATGGCAACCTGTTATTGGATTCTTCACCCTACTTTAGACTTTGGAGGCATAATGAGTTGTGCTTTGAAGAAGAGCTTGGACATTATTATTATATTCTATTTTCTCTAAAAATCAAATGATTGTCGACTTTCCAAATGCTCCAAAAGATGTATCTTGGTAGAAGTTATTTAACTACAAAAGGTCATTCAACCTCCTTATGCACATTTTGAATATGATTATGGAAGCAAAAATGACTCTTGGAAAGTATTGGGATTGGTGGTTGTAGGAGTGACATTGTGAAGTCTATGCTTTCGTGCTTTTCTAGCATACTCATAGTTGATAATATCATTTTCTAGGGTAATAGGGGCTCCCTATATGTGTTTTGGAGTATACTTAAACACATAGTGCATACCAAAATATCTAACATAAGGCACAAATACAATCCATGTTCCAACATAACCAAAATAAAATTCTAGAAACAATAGCTTTGTTTGAAGAAATGAACAAAAAAACCCTACCTATAAACATGTTGTAGAAAATTAATAAACATTAGTAAATTAACTTATTGTCAAAATATAAGTAAATAAAATAGGATAATAATCATGGAATGAATTCATAGTTTGATAGATGGCTTTATTGTAAACATTACCTGTGCCTCTGTTTCAGCCTACAACATTGAACTTTTGTACTCAAAATCTGTGATCGTGGTCTAGATTGCTTTCTAGATCTGTATGTGCTTTATTCTCATATGATGCCTAGGTTTTTGTGATAGGAATTAGAAAAAACATGGAAAGTGGTTGTGGTATAAATGGTGAAGACTTTGGATCTTAAAGATCCCTCCTAGTTTCCTCTCTTATCGTGAGTATTTTCCCAAAACAATTATACAGGTTGAGGTTGGATGTGAGCTTTGTGCAACTTTGCCAAAATAGTTAATCCCTCAAACCTTAGTTCTTAGCCAATTCTTTTTATATTCTTTTACAACGTGATAACATCTTTATTATTGCAGTCACACTTAACACACCTGAAAGTATTTTCCCCACTATTTTAATTGATATGTATTCCCTTTATATAAATAAAAAGTAATTATATTAACTATAATACATGAAATACAAAATCTTAATTAAAAATCTACTAATATGCACTTGAGGAACTTTATTCTAGCCTTGTGAAGCTTTTAGAAATTGAGGCCTAGCCATATCTCTAGTAAGGATTGAAATCTTATTCTAGAATGTACCATATGTGGAGTGATTCATCATGTAATTTACCATATGTGGAGTGATTCATCATGTAATTTGACTCCCTAATTTCACATATAGTCTTCTTCTTTATCAGGGGATATTTGAGTGTGTTTTGAATCAAAATAATTAAATTTTTCCTTGATAATATTTGATGCTTATCTAGAGAAAGTAAGTGAACATCTACAACTAAGAAAACAAGGGCCTCCTGATCTTCATTAACCTTGATAAAATTCCTTAAACAAAAATTAGGAGATAGTTGCCCTTGTTTGCCTTTTGTGTTGTCATCAAGTTTTTTTTGTCCTCCTACTTATGGTACCCTAATGATATTTAACTATGTTTTGACTACTCTTGCCCCTTTATTTTTTAATACTCGTAAAAAAATTTAGGGGGTCCTCAAAAATTTGCTTCACCTTTCACCAAAATATTACAAAAGATTATTGATACAACTCTTCAATTATGCATTTATCATTTAACATTTTTTAACATTTTTAAAACTCAGATAATGATCTTAAGAGATTATCTCATTTTCAATTTTCATATAAACATTTAGAAATAAACTCAAAACTTGGAAATAATCTCACTTAACATCTCTTAAACTCAATGGTTTTAAAGAAATTTATAAGAAAAGTCATTTTAAAATAATTTTGAGATGATTTGGAAAAAATATAATTAGGCATGTTCTATTTTAAGAAATTCAACAAGTATGTTTAAATTAATTAACATACTGTTTCAAAAAAACATGAAATAGGCTTAGGTTTTGAATAATTATGGTTGCAAAAATGAAACTCTCAATATAATAAAAGATATTTTAAAAAATTCATGCAAATGGGCTTAGGCTTTGAAAATGGCTTTGTTGAAATGAAATCCTAAACATTTTCAAACAATTATTCATCCCTAGACTTCAATTAAAATCACAAAACTTTGAGTTTAAAAAATGTGTATAGTTGCAAAGATAAAGCACTATGAATAAATCCTCAATTCTAATTAAAATGATGAAGAGGGCTCAACATTCTTTGATACCACTAATGTTGAGAGGGGTCAACACAAATCCCTCTCTCACAAACTCACAAATTCACACAATATAGATTGAAAGAAAAATCAACAACTATATTGCAATATTGTATTCCAAACTTGTTCAAATGATTACAATCTTCAACAAATCTGATTTTATATCAGATTATATAACCCAAAGGACTAATGAATAGCAAATAAAAATGGTTTCCAATCTAATTTATAACAAAAAAATATTAAACAACAACAAAACCATTCTTTCTCCTTCAAATGTAACTTAAATTTGCACTCTCCCACTTGCAATCTTCAGCATGCAACTATTCCAACCTTCAACAAATGAATCATGTCTTCATTTGTTGTCACCAAGACCTTCAAAACCTGCAATAAAACTACAATAACAATGTCCACAACCCTCCCAAGAAAAGAACCATGCCCGCAACAACCTTCAAACTCTAGCTGAGAATGGCTACCAAAATAAAGTCCAAATTTCTTGTAATCTTCAGCCTTAAGAGGGTTCAACCTTCTTCTTGGTCTATAGAGAGTATCATAGAGGACTCTTTTTAAATATTGCCAGCTGCCTTAAGAGGGTTCAACCTTCTTCTTGGTCTATAAAGAGTATCATAGAGGACTCTATTTCTATACTTAATTCCCTTGATGAGTTTTATGTCTCCCATGTTTTTTGTGAAGTTAATAGGGTGGTTGATGGCCTTGCCAACATTGGGGTGTCCTCTCTTCCTAGGTGATGGGAATCATGTGGCACTTTACCCATCAAAATTCAAAATATCATCAAATATGATCTAACTTCATAAGATGGCTTGATTATTAAAATCTAGAGGGATTTGCTTACTGCATCATAATGTCTTCATTAAATGGAAAATACACGTGAAGCTCAGCTCAAGTACAAATTATGATGGAAAAGCTTTGGGAAATATTTCACTTGTAATGGTAATGATGACTTGTAGTCATATTGTTGTTACCAACACACAGTTTTTGGGTGCTTGTTTCTCCCTCTTTCTATGTGTTTGGCTTGTTCATTTGCATGCTATTCATTTTTGGGAGTGTCTTGTGCTTTCTTATGCACAGTCGGCCATGGGGGGTGATAGGTGTAGATTGGAGTTGGTTTCTTGTGAGGAAACTAAAGCTAATGAATTAGTCTAGTAGATTCTAGAGAATGGAGGGGTGACCCCTTATATACAGAAGCTTCATGGGTTTGATTCCCAAAGCCTCCAAGCATTTGCAAATGGTTAGAATAATTGTGTTGAGAGTCTTTGGAATGGAATTCAATTTTATAGAGGATCTTATTAGTGAGATTACGGGCTTATCTTTTGAGGGTAGGAAATTCTATCGCAAAAGGTCGGCTTCTAAATCGGTTATGACCATTTTCTTTAAAGGTAAGGAGAGGTAGATGCTTAAAAAGTTGGCTTGTGGAGGATATGATTGACTCTCTATCAAGCCTATTTGGGGGGAAGTGGCCATCGTGTTAATAAAGTATTTCACACTTGACGACAGATTCTCTACTCTCTATGGTTTTCATTTCATGATGCTTAATCACTTTAGGCATAATAAATACTTGTCATTCCCTTATTATTTGCTCCAATCACTGGAAAATTGTATTATACAGTTAAAAAAACCCTAACAACCCAATTCTGCATGAGGGGTTAATTTTGTTGATAATTGAATATGTCAAATCTCATTTTGTGCATGAAGTTTCTAAAATGGCTAGAGCTCGTAGGATTAAGGAGGTCCCCTTAGGATATGAAACTAGTAATCAATCTGAGGAAATGTTAGAGGGGATGAAGCATTTAGTTTTGTTGAAGTATACTCTGTTTCCCAGGAGAAGTTTGACAAAACACCTAGGAAATGGGTTAAAAAGGTTGATTCGTCTTCTTGGTCGACTGGTTTGCACACAAACTTGGATAATGAGGAGACTCCTATGGTTGATGCTAGTAATAAAGGTAAGAAGACCCTAGATGTACTGACTCCTCCAGAAAGTTCGGGGTCCAAAGCACAAAAAAGGGGGAATCATCTCTTCCTTCAAATGTTAAAAGGAAAATTTTGTTTGTGGAAAGTGTGAAAGGGGGGAAGGGTAAGTGCTTGGTGGGAAGGAAAAATTTGAAAATTGGTTTAGATAAGATCTAGGATGGAAAGGAGAAGATGCAACGTAATACCATGATAAAGGAAGGGAATGTTGAGAAGCTGGTGGTTTTTGGTGTGGATGCTCAAGTTAACAGGGTTGGCAATGTTTTGGTAGACTTAGAAGATTTCCCTGATGTTGATAAAAAGGTTTTGGTTATGCTGGTAAAGACAAATATAACTTGTTTTCTCAAGATGATATCCTCCAGGAAGTTTAGCCTAAGGGGTTAGTTGGCCTACAATATGATTATATTAAATGGGAGAAGGTTGACATTAATGTGGTCATCAGGATGGCAAAGGATGGGATCGATAAATTTTTAAACTCTTCAAATGGCTCCTTTTTGAAGTGAAACAAATTAATATCAAGTTAAACATGATGGCTGACATTAATGTGGGTATAGCTAATGATAACAAAATAGAGATGATTGTTTATAATAAGGTTAAGAATATGAATGTTGTTAGTGTTGTAGTGGCAGGAGATATTTTCTCCTAATTATATCTTGCTCAAGGCAGGTCGACCTTCATCTTTTATAAATAAATTATATTTGTTCTAGGTCGGTCCTAGAGAGAAGACTACCTAGTTTGGTATTTATAGAGGATGGAGTCCTCTCATTTTATCATTAATTCATTCACTCTCCAATTCGCATCTTCAGCAACAGTAGCAGTTCACCTCCTAGCAGCAGATCTAATTTTTACAAGAAGTGTCATCATTTGTATTTCGCTTCAAGGAGAAGTGTCTCCATTCATTATATTAGACTTGACCTTGTCTAGGGCCTGATTTGTATGCAGGTTTTTGCACTTTTCTTATGATTTATAAGAGTATATTGTTGTTGGGTTTTTCTCCCTCGAGGAGGGTTTTACCAGGGTAAATTGTTGTGTTCTTTGTTATGTGTGTTGTATTTCTGCTTATTTACATTTTTGATCTAAAACTAACATGGTATCAGAGTGGGTTTAGAAAACACCTGATTAGATTTTTCTAAGCATTCTTCATTAAATATCATTCCATCGATAACAGATTTGGAGCATACCTTAGAAGTAGATCTAAGGTGCTTTTTAAGAGCAGTCTTGAAGGAGAATTTTTTAAGACCTAAAGGGCGATTTCTAGCAGATTTAAGAGCAGACCTTGAGGCGAATTTTTGCAGACCTAAAAGGTGAATTGTGGTAGACTTAAGTGCAGATCTTCAAGGGCGAGTTGTTATAGATTTAAAGACTATCTATCATAGAATTGAAGAACATTTTATGCATAACTTAAAGGGAAAATACTTGTAGACCTATGAGCATAATTGTAAAGAGTTTTAGATCTAATTAGAGAAGAGGGTCAAACATTCATATGTCGCATGGATGGGAAAGCAACTTATGAAGTTTATTTGAGCGACCAAGTCAAATGATGCTTGTGAATGAATCTGTACAGATTGTTGCTCCAGTTGGTTGTAGCCAGAATACTCTTAATAGTCATCGAGCATTTGGAAGTCTAGGTGATTATTCAACAAGGATTAAATCAATTAAGGGCTAATTAGACACAACTATAGGTCTAGCTCAATGGTGCACCAACAATAAAGAGAAGTATATTATGATCGTGAATTTTATGTAGTTAATAATAATTCATGCAATAACATTGGGAATAGTGAATCATGTATGCTTTTAGCATTGGACTGTATATTTCTTTTCGAGGTAGTTTGATTCTATGAACTATTATTAATCTAGAAGTCTCTAAAATGTAGGATGGATTGAGGAGAAAAAGGATGATGAGAAATTGCATAAGGAATTCAAAGGGAGGAAGAGCTTGAGGCATCCTATGAGGAAGTCATGCCGACTAGAGAAATGAACAAACATGGAGACATAGCTTGTAGCCATGGGACCGAGTTGGTGGCTCATAACTCTCATGATTCTTCACTAGAGACATCTCTCAAGGGCACAAGGTTGCGCCAGCCTTGAATGGAGAATTTGCATCAGCAAAGAAGATTGAGACAAATGAAGACACTAAACAACGGAGAACCTATACAGATTGTCATTGCAATCAGCTACTTCGAAGAGGAGGAAATGACATTCAGAGGGAGTTAAATTCCAAGAATTCAAGGCATGAGTTGAGAGCATATCCAGGAAAAGGATTAAAGTTATGAGATTAGTCAATGGAGGGGAGTTCACTTCCAGAGGATTTTTGTAATCTCTATATTGAGGCAGGGATCAAGAGGGAGTTCTATGTTCAACAAGATGGAGTCCTACGTCTCGAGGAACTAGAGTGATTCACTGAGAAGAAGTGAAGGTGTCAACTAAGTGGGTTGTAGTGTTGCAAGGCCAATCCTTGGAAGACCTCTTAAACTACAAAGAATAGAATTGCATAAGACAGTCAATATGGATTTGACATTGGTAGCTCCGCAAACCTATTCAAAATAGGGTGATCTGGGATGAGGTCGAGGAGGATAGTCTTGGACTCTCGCAAGTCAGTAGTGTTGGAAGTGTGCATTGGAAACCGTTCCTTTAAGGCAAGCATTGCAAGCAATCTTGGACGAGAAGGTCAGGAGGTTGATGCAAGTACTTGGAGCTTCTAAGGGAGTCACATCATCATGAAGATTTGTTGTAATGTATATTTCTCAGAGACAAAAATATGAGGTGAAAGCCCTTGCAATGTATATTTCTCTGAGACAGAAAAATATGAGGTGAAAGCCCTTGTAGTGTATATTTATTTGAGACGGAGAAATATGAGGTGCAAGCCCTTGTTCATCTATGAGATTGAGATGAGATGCCATGTTGAGAGACTCCATGATGACATCACATTGAGACTCTGTGATGAACCCTCATACATCTCTGAAACTGAGATGTGTTTCTTTCCACACATGGGAGTAGCCATTGTGGTTGTCAAGTTGAGAGACTCCATGACAACATCACGTTGAGAGACTTCGTGATGAACCCTTGTACATCTCTAAGACTGAGATGTGTTTCTTTCCACACATGGGAGTAACCATTGTGGACGTCATGTTGAGAGACTCCATGACGACATCACATTGAGAGACTTCGTGATGAATCCTAGTACATCTCTGAGATTGAGATGTGCTTTCCACAAATGGGTGTAACCATTGTGGAAATCATGTTGAGATACTCCATGATGAACTCGTGTACATCTATGAGACTGAGATGTGGTTTTCCACAAATGGATGTAGCCATTGTGGGCATCATGTTGAGAGACTCCATGATGAGGATATCCAGAAAATACCTCCCTAGCTAAGAGGGAGTGTTAGTGTTGTAGCAACGAGAGATATTTTCTCCTAATTATATCTTGCTCAAGGTAGGTTAGCCCTCATCTTTTATAAATAAAATATATTTGTTCTAGGTCGGCCCTAGAGAGAAGGCTGCCTAGTTTGGTATTTATAGAGGATGGAGTCCTCTCATTTTATCATCAATTCATTCACTCTCCAATCTGCATCTTTAGCAGCAACAACAATTTTCCTCCTAGTAGCATATTTGATTTTTACAAGAAGTGTCATCATTTGTATTTCGCTTCAAGGAGAAGTGTCTCCATTCATTGTATTAGACTCAACCTTTTCTAGGCCCTGATTTATATGCAGTTTTTTGCACTTTTCTTCTGATTTATAAGAGTATATTGTTACTAGGTTTTTCTGCCTCGAGTAGGAGGGTTTTCCCAAGGTAAATTATTGTGTTCTTTGTTTTGTGTGTTGTATTTCTGCTTATTTACATTTTTGATCTAAAACTAACAAATGCAATCCTAAATAGGGTGGTCGATGATGCTTCAAAATTGGGAAAAGATCATGAATCCAGGCTAACTTCTCTTAAGGAGAAGATTGGTAAAATTCACCAAATGACTTGAGTACCCTAGTGCAAGTTAGCCAAACCTCTCTTCATAATAGTGTGCAAGGACTATCTGTGTTGAATGAGAAAGCACACAAATGGATGGGGGGACTACTTATTAAAGGTAAGGATGTGGATGAAATGGAGGATTACGGGCTAAAGGTGGGTATGGATAAAGATATGGATGTTGGACCATGCGTTAGAACCAAAAGAAAGACAAAGAAGAATTATGTGATTCTGGCTTGAGAATTGGTTGGAGTTGTCGAGATGCATGAGAAGGTGATTTTGAGGGACTTGGGGGCTGCAAGGATCTTGAAGAATCTTCAGTAGTTTTTATCTATTTTTTTTGTTGGTTGGTTGATGGTTTGTTGTTGGTCTTGTAATGTTTTTTCTTTGTAACAACACTTTTGGCTTGGGGATGCTTATTTTCCTCATCCTTTCTTTTTAGCAGCTTATTTTTTGTGTAAAGTGTTTCAGGGCCCCTTCAAAGCCTGCTTTTTTGCTAATCAAAAACAATCAAGAGTCAATTTGATAGTGAAAGCCTCCTCCAAATGAGCTTCTTCATACACAAATTTATCATCTCTAAATTGTTCATAGGTGACATGCTCTAAATTTCTAGCAATTTAAATTCCCTTCCAAATGCCATTCATTCAAAGATCTAACATTAATTGCTCAAGTGCTTTTTCCACTGGTACAAAGAGGAAAGGAGACACAATATTTCCTTGTCTAAGGCCTCTTGAATTTCTAAAGAAACCAAATAGGTTTTCATTGACTAAGATAGAAAAGCTAAGAGTTGAGATACAACTAAAGATCCAATCAAGCCAATCTTTCCCAAAGTCAATTTTTTCAAAACTCACATTAGGAACAACCAACTCACTTTGTCATAATCCTTACTGGTGTCTAGTTCTACCACCATACCCTTCTAGTTAAAACTAACAATTGAATGAATTGCATCATGACCAAGAATGATCTCATTTGAATTTTTTTTACCTAATGTAAATCCACTGTTCTCCAAATACATGATAAAAAGGAAGTACATTCTTTAATTTTTTTGACGCTACCTTAGATATGTTTTTATAGATTGTATTGCATAAGTAGATAAGATGATAGTCTATAAAAGAGGAGCAATCTACGTTCTTGGGACTAAGACTAAGCTAGTATTATTAAGGTCCATAAAAATCTTCTCGTATCACCATGAGTCCTCAACCACCTTCCACAAATCTTTTCCAATAATATCCAAAAAATTATGGTAGAAACAAGCATGGAATCTATTAGGCCCAAAGCCTTATTTGGGTGAAATTTAAAGGTCACATTCTTCACCTCTAACTCAAAAATTAGAGCCATGACAATTTCACTATCTTTATCCTTAACAAGGCATGGGATATTGCTCGATAGATTATTTGTATTCAAAGAGTTTGATTCATCACCACTTGCCAACAAACCTTGAAAGAAGGAGACTACATAATTTTGGATATCTTCCACATTTTTCAAGCAAGACTTGTTAGAGTATTCAAATACTATAAATTTTTTATGGCTTCTCCTGACTTTAGAGGCATTGCGAAAAATTGGTATTGAGATCTCCTCCTTTTTCCAACCAAGCCTCTTTAGGTTTGAATTTCTAATAAATCTCCTTGCCGGCCAAAATTTAGTTTGTTGAGATAATAGATCCCTCTCTTTGTAGAATTCCTCTTGAAACATTTCAATAGAGATAGCTTGGTAGTTTAGAGCTTTCAATTCATCTTCTATTCTAATCTTCTCCTCGAAAATGTTTTTGAAAGAACATTCCTTGAGTTTTTATTTGAGAAAAAATGTTTTTTTTTGGTGAGCTCAACATCTTAGAGCCCCTTTGTATTGTAGCATTAAACCACCGAGATTGAATTGACTCCAAAAAATCTTCACTTTTGAACCAAATGCACTCAAATTTAAATTGATGTTTGAGAGGTGGTTTATCCTCTAAATTTGACAATAACACTAGGAAATGAACTAAACCCAAAAAAGGGAAAATAGAAGAATCCAAAATATGTGGATGTTAGATCCAATTAGTTAAGAAGAGAAATCAATCCAAATATTTTGCAATATTTGTGAAACCCACACACTTGTTGGTCAAAGTGTAGGCCACATTTTTGAGGACCACATCCATAAAATCCATTTCCCTAAAAACATTTAAAAATTAAGCTAACATTGTGAGGATCAAGAGAGGCCCACACTCTTTTAAGAGGTGGATAGAATTGCATCAAATTCCCCCAAGAATTATTCTTACAATTGATAGAGAATGGATGGAGGAAGAAATTGCATTTTAAACCTAGATTTTATCATTTGTTTTCATGGGGTCAAATACATTAAATAAATATGATAGATCATAAAAAAGACTGTTAACCTTAATTATCATCCAATTAGAATAGGATAAAAACAAATCCACACAAACTTGAACGGGACATCATAGAACACCAAATCCTCTAGTTGCACCAATAAAATCCACAAAAATCCTTTTCCATCCTCTGCAATGATTTTGAAATAGTCAAACATCAAGTTTAATCTCCTACAACATCAATATATCAATCAACATCTTCTTAATTTGGCACTTAATTATGCACCTCTTATTAAGGGCATTCAAACCCCTAACATTCCGAGAGGAAATCTTTATTTCTCTCTAGATGGAGGACTCTTAACTTAGATCTCAACAAATATTCCTTGATTGTTGATTGTCCTTTGGTCATTACATCATCTTCCCTCTTTGTTTGTTAGTTTTCTTTTTGTGTTCTTCGTTTACCCAACATTGGTATAGAGTAATTTGGAAGTCAATTGGCTAGTGCATCTAAGATTTGTTATTTTCAATTCCTTGTCCAAATAATTCCCAAACTTAGCTAATTATGAAATCAAACTCCTCAAATTTTGAATCATCTTCTTCTACGAGAACATGATGAAATGAAATGATTTCTATTTCAAAGGGGGAATCTTTGAGGGATATACGACATTTTATTCAAAGAGATGCGTAAAATATTATTTCTTTTATCTCCTTGCACTAATTCAAATTCTCTTTTGGCTTAGGCTTTGGTATCCATCTCCAAGTATTGAATTATGTTGTTTTCTTAGAATATATTGTCTTTGTATGAATCCTACTTTTGTATCTTAAATAAAATAGTTTATTTTCCTTGATTTCCATCAATTGGGTCCATTCTCCTCCAGGAGAAAATAACTAAATGTGTTTCAGGATCTCATAAATTGAAATTATCCTAAGCTCGACATAAATGAATGAATCACATTGAAGCACCTACATATCAATGGAATTAGTGATTCCCACACCGTTTTTATTTTTTCTAAGACTTTCAATGGACTAATATTACAAAGGTATATTATAGATCCAAATCCAAATGGGATGATTGCAAGGTATATAGGCAAGTGGATTAAAACTAGGATACCATTTATATTAAAAAGGGTAGAGTTTTTAAAATGTCGCAACTCATTATGTAACACAAAATCCTACTCTACTCAAGAATCAAAGGAGGCAAGGAAAAAATCTTTGGGAAGGAATTTCAAAGAATGTTTACAGCTCCAAGTCTCATGAGCCCAATCATTTTGATCCGTAGATAATGACTTACTCTTGTAAATTTAAGGTAGCCACATATTCCTCCAAACTAATAACAAGTTTTTCTATTATCACTTCTAAAAAATTTCTAGCTACTAATTTTAATTTTCAAATTCCTTGATAAAAAATATTTTCTTTAATTTGATTGTAAGCGATTTTTTGTTATAATATTTGAGCACATATATATTCAAATCATTTTCCACTTGGTTTTGTGTTCAATTTGGTGGAATGTCCTTAACATAATAATATGTTGACAAATAGCAAGTGTACTTTTGTTTTAGGTTTGGCTCGTGGCTTGATTGTTATGCATATTTATCCTATCCCTTTTTTTACTTATCACCACACATTTGTGATTTATTGTCCATCTATCTATTCTATTTTTTACTTACTTTTTATTTTTTCTTTGTGCCTCAAAAACATCATTTTAGCCCTAAGGTCAATTTCTATGCCGCTTGGGATTATCTTGGTTCAATCTTGAGGCACATGAGAATGAACTCGAATCTATCTTCATCTTATGATCCATATGAGTGTCTGACTATTTATTTTTCATGTCGACTAAGAATTTCTATATACTTTGAAATGCATGCTCATGTTAGGTTTGAACGTGCATAAAAGTAAGGGAAAAATGTAATGGTGAAATTTGCATACCCATGTCATTTCACATTTGCTTTTGTGACTATTCCTATCCACACTCATTTTATTTTTGTTTACACATGTACCCCCACACATTCATCATTTATTTGCTATTCATCCACTCTCATTTGATGGGTTAGGGTCAAGTGAAAGAGAAGAATGTATAGCCAAACAAACAACAAAAGTAGTGGCTTTAAACTATTTTTTTCAATTAAATTAGAAAGTTATGATTGTTTTCCTTACAACAGATAAGGATAAGGAGACAAGGCTGTAAGTGGATAGTTTGTTCTTTTTACAGATATGCTGAGCTCCTATAATGGTGTCATTGTAGGGTGATGCCTCTCATATAATTATAGATTTTATTTATAAAATAAACATAATTGAATACTAAGTTTATAAATACTAGCATATATATATATATTTAATTTAATATATATAAAATACATCGAGAGATATCTTGTTCGAGGCATTATTTGTTTAATCAACTTCTCACATAAAAGTACAATAAGCACCTCGAGAAGGACATCCCTTGACGTATTTTATATATATTAAAAATTAAATATATATATGCTAGTAGCATTCACAACACAACAAAGAGACACAAAATTAATTACTAAGACTGGGGTTAGCCATAGGATTAGGGTTAGGGCTAGGATTAGAGATAGAATTAAGATTAAAGATAAAATTAGTGTTAAGCTTAGGGTTAAGATTAAGATTAAGGACAGGGTTAGGATTAACATTAGGATCAAGATTAGGGTTATGGTTAAGGTTAGAGATAAAATTAGGGTTAAGATTAGGGTTAGGATTAGATTTAGGGTTGAATATTGATAGGGTTAGGGTTAGAGATAGAATTAGGATTAGGGTTGGGGTTAGTGTTAGTTTTAGGATTAGGTTAGCATCATGATTAGGGTTATGGTTAGGATTAGAGATAGATTAGGATTAGAGGTAGAATTATGGTTAAGGTTAGAGATAGAATTAGGGTTGAGGTTAGAGATAAAATTATAATTATGATTACAGTTACAATTAGGGTTAAGGTTAGCATTGGTATTAGTATTAAGGTTAGGATTGCAAATAGATTTAAGATTAGGGGTACAAAGTTATGGTTAGAGATAGAATTAGGGTTAGTGTTAGGATTAATAATAGGATTAGGGTTAGGGTTAGGGTTAGAGATAAATTTAGGATTATCATTTGGATTAGAGTTAGGGTTAGAGATGCAATTAGGGCTAGCTATATGGTTAGGGTTAGGCTTATTCTTAGGGTTAGAGATGGAATAAGGATTAGGGTTGCATTTTTTTAATAGAGTCAACGTAAGGGCTATAATTATAATTAAAAACTTTATAACTGTTATATTTTTATATGTTACGATTAGGGTTGGAATTAGGATTACCATTGACACTAGGGTTAAAATTAGAGTTAGGGTGAAATTTAGGGTTAGGGTTAGTGTTAGAAATAGGGTTAGGGTCAAGATTGGAGTTGAGGTTAGGATTAGGTTTAGGGTTAATATTAGGGTTAGGGTTAGGGTTAGAGATATAATTAGAGATAGGGTTGCAATTAGAAATAACTTGTTAGTTATAGAATTAGGGTGGGTTAGAAATAGTGTTAGTGTTAGGGTTGAGGTTAGGGTTACTATTAGAATTATGTTATATTTAGAATTACGATTAGTGTTAGGGTTAAAGATAGAATTAAATTTAGGGTTTGAGTTAGTTTTATTGTGAGTGTTAGGGTTAGGGTTAGAGCTAGAGTAAGAGTTAGGGTTAGGGTTAGGATTTAATTCCAACCTCAAACTTAATTATAATCCTAACCCTTATCTTACTTCTAAAGCTAAAACCTAACTATATTCCTATTTATAAATCTAACCTTAACCCTAATTTTAACCCTATTCATAATCCTAACTCTAATGGAAACCTTAATTCTAACTATATATATTAAACCTTAACCCAAACCCTAATTCAACCCTAACTCTAAACTAAATTTAACCTTAATTGTAATTGAATCCTAATCTTAACCCTAGTTGAACCCTAACCCTAATTGAATATAAACCCTAACCATAATTGTAATTAATTCCCAATTAAATGTTAAATTTTACTATAATTGTAACCGTAACCCTAATTATAATTGAATTCTAACTCCAAATATAACCCCAAGCTTTATTTTAGAACTCTTTAGAACCCTAACCCTAATAATATAATTTAAATATATCATTTTATAATATAACATTCTAAATATAATGTTTTATATTATATATAATTGTACTTTATTAAGATTCAAATGGAAATTTTTAAATTTGAGAAAATATCGGTGTGTATAAAGAAGTAAAATAAAGGAAAGTGAATCTTATAAAGTTCCAAAAACTAAAAGAACTCAAGACGAGATTTTTTCAACCTTTAAAATGAAAATAGTAGTTGCGAGCCAAAATTTGTTTATAGGCAGGATGCGAGGAATGTTTCAACTGCTTCAGAGGTGTTTTTCCGACACGATACATCTTTTCATGTGGGGTTTATACCATTCCCGGTGACTAAAAATTATTCATTGAATTGAAAAGGTTTACTACAACCAAAAATACGTTTGACCATGTGAAATAGGTTTGGTTGGTACATTAACAACATCGTAATTCTCATTATAGATTTTCGTGCCTTTTCTTGCTTCATAACAAAATATAATGAGAATGGAGAGAAATTGTTTGTTTTCTTATTATTTGTTGAAGTAGAGAACTTTAATAACTAGTCAAGCGTTGCCCCTTGTTGCCCCTTGACTATAATTATATGTCAAGAACTAATAAGAAAAGGTTTCAAATTATCCTTTTCCCATAATTAAAAATTTACATGGAAATAATCCACTTACTCAAATTTAAGCTGAAAACATATTTAGACAATTGCTTGGGAACACTGATAGAAGTTTCTCTACCAAATGAACTTTCGACAAGATGATTGACTTATAGAGATTTTCGGATCAATTACACAAAAATTTTAAATGTAATTCTTTGAATAACTTGTTTAAAAAAGAAATGATAACAAAAATTACAAATTATTTGACCAAGATACACAGCAAAAAAGATTCAAATTAAAAAAAATGAAAATCAAATAGAAGAAATGTTAGTGGTTTGTTTCTTTTGAACTATTCTATTAATCCATATTTCCCACTATTTATAAGATTCCATGGTCATTCATTCACAAAACCTAAAAGTTTAAATTTAATTTTGTCGTTGAAGGTGTTTCCGGACATTGTCTACGCGCCACAATTACATCCGTCGGGTATTCCCGCCATATTTTCTCTCTGCTTCCTGCATTTCTCATTTATGGTGATTGCCTGCCAAACTTTAAAAACGCGAAACATAAAAATCAGAAAATCCAATTCTTCTATCCAATTTCACAAAGTTGCACTATCGATCCCAGAAAGCTGCAGAAAAATGGAGCATATGACAGAATACGAGCGCAAGAGGCAAGAGAATATTGAGCGCAACCAGAAAATGTTAGCAGCTCTTGGCGTTCACCACACAGCTCAGGGCCTCCGCTCAGCCGCCAAAAAACCGAAGTAAGTTTGCCATTCTTCCCGAAAAAGAACAGAGCCTCTGTAATTCGACATGAAGAAGTATCAAACCCACCTAATATTTAGGTTTGTTTACGGTTTGAAGTTTTAAATCCACCCTTACTCGAAATGTTATGTAGTCGAAAGTTGTTTTTAATTAAAAAATTCTATCGGAGTCATGGGCTCCAGTTATAGTTTTGGAGGAGAGTGGGGGTGGGATTTGGGAGAGGAGCAAAACTCTTAAGAATGCATTGCCATAGCAATACCACTGCCTGTAGGCGGTGTATTGATTGGCAAGGCTTGGAATTATTGTAAGCTTGGTCAAAGATCGAAACGGAAGGCAAATGGGAAAATAATTTCCTAGGTGGTGTATGAATTGGCAAGGCTTAGAATTATTGTAAGCTTTGTCAAAGGTCGAAACCCTAAAACAAATGGGAAAACAAACTTCTTTTTGGCATCTGCAAATGCGGTCTCATACACCAAAATGGTGCCACACATGCATGTGACTTAAAACCGTAATTCATTACTACCCAAGGTGCCCAAGAACACACGGGAGTAGAACCTGTACTTAAGATATGAATGTTCATCATTATTCACTGCTTGATTCAAATCATTTGGGCTTAGGAGAAAGTGTATTAGCTTGTAGAGACGATTGTTTATTTTTTATATGTAAATCTTAGGTGAGATTTTGGGGTGCCTTTTACATGGCTTGGAGCAGGCTTGTGCCAGACGTTTAAGATTTGTAATTATTGCCGTGGCTTCTTCTTTGCATCCTTTTGAACTTTGGATTCTTTCTGGGGCAGTTGCCAGTTCATACTGGGACTATTCTGGTTAATACAACCAATGATATATTGGCTATTGAAGTCCATATTCAATTAAAGAAAAATAAAAAAGCTAAAGGTGATTTTAGAGCAGAGTCAAGTAGGATGCCATTTACTTGCTTCAATGTTCTTTTAAATGAAAATTCCAGCGAAATCTTAGGTGAGGTTTTGGGTGTCTTTCACCATGCCGGGAGAAAGCCGGTGCTTTGAATTCTTGTTACAGCAGTTGTCCAAACTGGCAACCACACTCATCAATTAAAGGTAAACATAAAAAATAAGTGCAACATTTTAGATCACTCTCATTCAGATGCCATTTGCTTGCTTATAATTTTTGTTAAAAAAATTCTTGGGAAATATTGGGTGAGGTTTTGGACGACCTTTTGCCTGGCCTGGGTTAAGTAGCTACCAAATTTTCAAGATTCGTAAATTAGATTTATTTTCAAATTAAGGTGAAATTAAATGTGATTTTTTAGGTCATGTATGACATCCTACTTGTGAAGTCTGATAAGGATTTCTCACCATTTACAGTAAATATTGTTTAATGTTGCAAGAGATGGTAAAGTTAGTTTTTGTTTTCTTGGTTGCTGCAAAGCGAGATTCTAATTTTGTTTACTTCTGGCCCTTGGGTTTTAATCTCACAATCAAATTTGCGAGTAAACCTGAGCCTTACCGATCAACCTACATTCGAGAACTTCATGCTAGTTACACCACAAATTTGCTATATGTCCAATGAACTATGAATCATTTTCTGCTTGGTTTAAGGTTGTGCACTAGATTGACCACAAATATTTTTGCAACTATTGATGTCGTTTTCAGCCAACATGGTGTTTAGTAGCTAAGGAGTGTGTAGTTATTGGAAATTTTTGCTTTTTAAAAGTGTTTAACTTATACAGTAAATTCACATAACTTAATTTCATATTCTTGACTTAAAGATTTCATATACTGACCATAACTGCAAATATTGGTATTATTGAGCATAATTTCATTATCTGTGTTATATTGCAGGTCAGAGACCAAGGGTTTTAAGATCTCAAAACGAGAAAGAGAATCAGAGCCTACAATTATTCGAAAATCCCTGCGCACAAAGGGAATTTCACCTGAAACCCTCAAGGGTTTAGAAATGGACAGTCCCTCTTCTAAGACCCCGCACAAAAGTTTCCATGTGATTGCTCCTGAAGTCCCAGTCTCACAGAAGAATGGTCCTCTGAGTTTTGCTGAAACTTATGTAGAACACCGGGACAGAGCATCTAATGCTTTTTGCCTTGGCTCGCTAAAAGATATCATGGATAAAGTGCCTTTGGCTGATTTAAAATGCACAAAACCCAGTCAGCTTTCAGAGGGTGTAGGGGCTCACTATAGCCCAGGAGACCTAAAGTTGAAGTCTAAGAATATAGTTAGGGTTTGCCCCAGCAGGATTTTTTGTGTTGATTTTTTGCCTTGTAGGGACAAGGTAATAGTGGTGAGTGGAGATAAGGAAGGACATTTAAGCTTGTGGGATACAGATTGCAGCGAAGAAGAAGGAGATGGGCTTCATATTTATCGTCCCCATTCTTCTCCCATAAGTGGCATTGCAGTCGAGCCCTTTTCGTTAACAAAGGTTTTGTATTTTATTTCTAATTTCATGGTCTGTGTACATTCTTTTTTAGTTCATCAAAGGAGGTGTAAGGTATCAGTGGAACAGAGGTTTAAATTTGAAGGTTTAACTCCTTTTTTTAAGCACATTGGAGCTTTAAACCTGTGCCTTTTGCTTAGTGGCACCTCATCTTAAATATTTAGCCCAGCTCAACAGTATAACAATCAGTGTTTGTCTTGTTTACAATGCTTTGGTATGAATAAGGATGTGTTTTAGTCGACCACTGGAAATAATTTATATATTTAGTAAGCCTTTTAATTAAGGCCTTCGCACTGTTGTGTATTGTGAATTTTCCTTGGTTTGGATATAGAATGATTGAATGCACTTTCAGAAATGTTGAATTTTCCAGAATATTCCCATTTTACACCTTTCTGAAAGTGTCTTTTAGTGTGTTGAATTGTTTCTCATTGATATGCTTCCTCCTTGCCCTTTGCATTGGTGTAGTACATTTAGCAAATTTGTCTGTCAAGGCCTTCACATTATATTATAATGGAAATTTTAACTATCCCCATTTGTTCTTCCCAGTTAATTTTACTATCCAAGGGTCTTTATACCCTAGTATATCTCTTTTAAACCTGATTGTATTTTTTCAAGTCCTATTGACCTAGTTTGTTTATTCACGGACATTAATGTAATTTCTTTCTTTCTTTCTTCTTTCTATTTGCATATGGAATGAATGAATACAATCTCAAAAATGTTAAATATATAAACAATTCTCATGTTCTATCTTTTCTTTTGGAAGCTACTTCTATTATATTGGATTGTTTGCCATGGATATGCCTTCTCTTCACTATCCTTTGAATTTAGGTCTTGTATCTGACAATAATTTTAATTCAGATAATAAGGATGGAACATAAAATTGCTCTTTTAAATTTGACAATTCTTTGTGTGTGGTATTATTAGCAATGAATTAAATTCTTCCCAACACTCGTTAATTTATTACTTTTCATTTTCAGTTAAGTTTGTTGCTTCTCAAGCAACCATGCTTTTTACCACTTAATATCTATACTCAAGCCTCTCCTATATTACGTTCATTGTTAAAGTTCAAGTAATTATCTCCGTTTTAAGAAAAATAGTGGTAAGTAAGCTGATCAATGATTAGGAAGCATGCCTACTTGACTGAGAAGCCAATAAATTCTTTACAGCTCCATGTTTTATTCTCAAATTACAGAAATGAAATTCTCTGCCATATTCCATTCAAGTCAAGGAAGAATGGAGGGCCAGCTTGTCAGGTTTTAAGCCTAGGTTATTGTTCCAGTAAGTGTCCCATCTTACCTCTAGGCCACAGCCCATACAAGTATAGTTATTATTTTGTTTGTGTTCAGTTCTACTCTTAAAAAAATCCATCTGTAATCTTCCAAGTGTAGGATACGCACATTGCCAAAAATGTTCAAGTCTTAAATATTTACTTTTACCAAGAACAATATTTTCGGATAGTGGTGGAGTCTTACCTAAACATTTTTACTTATTGTAAAAAATCTTAAATTTGAAAAAAACCAAAACTCAGCATTTGCTCATTTTTAATTGGCTGGCCACATCAAATGTTTATTTGTTTGGAGAAATTTGGTTAACATTTAGCTTCTCTCTGTAACCTTATTTAACCCTAAATCAAAGATTTTAAGGAAGTTCTACATGCTTTGATATATTTGTATGATAAGTGTTTTTTTTGATAATTTAGTTGTCAATTCTATATTTGTATGAAAAGTGTTTTTTTTTTTTTTTTTTTGAGATGGGATGTTGCTATGTAAAAGACCCTGTCAAATCCTTGACAGGCATGGGACCTTGGTATTTGTATGTTCTGTGCATTTTGGCTGGTTTATCATGTGAAGAGCACCACATTGTTGTGCTATAAGGAAATAACATATGAGATTCCCTGTGGTGGAGGTTGGGTGCAAGAATTGGGTGAATTTTAGAGAAATTTTATTTGCCAATTATGCCATCCAAGCTGGTGCTTTGTACCCACTAAAAGAAAATGCTAATGCAAAAATAATAGCATATGCCATCTGATCAATAATTATTTTTGAGCATCCTATGATAGCCATCTTCCCATAGCCTCTGCACAAAGCCAACTTTGTCCGATTAAGGAGAGCATTTGCTTCTGCCATATTGGTAATGCTTAAATCCCAGATCAATTACAAACACTTGTAATCCCTGTTCCCAACTCTCTTTGAACTCTTCCAAACCAAATTATCCTGGATTCCTTCTTAGCACTTAAAAACTTTGAACAAAATCATCAGTTCCTATAGATCAATTTGGCTTGGGTTGTACTAATACATTTTGAACTGTCCTTATCAGATAACTTATAACACATGGCAATTCCTGTGAAGCTTATAAATATTAATGTATAGGCATATTTCTTCTAGTAAGTTTCAGATTTGTAGACAATTGTGCTACGCTTGTTCCTATCAGGGCCATGGTTGTGACTTGTGTCTTATTTTCCATGTAAGGTATGGTTTTGTACTAGTGGCTGTGTTTTCGCTGCTTATAAGAGAGTAAGTGTTTGATGGTTTGATATTTTTACCGTGCCTTCCCTGACTTGGTTGTCTTTTGAATATTTTGAAGTTTCCTAAATGGAAAAATGGTTTGATAGCTGGATTGAATTTGAGCTCCATTTGCTTTCTAATATTTTGGTTTTTCATCTGAGCAGATAGATTCCTTTTGCCTGTGATTTCCATTAGTTTTGTGCCGAATAATGGGTTAAGTCACTAGTTTTACTGTCATAATACTCAGTAATATAATACCTTACTTTGGAGTGACAATAAGTAGTCACTAAAATAGCTTACGATACGTTTCATGGCTAGGAATTCCTATAAATTAAATATCAGCGAAAGCTTACCTTGTGCTACTGGTTGGCCTAGTTTCCATGCTATTTGGCTTTATCTTGAGGCTGTATTGAAAATAAAAAAACTTCATTAAGAAATTATTTTTTATTACTGTGACAAATACTAAAATGGTTATTTTACATGCAGGTCCTTTCTTGCAGCTACGATGGGTATATTCGATCTATGGATATTGAGAAGGAAGTATTTGACATGGTGTACAGTACTGATGATGATATTTTTGCCATCTGTTCGCCATCTAGCTACCAATCCATCTATTTTGCGGAGGGGTATGGGACAATGAAGGTGCTGGATAAGAGAGTAGGAGGTGTTTCAAATTCATACCGTTTACATGAAAAGAGAATAAATTCTATAGATTTTCACCCTCAGAAGACACATGTAGTGTCTACCAGTTCAACTGATGGCAAGGCATGCATATGGGATTTGAGAAAGATGAAAAAGACCAATACTGAAAGCTTGGCTACTGTGCAACATATGAGAGCAGTGCATTCGGCTTACTTTTCTCCCAGTGGAGACATACTTGCAACCACAAGGTTTGTAGTTATCAGGTTATTGTAGCTTTTGTTTTATTCAGAAAAGTAACGCTAGCTAATTTTCATTTATTATAGGGCAAAAAACACAAAAAGGTCCTTTTCAAACAAGAGTGCTAATCGCTGAATTTAATTTCTTGAAGGCTTGATTGATTTACACTTACATGATTTGGAAGTGGTCCTTTTACATCTGGAGTGATAGACGATTTATTTTTTAGAGAAAGGGAGTGGATATGAGGTCCTTTTCTTTTCACTATAGAATATACTTAGAATCTAAATCTTTAAAATCTTAGAAGCTATCTGGTATAGTTTGTTGTTGATTAACTTTAAAGTTATTATTTCTGTGGGGTAGACTTGTTAATTGATAAAATCATTGATGCATTCTACAGTTGCTTTATTTTTGCTCTAATGTGTAACTCATGATGCACTGATTTTTGCACATAAAGTTTATTTGGGCAATGGTAGTTTGTAATTGAATCATGGTCTTGGGATTATATACTGCAGCTATGATGACAAGGTGGGATTGTTGAGTGGACTTGATTCAGCAAATACAGCTATGATATATCATTACAATCCTCCACGAAGATGGATCTCTTCATTTAGGTATGAACCAATCCTTGGTCACAATATGATTGCAAATTCAAGAATTGTACTTCTGTTAATTCGTGCAAGCAGATATATGTATTGGTGGCCTGCAGTGCGGCTATGAAGAGTTTGCATGTTGCTTCCCTTTTAAAGTGGCTTGTTTTCTGGTTGGGATGTTGCTATGATGGCTTTCACTATGGATATGTTGAATTTTTCTTCCTTGTTACAAATCGGCATTATATTTTAGCCAATCCTTATAGAAGAAAGTTAAATGCTTATAAGTTCTAATTGATAAGATCAAGTAGATGGATGATCATTTAAATTCCTTTATTAGAGTCTCGTCGTAGCCATGATTAGCGAGTCTTTCCTGAGGAAGCAGGGTTCATTCAATTTAAAAGTTTTTCCACAGGATAAGTTTTATTATTGGTGTCTCTGGTGTGTATCTGTGCGCCTAGATCTATGTTGTGGATATTCCCCCACACCCCTCCAATCCCCTACTTCCCACTCCGATCCACATTCCTGAGTGAGATGACATGATCCGTCATGCATATTTTCTGATTAGAGTCCTGAGTAAAACTACTTGAACTTGGGCCAACCTATTCTCAGTTGAATGATCTGGCAAAGACATTAAAGCCTATACAAAGTTTTGATGAACTGCATTTCATCAATTCAGTTGGTTTGATAATATGCTAGAACTTACTATCATAAAGTTACAAACAATTTGACCAATATATTAGATAATGTAACAAAGACATTGATCCTCTTACAATATCTAGTAGGGAGTGCAACATGATGGATGGTGTTCAGGAAAATGAAGTTTATCATTAATGTCAACTTTTCTCTGTTGATCTGTAACATCTTTTCCCATTGCCATGGATTTTCTTTGTGAACATAGTTGTGTTTAAGTCTCAAATAGCAGAAAATTGCAGGATTCCTCTATTGACATGGTGTACAACAGACAATGCACAATGTAGTGGGAGAATGGGGCATTCTTATATATGTAAGTAAGGTCTTTTATTAGGTTTAGTAGAAATTTAGATTGATTATCTATTCTGTTAAAAAATATATATAAATATTCTATTAAAAAATTATATATAAATATTCTTTCTACCAGAGTCATGAAGTGCCCTAATATGATGGGTTGACAGGAAAAAAATTAGTGATGTCACCTGATCGAGCAGTTGTTTGAAGTGTGTTAATGTGTCTCTTCATAATGAATGCATGCTCTTGTCACTACTTGCTAGGGTCTGTGGGATTTGGTTGGGAAATTGAATTTGCAAGTGATCAAACGGGATGCGATATGTTAGCTTGGGGCTTGCAAGGAACCTCTCCACTAGGGGCATTTGCTTGTATAGTTTATTTGTTAAGATAGTGAGTAAAAGCGTTTGAACATGCTCTTAGATATGGGAGGTTTAGTTAAGTGGTCTAACAATTAGCTAAGGCTTGTTTATGAATATTATGCATGTTCTTAATTATATATCCTTGCCTTGTAGGCAATTGGGAGCTTCCGTATGGAATCTCCAGGCACCTTGAACTCTTGATCTGAGGAGCTACAGTTGGCGTACAATTTTTCTATGTCTATGCCAATTGAGTTTAAATATTTTTTTAGTTTTTCATTTCAATTTGTGTGTGTATCAGAAAGATGGGTGGCAAGCCGTGTCAATTGATTTGATAGGTAACATTGCAATTCAAATTATAAGTGGATGGTTTTGTCATAAAATAGTAATATTCTCAATTAAAAAAAGGTTGTGGATGGGAACATAAGGATGGATAACAGCTGGTGAACTTCTATCTAATAGACAGCAAAACAGGATGCAATTTCAGGATGCTGAATTTTCTCTTGGCTTCTTAGCAATATATGTTGTAACTAGCACCCTTTTGTTGGTGTCTTAGCAAATTTTAATTGGAATATTGAGTAGTTATTTAATTAGTGCCTAATAATATTGTTTATTAGAAAGCTTCTTTTAAACCTATCACAAGAAAATTTTATAACAATATTATGAGCAGCATAAGTTTGTTAGATACTGTTATGATACTATATATATTTATCATACTTGTAAAATTAAAATTATTGGGATAGTAAATTCAATCATCTGTGGAGGCTTCTTGGTACATTGTTTCAAGGTCTAAACACACTAACTTTCATCCACTATTTCTTGCTTATTTTTCTGCTCTAAACTACCAAGCATAATCACTATGTAACACAGGTAGAAGGATGTTAACTATGCCCACATATCTTGGCGACTGTATTTAGCTATCATATAGACATAGTCTAATTCAAAGACTTCTGTATCCTACTTCTAAATGATGTTCCTGTATCTGAAGTCTAGTTGAGTACGCTACCAATCATTTTTCCTAATTATTCTGAGAATCCTTAATACAATATATTTCAATATCAAGTAGATTTCCACTCTATAACTGGACGGAGAGTTTGGTTTCAGCTGAAAGAAGTATCTGAAGGCTTCCAGATAAAAATGACATTCCGTTTGGTTCAATGGCAAAGTAGTACATTGGTCTGCTAATGGCACTTAATTCCATCTTTACAAGTAGTAGGCAATCTAGATGATCAACCGTTGAAGTATCTTGTGAGTTGTGACTTGTGATGCACACAACATTTGCTACTCATGCCCACACCTTAGGTATTTGAGAGATTTTTACTTGCATTTGAGTGCTTCTTATAAATAAGTTAAATTTCCACCAGAACATGTCCTGGCAAAACAGTATTGCAAGGGTGAACCTCTGTTCTGGTATGGCATTTGGCATAGAGCTCAAAATTATAGCTTCCATCTACTTCTATTCATTGGAATATCAATTGTAAAATGATTTACAAGCAGAAGTAGGAATGTGATTGTAGAATTTATCTGGTTCCAATGTCAACATTTAAAATCATACTAAGAATTCAGTTAACCTATAGTAATGGAGTCAGAGTTCTGTGTGGATTCTATTGTTTATCTGCTAAGATGGAAGGTTGTTTTAATATATTCTCTTGTATTTCCTATGTTGAATATATTCTAGTGTATAATTCTTCAACACATTTAAAATTTGCCAATGTGCTAATTCAAATCAAATTGCTACTGAAATCAATATACCAAAAGCTGGTGTGTTACAGTTATAGGCTGCCATCAACATCTTCTTTTCTTATATGCATTGTTACATGTCCAAATTCATGCCTAAGCTGCTGAAAATCAAATCTTATATACTTGTGTGATTCCCTAACAACAAACTCAAAGGTATATGGCTCATTCAACTTTTATTTTCTGCTGTAGACTAAGAGCTTTGCTTCAAATCAACTAATCGTAGAACATGAATGTTTGCCTTTTGTTAAAAATGAATTAGTATTAAAGAAAAGAAGATAAAAGAAAATATGTCGATGTCTACAAATGATAAAAATAAATCAAGGGGACTGGAATATACAACAGGTACAATAACATTGACTAGGGCCAAGAGAGAAAAGGAGGCCTTTAACACAGAAGAAGGGCAAACCCCCAAATAAGCACGATACTAAAGATGAGGGGGGGATTAAATGAGTTAAAAAATAGAAGAGGACAATTTAGGTGAGCATTCAAAATCCTTGGGTGTTTGAGTTTTGAGATGTGTTGGACGAGCCAATGACAATGATGTAGGTGCATCCTAGGCCTCCAATTAATCTTGCATCAACCAAAAATATTTTTTTATATTTGTTTGTGTTTTGTAGTTCTTAGTTCTTTTGCAGTCATTTTGGTTTGCCATAGTTATCAATTCATGCACTCAGACCTCTGAGATAGAATCATCTGTGCAGTAACACATATGCATCAAATTATCATGAGATTGTACCAAGAGCATCAACAGAACATTTAGAGCATGTCCATGTGCTTTTGTTTTTCATATTATATTGTATGAGGTGGCTTGCCAAATCAGCTTGAGGAGGTCTACAAGGTGTGTGTCATGATCTTGGTGTTAGATTTTATGATCAGAAATGCAATAAGTAGAGAACACAACACAATTGAATAGTGAACACAGCTGTTTACCCTGGGAAAACCCTCCTACTCAAGGGAGAAAAACCCAGCAACAATATTCTCTTTATAAATCAGATAAAGAGTGCAGAAGACTGCATACAAATGAGGCCCTCGGATTTGGCCAAGTCTTTATACAATAATGTATGTTGCTCCTCCTTGAGCAAATGAAAATACTTCTTACAGAAATTGGATCTGCTGCTCAAACTGGCGAACTACTACTAATGATGATGCACTGCTGCTAAGAAAGGTGCTGCTGCTGTTAAGTAATGGCAAACTTCTGCTGCTTGGAAATGGTGAACTTCAGCTGTTGGAGATGGCGAACTTCTGCTGCTTGGAAGTGGCGAACTATAATGAATGAACTTGATGATTAAATGAAATGAAATCACCTTCCTTAGATACAAGGATAAGAGGCATCTTCACAAGGTCGGCTCCATATGTGGATAGAAAATATAAAAAATATCATTTACATTAGAAGGCCGACCTGCCTTGTACAATAATAACCTAAGGAGAAAATATCCCCCGAAGCTACCAAACACTAACACTCCCTCTTAGCTAGGGAGGTATTTTCCAGATATCTTCGTCATGGAGTCTCTCAACATGACGCACATAGTGGCTGCACCCACATCTCAATCTCAAAGATGTACAAGAGTTCATCACGGAGTCTCTCAACGTGATGACGTCATGGAGTCTCTCAACACGACGTCTCATCTCAGTCTCAGAGATGAACAAGGGCTCGCACCTCATATTTCTCCTCATATTTCTCCCCCTCAGAGAAATATACACTACAAGGGCTTTCACCTCATATTTCTCCGTCTTAGAGAAATATACATTACAACAAGTCTTCATGATGATGTGAGTCCCTTTGAAGCTCCAAGTACGGCATCAACCTCTTGACCTCCTCATCCAAGGTTGCCTCTGTTGGTTTGTCAGACTCCCTCTAAATGTTAATTCCTCCTCTTCGAAGAAACTGATCGACTTTAGAATAAGAAACCTTTTGAATCGATTTTAGAGCGTGGCTCCTTTTGAGATGTCCCTATGTCAATTTCCGCAGTAAAAACATGTTGTGTAGACCTTAATTTGCAATCTCGAGCAAAGTGACCATACTTGTCACACCTGAAACATTGAATGTGAGAGAGATCCTTCTTCTTCTTTGGTTCTGGGGCAGAATTTGATTCTCTGTCTCCATTCCTCTTTCTTACTTTGCCTCTTTCTCTAGAAGTATGTGTAGCAAGAACTTGATTTTCTACATCTTGATAGTTTTGCCCAATTCCTCTTGCTGCCAACCTGAACTCTTCTTGAATACAATCAGCTTGAAGACAATCAAACTTGGGCAACTTGGATCTCCCATTGATGCTCTAAATAAAGGGTTCCCAAGATTGGGGAAGACCATTTAGTGCCAACATAACAAGATCTCTGTCTGCAATTATATCCCCAATAACGCTCAACTGATCTCTCAAATCAGCAATCTTCATAAAGAATGAGATGATTGAATCATCTTTAGCCATTTTTACATGGTGAAGCTGTTGTCTCAAGGCAAGGGCTTTGTTGGTGTTGTTGATCTCATACAATCCTTTTAGAGTATCAAACATTTCTTTAGCTGTCTTCAACTTGGAGATGATCAGTACTAGGTGATTCATCACAGAGTCTATCATGATCTTTCTAGCCTTCGTGCCATTTTTCTTCCATTGGATTTTCTCAGTATCATCAGAAGGCTCGAGCATATCACTTTCCACGAAATAAAGAAGATCATTCTCCTCTAATGCAATGAGTACCCTGGGTTTCCAAGAGTTGAAGTTTGAAGCTCCATCAAGCCTATCTTCTACCTTGACACTGTTCACCATCTTCTTTTTCCGCACATTCACCTTCAAAGATATGCCCTTAGGTCTGTAATAATTTGCAACCTCAGATCTGCAATACTTCAAGATCTGCCCTAGATGAAAAGTTGACTTGACTGCTTAAACAATTCTGATTAGATCTTTTCTTAGACCTGCTTTGATACCATGTTAGATTTTATGATCAGAAATGCAATAAGTAGAGAACACAACACAATTGAATAGTGAACACAACAGTTTACCTTGGGAAAAACCTCCTACTCGAGGGAGAAAAACCCAGCAACAATATTTTCTCTTTATAAATCAGAGAAAGAGTGCAGAAGACTGCATAGTGCATACAAATCAGGCCCTCGGATTTGACCAAGTCTTTATACAATAATGTATGTTGCTCCTCCTTGAGCAAATGAAAATACTTCTTACAGAAATTGGATCTGCTGCTCAAACTGGCGAACTGCTACTAATGATGATGCACTGTTGCTAAGAAAGGTGCTGCTGCTGTTAAGTAATGGCGAACTTCTGCTGCTTGGAAGTGACAAACTATAATGAATGAACTTGATGATTAAATGAAATGAAATCACCTTCCTTATATACAAGGATAGGAGACATCTTCATAAGGTTGGCTCCATATGTGGATAGAAAATATAAAAAATATCGTTTACATTAGAAGGTCGACCTGCCTTGTACAATAATAACCTAAGGAGAAAATATCTCCCGAAGCTACCAAACACTAACACTTGGGCTTTGCATCAACAACTAATGTCATTAGTAGCTTACTGGTCCCAGGGTGGTTCATGTCAAAAGCTGCATCGAGTTTAGAGTCATATAACTTGCTGCATAAGAGAAGACCATTTACATGTTTCAAAGATGGGGATTGTACTACATTTTTGGTTCACACAAACTTACTACACCAAACCTTCACTATAAAAAGCTGGCGGAATCATTGAGAGCAGAGGTGGGAAGCACAAATAGAGAATGAAGTCGAGGTCCAACAGTTGTTAGAATAGCTATTGATGATCTATTAGCTTGAGGAAGCTATTGTTTGGAATCACACTCTTGTTTAGTGCATATTTTGTATTGTAATCTAAGATTGAGGTCTAGATTTGTTGTAATTTGAGTTAGTGAAATAATAAAGCGTTGATTTGGTTGTAATATTGTTATGATATTTGAGTTCCATTATGCATTTTGAGGAATTTTTGTATTAAGGCTGCATGGATGGATAGACTTTCATTGGACCCTCCATTTGTGACTATGTTAGATAGTATTAGAGTGGGTATAGTTCCTACAAAGTGCTTATGATACATTGAAGGGGAAGATAACAACAGAGCGAGTTTTGAATTTTAAAGCAGGGAAAAAAGGAAGTGGATTAGAGTGAATTGTGAATCTTGTAAGCAGGATCTTAGTATAGTCAAGGGTTTGAAGAATTTTGTGTGAACATCCTCCAGATGTTGGGTAGAAAATCACCGAGGTATTGAAGGTTGTTGATAGACCATTGAGTGTAAAACCGTTAGCAAATATTTGCGAAATAAAGAATTTGAGAAGCTTGAGCAAACAGACTGGAGAAGAGTAAATCAAGAAGATTGTCTTATACACAGAATGTTGATAGTGAGGCAATTTGGTAGTGGTGTATTAATGCAAGTGTGAAATGTGTTTTGAAAAAAATTATTAAAGAAGTGGGTGGATGGATTGCGGATTTGTGGGGCAATCTACTTGAGGTGTGAATTGTGAAGATAGAATATACGGAAAGAAGACATTTGGAAGCAAACAAGCTTTCAATGAGAGTAATTTGTCAAAGATGAGTAGATTGAGGTTGAAGTTTGAGGCAATTTGCACGTAAGAATTTGATGATTTATTGTAAACATGAAGAACAGAGGAATAAATTTGAGTCCTATAGTTAGGGTTGCTAGTTTGGAAAGAGCCCTAGAAAATAAATAGGAAAAGTTAGAATTGATGATGAAGAATTTGGTAAATAGATTGGATAATTTGCAACATAAACTAGTAAGAGAAAGAGAAATAAAAGCAGATATAGACTAGAAAAGGAGTACTAGGGAAAGAAGGGATCTCAAGGATGGTAAAATTTTGGTTTTAGAACAATGTGATGCAAGGCATGGTAATGCAAAGAGTTATAGAGGATGTGCAGTAGGACAATCAACATCTGGAAGAGTGGAAAATAGGTTGCCTTGTAGGAAGCAGAAGATTGCAAAAAAGAGTAAGAAAAGTCAATGTAGTGTAGAAGTTATTGATGTTGAAAGTAAATTAGAAGGATTGGTGATATGATGAAGAAATTTCAAAGCAGATTGAGTATTGTAGAAAAAGATGAAAAAGTGAGTCACTCTTTTTTATTGCAAGATTGAAACTGTAGCATTACAAAGGAGAATAACACAAACAGAAATAAATTACACGAATAAAAGAGAGGGGACTCAATTGTTGGCAAAAGAAAATATTTGTAATATGATAAACTCTGAACACATTTCAGACTTTAGGTCCTCCTTAGCAGGGTGAGTGAATGGTTATAAGTGAGAGTGAGTATAACTCATATATATATATATAGGTTTCATTTATGTCCTTTCGAAAGTTCACAACCCAAAGAGATGAGTCGGCTAAAATAAAAATATCACAAACAATATGGTAAAAGGACAAAAATAAATAAAAAATATTAAAAAGTCAAGGTAACCTCACCTAGGTTGGTCTAGGTGGTAAAATACAATAAGAGACACATCACTGGAGTTCTAGAGGGGATCTGGGACGGCTTGCAAAATCAGATTGTAAATTGTTCTTTCCAAGGAATGAAAATTTCTCCAGCACACCAGCAGACGACCAATATGCTTCAACTCAGGATCTAGCAATAATTTCTCTGAGAGACGTCTAAGAATGTGATGACCAATTCCGATAACTCACTGTTGTCCAACTTAAGGACCATAGGGGCCTTGGGAAGATGAATTTAATCGGTCTCAGAATTCTTGGACTAAAATATATATTTAATACTAAATTTAATACTAACCTATATTCTCAGAAACAAAATGACCAGTGGCTATGGTGTTCCAAAATTCGTTTCTTGAAAAGCCTGTGTTTGTTAGGCTGTTTTGGCCTGAGACAAATTACCAACCAAACTAGCAAAAAGCAAAATATAAAAAAATGAAAAATAAATTGTCTCCATAATCCATTTACCACTCTTAATATATCCAAAATAATTGTCTTTTTAACTTCGGGAGCTCTACATTGATGTAGATTTCTGTTCAATGAATGATTCAGGTAGCAATTTAATGCAGGCGACTTATTTGTGTGTGAAAGCTAGCTAAACTCTTTTACATGGCACCAGGAGCAATGGTGTTGAGGTGTTGCAGCCTTTGCAGAATGTGATGCAAGTTCTTTCCCAGAGAAATATATTTTTTTTTTATATTAAAGAATTTTACAAATATGGCTCATGCAAGCAACTAGTTACAAAGGATACTGATACTTAGCTCCTTATGAGCATCAATGAGACTAATACTTGGCTGTTTACAAGCACTAATGAGACCAATGCTTAGCTCCTTTCAAGCATTACATGAGATAATAACTTAGATATCCATACTAGAAGCCAACAATGGAATACTAAGGGTCACAACTTAGAAATCCACATTAGATATTACATTCACACTAGAAGCCAACAATGGAAGACCAAGAGTCACAACTTAGAAGTCTATATTAAATGTCCCATAGGGGATTTGAACCTGGGTGCCCACAATGAGAACCCAATGTTTTAATCAATTGAACTCAACCCCTTGGACACCAAAAGTACATTTGGAATGTGTGGGTCATTAGTATTATTACTGCTTGTCACATCGTGACAGTGTCAGCTTCAGATGAGATACTTGTTCTATGCTTTTTAAGATTTTTAAGATGAGTAGGTATTTTAAGATTCAGTTAGTCTCTTATAAGATTCCTCACCTCACATTACACATATATATGCACACCTCTTATGGCAGCGTAGGAGAGTGTAGCAAAGAGCCATTTATCGACAGTCCATTTTTCACAAATCAGATTCCAGAGTTATCAATGCCCCCAGCCCCTCTGAACAGGGATGCCATTATCCAGCATGAAATGGCACATTCAGCCCAGTCATATTTTCAGCGAGTTTACAAATAATGGGTGAGGCACATCCTGATGAGGCAGTACTAGATGTATATTTGGGTGCATCCATAGCATTCTCTTGACTTTATGTACTCTTCTCATATACATAAATTAACGTATTAAGAGTAGTTACCATAGACATTATATATTGTTGATTCCTGTGGAATCATGATATTTACCAATCAGCTCTGCAATTTGAATTATACTATAATTTTCAATATGATCTAATGTTGTTTATAACATGTTTAGTTTCCAGCGGTTTATAATTCTTTCCACTGGATATTCCTTAGTTCCAGGTCAATCACTCTCCTATTAGGGTGTTTCAAAGATATTCTTTTTAGTATTTTAATTGAAAGATGTCTTCTATTGAAACTCAAAAATTATGGGAATTAGAGTTGAATGTGATTATCATCTTTGTTTCTAATCTGTATAAATTTGGAATGATTTGACTATTGAGATGAGACCAGCTGGCTCCAACTAAACCCTTGTAATATTTTGCTTATCTTTTTGTGTTTTAAGTTTTATAGAGAAATTTTCTAGACAGAAGAGAAGGGGCGCCAAGCATATAAATGCATATAAAATTGAAATACAGTAATATTTTGAGTGATAGATGTAATAGATGTTATATTGCAATATGTACAATGAGTTTGCAAACGAATTACATACCCGAAATGCTCCAGAATAATTAAATAGAAAATTACAGAGCTTGGCAGGCAAGATGTGCTGGATTTGACAAATAGCCACACCAGAAGCTTGAACTGGTCCTTTCCCCAAGCAGAAAATGGAGCAAACGTCTGCAAAAGGTAAAGCAAAGAGAATGCAAGTCTGAAAGCCCCCAGAAGCTAGGTGCTTTGGGAGATACTTCACATGCCTTGACCCAGAGAAGCATGTTTTCCAAGAAAGAAAGTACGACTGCTGCAAGGAAGGGTACGACCAATGGTATGAAGCTGACTGAAGCAGAGGAAAGACGTCCAGATGATCAAACCCCCTCCAATTATTGTAAGATCTGAAATAACCAACAAGTAAACTCTGATAAAGCTCAATAGAACCTCTGAATGAAGCCCTCACAGATGCACTAATTCAACTAGTCTCTCACAGTCTCAAAAATGCTCAACATTGAAGAAGATCTCGCTCTCCAATGGCAGAAAATGCTCAAACCCTTGTCTTAGAGAATAGCATAGAGAAGTAAAATAGCAAAGTCAAATAATCATGAATGAATGAGTTTGATTTGCTTGCATTTGCTTTATAAGCCAAAATGCACGACTTCCCAAGAAGATACGCCCCTTTTGTGTCATTTAAATATATTGAAATATATTTAAGTTACTTTTTCAATGGTATTCACTTAAATACTTGGGCGCCCACTTAAGTGATTTTAATTAATTACTTTATGAATTTTATAAAGTAATACTTCATTACTTTATGATAAATTTAAGTGGCTTTTTAATTTTATAAAGTCAATTTGACTTTATAATAATAGTCCATTTAAGTTAAATATTAATATTTAACTTAACCACAAAATATATCGTAACTGCCTCCAAACTCAGTATCTTTTCGTGCCGTCAAAAGCTGGTGAACATTGAACACCAAATGCTTGTGCTGAATCCCATATTGAAGCTGAAGGGGTGAGAATGACAAACTCACCAAAATGGCCACTGACCCTCTAACTAGATCCTGTTAGCCTACAAGGGTCCAAGAGATAGGCTAACTCAACATCTCTTGAGAACTGACTAGAGCGGGGACATCACAGTCCGCCCTCCCCGAATTTTCTTTTCCGCAAGCAAACTCAAAGCTGGATGCTGTAGAATACTGTCACCCTCCCAAGTAGCATCCTCTGCCGGCAGATCTTTCCACTTAACCAAATACTCCCCAAGAACCTGCCCTCGTAAAGGACGCTCTCTGAACTCCAGAATGGCCTCAGGTACTAAAATCAGTCTCCCCTCATTATCCAATGGTGGTAAATCTGTAGAAGGAACTATGTGTTGTCCCAATGCCTTTTTGAGGCGTGATACATGAAACACATTATGTACCCTGCTATCTGTCGATAATTGTAACTCATAACCCACCTTGCCTACTCGCTTGACAATGGCAAATGGCCAGTAGTAGCATGGCTTGAGTTTCTCAGAGCCCCTCTTCCTAAGAGTGGACTGCCTGTAGGGTTGTAGCATGAGGTATACCAAATCACCAACCTCAAAAGACTGCTCAACCCTCCTCTGATCCGCATACTGTTTCTGTTGATTTTGAGCCCTCTGAATATTCTCTCTAAGAGCTCTCATATTATCATGGTTTTCCTGTAATAGATCACCAGCACTCGGTACCCTACAGTCGCTCAACAACAAATCAATGAAACTTGAAGCATCATATGCATATAATGCTCGGAAAGGTGACATCTGGATGGACATGTGGTAGGTAGAATTGTAACCGTACTCACAAAGGTATAGCCACTTCACCCAACCCTTATGCTGTCTAGAGATATAATTCCGCAGATATCCTTCCACCCATTTATTGACAATCTCAAACTGTCCATCTATCTGAGGGTGGTAGCTAGTACTTGGAGTAAGCTCGGTCCCACAAAGTCTGAATAACTCCTGCCAAAAATTACCCATGAACTTGTTGTCTCTATCACTGACTATACTCCGAGGTAACCCATGTAACCTAAATACCTCTTTGAAGAACAAGTTTGCCACCTAAATAGCTGAGTAAGTAGTAGTGATCGGAAAGAAATGAGCATACTTCGTCAGACGATCAACTACCACAAAAATGTTGTCTCTATCCTGAGCTTTCGGCAAGCCCGTAATGAAATCCATCGACAAGCATTCTCACTTCCCCTCAGGAATAGGAAGCGGCTGTAATAACCCTGCAGGGTAAGTATGCTCTTGTTTGTTCTGCTGACAAACAGAGCATTCCCTGACAAACCGAAGAACATCCGATTTGAAACACTTCCACGTGAATTGCTCTCGTACCTGCCTGTAGGTCTTAACGTACTCGGGATGACCAGCCATGGGTGAATTATGAAGAGTCTACAAAACCTTGTTATTCACCTCAGAACCTGGGACTAGAAATATCCTCCCTTTGTAAATGATAAGATCACTCACAAGAGAGTACCTTCCATCCTGTATAGTCCCGTCAACTATGCTAGAAGCCCAAGGATTCTTGGCATACTCTGTAAGTATCAAGTGACTCCAATCCTCTAAAATCACTGCAATGGAGCTCAAGTGAGGCCGGCGAGATAATGCATCAACCACTACATTCTGTGTCCCTTTGACATATGCAATGTCAAAATCATATGACTGTAGTTTACTAACCCACTTCTATTGTCTCTCATTTAGGTCTCGCTGCCCAAGGAAATGTTTCAGGCTGTTATGATCCGTTTTGACACAAAATTTGCTGCCAACTAGATATTGCCTGAATTTGGCCATAGCGTGCATAATAGCCAACATCTCCTTATCATAGATGTTGAAACTCCACTCAGGACCCCTTAGCTTCCTACTCTCGAAAGCAATCGGATGACGGTCTTGCATGATTATTGCACCAATACCTTCTCCACTAGCATCACAGTGAAGCTCGAATGGTTTGGTGAAGTCTGGCAACGCTAACACTGGGCATGTTGTCATCAAATGTTTGAACTGCTCAAAACACTCCTGTGCTTGTGGCGTCCAAACAAAGGCTCCCTTCTTCGTCAAATCTGTAAGGGGTGTTGCATGTCGTGAAAACCCACTAACAAATCGATGGTAGAAAGCACACAAACCAACAAATCCCTTGAGCTGCGTCAAGGTCTCTGGAACAGGCCAATCAACAATGGCACGAATCTTTTCAGGATCCATGCTAACACCCTCTTTGCTTATGATGTGACCCAGATAAAACAACTCGTCCATGCCCAATGCACATTTGGATTCCTTGGCGTACAAGGACTCCCTATCCAGTATGCTCAACATGACATCTAAATGAGCCAAATGCTCCGCCCAAGTCTTGCTATAAACAAGAATATTATCGAAGAACACCTACATTGACTTCCTCAACTGCCATTGGAAAACCCTGTTCATTGTGGACTGAAAGGTAGCTGGCGCATTGGTTAACCCAAAAGGCATAACCAAGAAGTCAAAATGTCCATGAAGGCAGTCTTCTCAATGTCCTCTGCTCGGACTCTAATCTGATGATACCCTGTCCTCAAATCTATCTTTGAGAAGTAGCAAGCCCCATGAAGCTCATCTAACAACTCATCAATGCGCGGAATAGGTTACCTATTCTTGATGGTTTTCCTGTTTAGCATCCTGTAATCGATACACATTCTGAGTGTACCGTCCTTCTTCACCAAAACTATTGAAGAAGCAAAGGGTGACTTACTCGGCCTGATGTGTCCCATAGCGAGTAATTCATTGATGGTCTTTTCAATCTCATCCTTCAATCGCTTTGGGTGCCGGTAAGGAGTTATCATGATGGGCTTAGTGCCCTCCTCTAACTCGATAATGTGCTCAATTCTCCTGTCAGGAGGTGTACCATGAGGTATATCACTAAATACCTTCTCATGTTTGTCCCTGAGAGCCTGCACATTGGAATGGTGTGGAGTTTTATGCTGCTCTTCAGAAGAAGGCATCATCTTGCATTCTGCTGCTCACTCTACCATTTCATTCCAAATTAGTCTTTCCATTCTTCTCAATGTGATAACCTTCAAATTGCTGCCCTTGATGGCTTTTAAAATGTGATTTGTTCCATCAACCTGAAATTTCATTTCCATCTCTCGAAGGTTGAGAGTGAACTCACCGATTGCATGAAGCCACTTCATGCCAAGAACAACATCAGTGTCACCCATTGAAACCACATAAAAATCTGCCTTGAACTCAAAATTGTTGAGCTTCATGGGCAGATCCGGAATCATCCTCTCACATTTGAGAGTATAACCATCTGCAACCTTAACCTTGATGCCTTCAAACTGCTGAGTCTGAATCCCTCTTCTCTCCACTAAACAAGCATCAATGAAGTTGTGGGTTGCACCTGTGTCAAGTAATGATATGACTCTTTGACCTGCTAAGAGTCCTCGCAAACGAAATGAACCTTCCCTTTGCATACTTGACATGTGAGCTTCCTGTAGCTCTTTTTCCACCTCTTTTTCTACCACAATTTCTGAGTTTTCTTCTTTAAAACCATCTTCATTAGCTTGCTGGTCTGAAAAATCAGAATTATTTTCTTCATCATAAAACCATTCTAATGTCTATTTTGTCCCTTAGGCTTGAGGGGACAGTCATGGTTGAAGTCATAGGGCCCTTTGCAATAGAAACAAAGCTTCCTCCTTAAATCGTTCATTGTTTCACGATCTAGTGGGGCTGGAAACTTCTTCTTTTGATCAAAATTTTCTGATTTCTTAAAATCAGGTCCGCTGTCCCTATTTGATGAAAAATCAGATTTGCCTTTCCTATTGGATGAGGAAGCATGCAAGTTGAACTTACTCCGAGGTGTAGTAAGTTCCATACTTCGAGCCTTTCTCATGGCTTCCTGTAACGTGGGAGGATCAAAGGCTTTAATCCAATTCTTCATTGGCTCAAAAAGCCCTTCCACAAAGAGGATGACCAGCCTTCTCTCTGATACTCCTATGATCATAATCGAAAGCCTCTGGAACTCTCCAATATAAGACTCCAAGCTACCCAATTGTTTGAGCTGTGCTAAGTCCCTGAAGTACAATTCAGGGTCCTTTTTGTCAAATCTCTCCACAAGTCTATCTGTGAATTCCTGATAGGTTGTTATCTGGTCATGTTGCAGGGTGATCATTCCAAGGTGCCACCAATCATGGGCTACACCGTCTAAGTGCAAAGCTGAGAATTTAATGGCATCATCTTCCGCCATTGGTCGTAGAGTAAAAAATGTGTCAAGCTTGCTAATCCAAGCTCTTGCTGTGACTCTACCACTGCCATCAAAAGTGGGAAGAGTGAGTTTGTTAGTCGCTTGTTTGAGATCATTGTTTCTGTTCTCCCAAGGCCTCCTGTCAACTCGATCCCTGCCATGTTCTCTTTTTTGACTCATGAATTTGTCAAAGTTCAGGTGATCCTGAACTCGTTGGGGTAAAGCCTCCCATTCATCATGTAAGGTCATGATGTTGTCTGTGAAAACAGCGTCACCTTCTCCCTCCTCCACGTTGCCATCAATTGGATCATGTCTGACAAAGATAGGACGTGTGGGTCTCTCATAGGAGCGCGTAGGAGTAATTCTCTGGCGTGGTTGTCCATGCACACTGCCATCTTCCTCCTGTGGTATCCTCTGGCTAGTCATATTTTGCACTGCTGTGCTTAACTGCTGCAATGCGTTAGCTATTTGTGCTTGACCTGTTGCTAGTGCGGTAGCCACCTATTCCTGTCCTACTACCATGCCTCTCAGAATGTCCTAGGCCTTTGTGTCCTCATTCTGAGTTCGATTGTGAGGTTCCCCTATCTCTACTTTGTCACCCATTTCTTCGAATGGATTGTCAAAGGGATACTCCTCAAACTGATTTCTGTGATTACCAGGCCTCCTGCGTGAATAATACCTGTTATACCTGCCTTGATAAGGATGCATATGAAGATAACCCCTCAAGCTGGCAGGATTATTGAGCTCTGATACCACTAAGATGAGCCCAGCTGGCTCCAACTAAACCCCTGTAATATTTTGCTTATCTTTTTGTGTTTTAAGTTTTTTAGAGAAATTTTCTGGATAGAAGAGAAGGGGCGCCAAGCATATAAATGCATATAAAATTGAAATACAGTAATATTTTGAGCAATAGATGTAATAGATGTTATATTGCAGTACGTACTATGAGTTTGCAAACGAATTACATACTCTAAATGCTCCAGAATAAATAAATAGAAAATTACAGAGCCTGGCAGGCAAGATGTGCTGGATCTGACAAATAGCACACCAGAAGCCTGAACTGGTCCTTTCCCCAAGCAGAAAATGGAGCAAACGTCTGTAGAAGGTAAAGCAAAGAGAATGCAAGTCTGAAAGCCCCCAAAAGCTAGGCGCTTTGGGAGATACCTCACACGCCTTGACCCAGAGAAGCACGTTTTCCAAGAAAGAAAGTACGGCTGCTGCAAGGAAGGGTACAGCCAATGGTATGAAGCTGACTGAAGTAGAGAAAAGACATCTAGATGATCAAACCCCCTCCAATTATTGTAAGATCTAAAATAACCAACAAGTAAACTCTGGTAAAGCTCAATAGAACCTCTGAATGAAGCCCTCACAGATGCACTAATTCAACTGGTCTCTCACAGTCTCAAAAATGCTCGACACTGAAGAAGATCTTGCTCTCCAATGGCAAAAAATGCTCAAACCCTTGTCTCAGAGAATAGCACAGAGAAGTAAAATAGCAAAGTCAAATAATCATGAATGAATGAGTTTGATTTGCTTGCATTTGCTTTATAAGCCAAAATGCATGACTTCCCAAGAAGATACGCCCCTTTTGTGTCATTTAAATATATTGAAATATATTTTAGTTACTTTTTCAATAGTATTCACTTAAATACTTGGGCGCCCACTTAAGTGATTTTAATTAATCACTTTATGAATTTTATAAAGTAATACTTCATTACTTTATGATAAATTTAAGTGGCTTTTTAATTTTATAAAGTCAATTTGACTTTATAATAATAGTCCATTTAAGTTAAATATTAATATTTAACTTAACCACAAAATATATTGTAATTGCCTCCAAACTCAGTATCTTTCCCTGCCGTTAGAAGCTGGCGAACACTGAACACCAAATGCTCGTGCTGAATCCCATACTGAAGCTGAAGGGGTGAGAATGACAAACTCACCAAAATGGCCACTGACCCTCTAACCAGATCCTGTTAGCCTACAAGGGTCCAAGAGATAGGCTAACTCAACATCTCTTGAGAACTGACTAGAGCGGGGACATCACAACTATCTTCATAAAACTAATATTTGACCTTTTAAACCTTACATTTTCAGGATATATGGTATTTGTTATTGACATCTAACAGAAGACAAACTTGTATGATTGGGCATGCATTTTCTACTTTGCATGATTTTAGCCTTTTCATCATAAGTTATTTTTAATGTTTTCTTGTTATGCATTGCACATCCATGATATTTGATATCTTTGAAGAAGTGATAATGCTTACCCTTAACCAATCGGGTGAAACCTCAGGAGGTTCAAATGCACTATAAAATGACAAAACTCACATCAGACTAGCTTGTTGAGAATCTGAGATAAATACATATCCTTTGCAGCTAGAGGATAGGTACATCTTCAATGCAAAAGTAAACACATATTTGATATATTGGAATTTTCTCATTGAAACAGAAAGAGATACATAGAGTATGTACTACATAAAAGATTTTTTATTATTGACTGTAAGCTGTTTGACTATTTCATTTACAGAAAAGCTTGCTTGATATGGTAATTTTAACTGCAAACTAGTGTCATTGGGCAACACAAGTTTGAATATAGCTGTCATGTCAAAGGTGCATGGCAAATGTGACTTAAATGGTGGAGAGCAATGCAGAAATGCTAGTAAATCATCAGACAAATAAATAGAGTAAATGTGCACTATGATGTTGTAAATTGGTTTCTTCTCATTATTTAATCTCTATAGGAGCTTTTTGGCCAGTTATCAATATGATGTGAAATGTCTGAATGGGTTTTTAAATTTCTCATGCAGAGCAATATGGGGATGGGATGATCGATATATTTTCATTGGTAATATGGACAGAGGTCTTGATGCTATCTGTACAGAATCAAAAGCAACAACTACTTTATGCAGCCCATTGCTTACGACAATTCCTACTAGATTGGCTAAGCATCCATTCCACTGTGGGACATTGGCTGGTGGGACTGGAGGTGGTAAGGTTTTTGTCTGGCAAAAGATATAGGAGCCTCTTGATAATGCACTTGAAGAGCTTGTAATGCTGATACTAAACATAAGAGCTTTAGATATTTTATTTGTAAGATGCCCTATACACTTACGTATAAACCACGAGTTCTTTTGGTAAGAGTAGCCATCTCTAGGAATGTACATCATTTACAGTGGCTAAGTTTAGCCAGCACTTATTTAACCTTTTGTCAGAAAAAGGCAATGTGTTACTCTTGTGTTTTTGATCCAATAGTTCTATGGTTATTGTAATATTAGTACCTGAGCAAACCCAGTCAAATTCACTGTCAGGCAAATGTGTTAATATGGCATTTATTTAACCCGAGATTCAGATGAGATTATAGTATTCGGACTTGCTATTGCATTTAGAAATGTTAGTACTAATTTTTGTACAGGTATAGTGAGGCATACCATTTCTTTCCACAATGTAGGTTTTAATGATAACTAACTTGCCTCCCATTTCTGTTTTGTCGTGGCACTGCACTGATAGGTTGGCATAAAGGCTTACATGCTTCCTTACAGCCTCGATTAAAATTAATTTAACTTTGCTGTTATTAACATTTCTCAAATATCTAATGTGAACATATGTTTGCAATAGTTTGATTGTGATTTTGCATTATTCATTGAAAAATAATACGAAAGCTATGCAGTTGATTCTAGAAGAGACACTCACACAGTAAGGTACTGCTTACAATCACTGAAACAGTCTTAACAACTTGGGGCACAACAATGACTGTAAAAAAAATATGTATGTTTACTTACATTTTTATAGCAGAGCAGAGTTCATTTGACAGGTTTGCTTCTTGATTTGCACCAACCATAATTTACCCACAAATTGAAAGAATTAACAAATGTTGGAAGGTTATTTTAGGGCACAAGGGCTGTATGGATGGCTCAAAATTAATAGATCAATAATGTTCCATTTTGTATTTAATTTCTTATATGAGTGCCATGGAAGCAAGCCACAATTGATAAAAATGAAGGATAGATTACATTATCACGTACATATCATCCTTCTCAGAAGATCTTTGTTTTGTGTCATTGCAGTGACCATGTGCGTAGTTTTGTTTTTGTTTTTATTATTATTTTGGAATGAAAGCATTGAAAAATTAGTCATATATATAGTTATCTTTTCCTTTAAAGTTTGAATCCATTTGCCATGATATAGAGTTGATGATGTTCACAATTCATGCAAATTTCATGAACTACCAAGCCTTCAAAATATTTTTTGTCGAGAGAAAACCACATCCTCAATCTACTTGCCACATCTCAAGTCGTGAAATTACTGGTCACCTCAACCTCATAACTCATAGCATTGAGACAGTTAAAATTTTCTTTGCGTGTTTGAGAACTGAAGATCTTAGCCTGCAGCATAATGGTATGGTTTTTGAAAAACTTATTTACTGTAGCATGTGTTAACTGAAATAAGAAATTTCATGGTAACAGAATTACTTGCATCTGCTGGGGCTCATAAGATGTATTTGGGACTTTTATTATAGAGGTCAACAGGTAAAAGTTGTTTAATCCAATTATAATTAGTGCATTGTGAAATTAATAATTAAGGTGTATAATATCTTGCATGGAATGGAATTTAATACATGTTCCTCATGATGCAAAATGGACCAACCTTTTACAAATTGGCGATCTTTCAAGGACAACTATAATTTACAAGTGTAATGTCCCCTTTTGGGATTGCCCTAAATCTTGCCCTAGAATCACAAGTTTCAATGTAGTTAGGGTTATAACTCACAAATTAAATGCTTTAACTAAGATTAATCTTGGTTTAGGTCTTGCAATCATGTTAGATAATATTGGAATATAATTCATATGATCAAACATATATAAATATTTGACCATGTAAATACATAACTATTAAACTACACCATATCCATAATGCATAATGGGAGTTTAATCATAATAGGAATTGGATGAGAAACATGATAAGTCTACTTGAAGCTAGGCCAACTAAGCCTAAGAGTGCGCAACATCCAAACTAAGACAATTCGGCCCTTGGCCCCAAGTGGTAGGATCGTCCAAGCTAAGACAATTCCACCCTTAGGGTGGCTTACTTAGCGGGTAAACTTGTATCTGCATTCCATATTCATGCTGCCTTGTCCATCCTCCTTATGATTGAGACTCTTTTAATCCATCCTAACAACTAGTTAGTTTGGCTTGATAGGAAAGCTTTGAAAATGGCCCCTGTAAACTACTCAACCCATCTAAGCCCAAGAGCACGCAGCGTCAAAACTAAGACAACTCGCCCTTTGGCCCCATATGGTAGGAACGTCTAGACTAAGACAATTCCACACTTGGAGTGGCCTACTTAGCATGGGACAACCTGTAAACTGCATCTCCCTAACTTGCTTCCTTCAACCTTACGTTTGATTGATTATATATATATATATATAATCAATTCATTTTAAAGAATATAATCTAAGTATTAATCTATTACAATAGTAACTATGACTTATGCATGTGAACGAATATAATATTTGTTAGATTCATTATCAAAACTTACTTCCCTTCGTGATTTATCATTTATCTTCATTTATCTCTCCTTGAGCCAACTTCTTCTTCCCACATATTTCTTCTTCCAAATCAGAGTATATCATATTAACGTATCTATTGCTATGCTCCAAAAATACTCCTATTTTTTGGCTCTTCATATATCTGTCTTAAAATCTCATTATATTCCATTCTATATATTTCTGCTCCATTGATATTCTTTTCTGATATGTCTTTATTTCTGCCCTAGATCTGCCTATCCCCCTTTCTCCTTATGAAATGATCTTCATTTTATCCCTTATATCTCCTAAGAGACATAACCCTTTACAACTTTGTTGCCTTTTGATAACTTAATTTTACTCTATTTTAATCTCAACATAATCACCATATTCTCCCTAACATAATCTTTGCTACCTTTTCATAGAGTAATCACTCCTCTTCATAAATTAAATGTTGCTCATTTAATTACTATTCTATATTATGTAATCACCACCCCTTTCCTTTAATCCTTAATCGTTGCCCTTTTCAAACTATACACATTGTTCTTTAATATTATCATTGCTCTATGAATCGTTGCATTAATAATCTGCCTTCAATAATAATAATAATAATAATAATAATAATAATTTGTTAACATTTATATTTATATTGCTATTTTATTTATTTATATGTATCCCAACGCTTTATATTTTAGTGTTGTAATTTCGGTGATATAAGAGTCCGCCCTTCCCAATATTGCTTGTCCTCAAGCAATAGGATTAGTGATGTTTGTCTTGATCATAATATGACGACAATTCCTTGTCTTATGTACTACTTCTCCCTAATAACTCTCAACAACAAAACCAAGAGTTGGGGATTGCTACAACCTGTCATTTAAGACAATTTTCTCTCATTTCATTACCTAGGCTATGATACAAATTTCTTCATTACCTTTGCTCAAAAATATTGTGTTTGCATGTATGTTTGTTGAGATGTTTATTTGGTGCATAAATGTTGTTAATGAAGAGGTTTTGAGTCTTTTCAACAATTTAAGAGATCTCAAGGATTGTGATTGTTGGGGGATATGCACGAGTAAAGTCATAGGTGAATTTCTAGAGATCTTAGATTTTTCAGGCAACCTTTGGCAGTTTTCCACAAATTAAGATGAGGATTAGAAGCATGACACATGTCTATGATCTTAATGCCGATGTTTAATGTTGGTCTTCTTTCCACTACCCCAAGTTGTCAAGCAAGGAACATTTGGTGATGCATCGAGTCAAACAATTCTCTTTTCCCTAATTGCAATAGAAACCATATATGGAATAGCTATGTTATGTATAGCGGGTACGAGTACACCCTATGGTAATGCTTATCATAAAATAGGTACCTTGTATCTTAACACAATTTATGATCTTGACTATTCAATATTCCTATAAGCTTGACATAGTGATCAATCATGTACAATCATGTTCTGTACTTAGGTTTAATACTTGTTTCAGTGTTGATTTTGGGTTTACTTACGTCTCTTTGGCATATGTTTGTATTGGATAGATTTATTCCTTTAAATCCATTTCTTGAAAGAGTCACCACCCTTCATGGCTGCCTTTTGAGAATAATACTTTACTTTCTAGTTGATTGATAGATTTATTCCCTATTGAAGGTTTCTTTACAAGGAGATGATTCCTCTTTTTATCTCTTATTGTTGAGAGAGTCATAGTCTTTCAAAATTGAAGGGCCACAACTTTTCACATTTGAAGTTACATCCTTTCACACATCATCACTATTCTTGAGAACCTAATTTAATTCTCTTGCAAAGTTACTTAAGGTTCTATTCTCAATAGGATTCTTCCAAATAATGGTATGGATGTCTCTCTCAAGTGAAATGCTCACCCTTTTACATCTCAAGTTTGAGGGGGTCACACCTTTTTACTTCAATAGTAGCAACTCTTCATTGTTGCATTGGAAGACTAATAATAATTTAATTTTAAATAAGTTATTTGTTAGTGCTTTTCAACCCAATAGGCATTTGATAGATAAAGCTTTTATAGTTTCAAATTTTTCATAATAATTTTTTAAGCATAAAGTAATTATAGACACACATGGAGTAAACTTGTTGAAGACACATCAGACATGAAAACACGTAAGACATGGAGCATACACATAAAAACACGAAGTATACCCATACATACACATAAGATACAAAGCATGCACATAGAGATACAAAGTATATGCACGAATACGACACAAGGTATACACATGAGTACACGTAAGACAAATTATACACGTGAATACATGTAAAACACAAGGTATACACATGAATACACGTAAGCCAAAGTATACACATGAATACACATAAGGCACAAAGTATACACATGAATACACGTAAGACAAAGTATACATGTGAATACACATAAGGCACAAAGTATACACATGAATACATGTAAGATGAAGCATACACGTGAATACACATAAGGCACAAAGTATACACATCAATACACATAAGACAAACTATACACGTGAATACATTGTTGGTGTGAATAAATGTCTTGTACCTAGTTAATTCACTCGCTAGGTAATTAGGGGACACAATCACATGTTAAGTTTACATAGGATAAAAGATTCTTTCTAGAAGTCTTAGTTGACTTTTCTAGAACTTATCTTATCTAGCTTGTATTGCTTGATTCCTATGTAGTTAATTTGTTAGTTATTTCATGTCATAGGATTAAGACACTTGTCATGATCTTGTCTAATCCTATCTCTCTACCTTGCCTTTATAAGCAAGGCATCTCATGTAAATTTGCATTCAAGCATATTCAACCAATATTCAATCTTGTATTGTTGAAGCAAGCTTTCTTGCCATTCTCTCTCTTGTGGAAGATATTTTAGTTTAGCAGGACACACGAGGGGGTTTCCCTCCTCTTTAATGATAGTTTCAACACAACTATTATACCATCTTTTTCTTTGGAGATCGATATTCACAAGTCACCTCCTTCACTTGATTTGTCATGTTTCTTGCTTGGTTGAGTTTGACCATGATAATGTTGTGGCTCATTCAAGATTGGAGATTCCTACTTAGTTTTTAGAGGCATACATGTTGAGACTTAATTCTTCCTCCTTTCAATTAGATATGGAGTGGCTTCTTCATCAACTTATGGATTTGTTTCTTCCTAAGGGAAGATGTGTTGCTTGCAGACATTGGGTGATCTTTTGTTTTCAGGTATTCTTCATCGACATTGGAGCTTCTTCATTGTGGGGGGGATATCTTATCTCTCTATTTCCCTCTTATGGGGGGGGGGGGTCATTGACTGTATATACATGATGGATGTAGTCCTTGGGGGGTATCATTAAGTCCTCCATACATCATGTTGCTTTGTTTGTTTTGTTCATTTTCTCTCTTTTGGAGAGGAGTTTTGTCCCATTGGATTTTGTCCTCTTCTCTGTTTGTGAGAGATTGTTTGATTGCATTTCCATTTGCATTTGTAAATGGGTACCTAACATGGCCTAATAGCCAGGACCCATAGTCATCCTCATCATTTTTGCATAGTTTGCATAATAATCTTCTCCCTAAGTTGCACTTAAGGGGGGGTGTTGGTGTGAATAAATGTCTTGTACATAGTTAATTCACTCACTAGGTAATTAGGGGACATATTCACATGTTAAGTTTACTAAAAATAAAAGATTCTTTCTAGAAGTCTTAGTTGGATTTTCTAGAACTTATCTTATCTAGCTAGTATTGCTTGATTCCTAGGTAGTTAGTTTGTTGTCTCATGTCATAGGATTAAGGAACTTGTCATGATCTTGTCTAATCCTATCTCTCTACCTTTCCTTCATAAGGAAGGCATCTCATGTACATTTGCATTCAAGCATATTCAACCAATATTCAAATTTGCATTGTTGAAGCAAGCTTTCTTGCCATTCTCTCTTTTATGGAAGATATTTTGGTCTAGCAACTGTTCCTGGGGGTGTTGGGGAGTCACCATTAACTCCCACATACATGTAAGGCACAAAGTATACACATTGAATGCACGTAAGACACACATATATAGAAATGCAATGTTGGCCCACTTGATTCTATCTTTTTTGATTTACTTAAGAAGAGGGTTGAATGGTGGTTAAAGTAGTTTTGTCCTATAGGCTGACGTGATTAACACTTTGACACCAATTGTATCGTCCTCTTTTGGGATTTCCCTAAATCTTGCCCTAAAATCACAAATTTCAATGTAGTTAGGGTTATAACTTCCCAATTAAATGCTTTAAGTAAGATAAATCTTGGTTTAGGTCTTGCAATCATGTTAGATAATATTGGAATATAATTCATATAATCAAAACATATATAACTATTTGAACCATGTAAATACATAACTATTAAACTACACCATATCCATAATGCATAATGGGAGTTTAATCATAATAGGAATTGGATGGGAAACATGATAAGTCTGCTCGAAGCTATCCCAACTAAGCCCAAGAGTGCACAACGTCCAAACTAAGACAATTCGCCCCTTGGCCCCAAGCGACAAGAACGTCCAAGCTAAGACAATTCCACCCTCAGGGTGGCTTACTTAGTGGGTAAACTTGTATTTGCATTCCCTATCCATGCTACCTTATCCATCCTCCTTATGATTGAGACTCCTTGAATCCATCTTAACAACTAGTCATAGTTTGGCTTGATAGAAAAGCCTTGAAAAGGGTCCTATAAACTACTCAACCCATCTAAGCCCAAGAGCATGCAATGTCCAAACTAAGACAACTTGCCCCTTGGCCCAAGTGGCAGGAACACCCAGACTAAGATAATTCCACCCATGGGGTGGCCTAGTTAGCATGGGAGAGCCCGTAAACTACATCTCCCTAACTTGCTTCCTTCAACCTTACGTTTGATTGATTATAGGATAAAGACACACATAAATATATAATCTATTCATTTTAAAGAATATAATCTAAGTATTAATCTATTACAACAGTAACTATGACTTATGCATATGAAAGAATATAATATTTGCTAGATTCATTAACAAAACTTACTTCCCTTATTGATTTATCATTTATCTTCATTTATCTCTCCTTGAGCCAACTTCTTCTTCCCACATTTCTTCTTCCAAATTTGAGTATATCATATTAATGTATTTGCTGCTATGCTCTAGAATTACTCCTATTTCTTTGTTGTTCATATATCTGCCTTAAAATCTCATTAAATATTCCATTCTATATATTTTGGTTCCATTGATATTCATTCTTCTTTTCTGATATGTCTTTATTTATGTCCTATCCCCTTTTCTCCTTACAAAATGATCTTCATTTTATACCTTATATCTCCTAAGAGACATAACCCTTTACAACTTTGCTATCTTTTGATAACTTAATTTTACTCTATTTTAATCTCAACATAATCACCACATTCTCTCTAACATAATCTTTGCTTCTTAAAGGAATCACTACCCTTCATAAAGTGTTGCTACCTTTTCATAGAGTAATCTCTCCTCTTCATAAACTAAATGCTGCTCATTTAATTCCTGCTCTATATTATGTAATGCTGCCCCTTTCCTTTAATCCTTAATAGTTGCCCTTTTCAGAATATGCACATTGTTTTTTAAGGATTTAGGGTCACCTAAATCCTTAATGATAAAGATTATGGTTTGTGAAGGATGGGTGATTTAAAGAACTAATCCCCAACGTCTCTATTAGTTCCTTTTAGTCATTATGTTTTAATGTTTATATAATATTGAACCTATAATTCATCAAATCTAGGTAGGAGAATACTAGATCTATAAATTATAATTATTACTTATTGACTCATTAAAACCTTGCTGCACTTTATTGTCAATGGGAATAATAAGATTAGCAAAAAAAAAATAAAAAAAATTCTTGAATTATAATGTTATTTTATATTTTAAGGTGACATCTCACCTTTCATTGCAGAATGTTAACTAATTTACCACTATACAAGGGATAGTGTTACTTGAACCTAGCAAAATGTGCTAGAATAAAGAAATATTCATTGAATTTTAAAGAATATATAGAATACCTTAAATGAACATATTCTAGGTTGTGGGATCTTTGGTTAAAGAACAATAACAATGAAAATAAAGATAAATGGTTAGACCCTTCTTGCTTGTTGATCTTAGTAGCATATTAATACTAAATACAAGGCACAAGAAATGACTTTTTGGGAGATGTTGAAATCATATTATTTGAATTAAATATCCAATGCATATCGCTTGAATTTAGCACATGAGTTCTATTTGTATCAACTAATAGTTATCTAGCTTTGGGAACCTAAACAACTTAGTCGAGATTTGGGATATTTAGATCATGCTAGGAATATGTTTGACATAAAAATATTGAAAGGCAACAATAAATTTATGGGGAATAACTTAGGTACTAGGTAACCCTTGACACACACATGTAACTTACATTCTTTGTAATATAGTTATCATATTATTATGATGGATAATTGATGAAGTGATTATGGATCATTTTTCCTATTATCTTTAGATGATATTTTTGTGATGTCCCACAAAATAATGAGCTTATTAGAGTGTGGTAGGGTAATACCTATTTTTGCATTACACCCAATATTGAGGTGTTCCCATTGATTGTAGAAGAGTAATTGGAATTTGACTATGGTTGTTTTAATAGGATTTGAAGATATCTTTTAAGCTTGATTTTATTAGTTATTGGTTTTCGTGTGTTACCATAGAATTATGTTGACATGCAAATTAAACATAAATGGAATGATATAGTCATATGATAACATAGTGAGGATTAAGTAGGGGATATATGTGTTATGAAATATCTAAAGGTAATAAATGTTGATACTTATGGTTGTGATAAGGCTTAATTCATCAAGCTTACATTTTGAATTGAAGATGGTAAGAGGTAGGTACATTTTTTTGGAATTGTGGGTTGATTGGTATTTTTTTGCATTTACCCTATGTATTTTAAATTATGACAATTTTACTATCATCATTCCTTATTCTTTAACACTTAAGCTATTTCCTGATTTTGGTTGATAATTCTTCATTGAACATTTATTTCAATTGATTTATTATCAACTATAACAATTGGATTCTTTCCATGAAGTTAGAATTGCTACTTGTTGAAAACATTATCTTTTGGGCATGAAATGTAACCTATGTTATACTAAATAATTATTTGTTGACTTGACCTCTTAAGTTAACCTAGTAGGTTGTTATGTGTAAATCCATTTTGAATGAAAGGGATGAAGTTTTTGGCATAAGTTATAGATCTTTTGATTCCGTCAAATAGATATGTAGGCAAGGTCATTTCAAATGAATCCTTGAGGAATAAGTCTATGTCCAAAGATATGTCATGATATAGAGAACTTGTCCTATTTAGTGATGATTTGACAAGGTTACAAAGCCAACATTTTGAAATTGAAATATAATATTATACAAATCCTCGCTCCTACATTTCAAGAAATATCAATTTAGAACAATTAAGAGCCAAAATATGTTAATTAGTTTAGCCATTTTATTCATGTTCTAGGTAATAAAAACTTTACGAAGATGTGCAATGTGTTATTCTTTGATAATGAAACTATAATAAAAATGATGGAAACCAATTAGTAACCAAGATTGGTTATTATACCTTTTTATTATCCATTTAAATAGTATGACCAAACATCTCATGGAGCACTTGATGTATCACTACATTATGAGGACGAATTAGGGCATCTTGATCACTATTGTGTAATATTATGTTGATCAAAAGATTTTTGATATTCATTTACTAAAGAATTCAAATACACATTTTTAAATGATTAATGCTAGATAATAACATAGATCTATAAGGATGGATAACCTTATTAATTTGAACTAGCTTGAGTTAGAGGATATTAGGTGCATAATACATGTATCTTTAAGTTAGATATGTTACTTTTTGATTATAGCCTAGATACAATCTAAAATAAAAAATAAAGTTATAAATTATTTAAATTTAATAAGGTGACCTTCCCATATTGGAATTCACCTAACATGATAATTTTTATCAACTCTTCAACACACATACTCATTGTTATATTGGCCTACCACCATTTACCATTTCACATTCAGATAGGTTTCATTCAAATGTAGGAAGATGTAGATGATTTTTAGCATGAGAACTAGGATTTTAGCATAATCCATAATAAGTTTGTTATTAACTTTTAATTGTGTTTAGAAAACCTAAACTACATTTAGATCTATCCAACTCATCTATAATTCAATTAATTTCTAATTTATATTTTTAAAAAATAACAAACAAATCTAAAAGTATATTATGTCTAGTAGTAATTTAATTCTTTTAAAAAAAAATCAAATATAAATTTGAAAATCACAAAAAGTGATTATTCATTATTAATTAAATTTTAATGAATATTAATTATATGTTTAATTTTTTTTTTTTATATCACATAGACTATACATTTAGGGAGTTTGTGTATTTACTTAATGCTCAATCACTATTACAAAACCATGACTAGATGTCATTGACAAGTGACCTGGGTAGCAAAATTTTGATAGACAATTGAATATTTCTCATGAACACTCTATGATATACATGCTATTATATTTGGAAGGACCAAGAGCCATAAAAAAGAACTTGAACTAGTATTATATGTTCAATGGTCACTAGACCAAAAACCAACAAATAAAGTCATATAGGAAGCCCCCAAATCAAACTACTTTTAAATAAAATAGAAACCCTAACTTATATGTCAAAAAACCAGTCACACTTGACCTACCATGGGAGGCCCAAGTGTCTAACCATCACCCTTAATATCACAACTACAATAAACCATTTTTGGAGCATAATGACAACAAACATTACCAAAGTTGGAACAATCAAAACATCATCGAAATGCTCACTATCATAGCAATTTGAAAAGTGTTGCAATAGTGTCCATCAAGAGCACCACCTTAAGCTTCTTATCAATCTCATCCATAGCCCATTGAAGACATTCCTGCCCCCTCTTTATCAAATGCAAGTGGTCAAGGATATAGTTAAAAAACATGCCAAATGATTACTCAATTATCATAGCCATCATGAAATAAAAACAAACTAGCCATTTGATGCAGGAGCATCTGGGCGAATAGGCAATCCTCATCACCCAAAAATATTTTTAGTTGGTTGCTTTAGTTTTGGTTTACTTTGGCTCTGTTTTGGCCTCTCTCAACACAAGCATTGACCATAATGGAAAGGATCAACCTTCGTCAGCAATGGTGACCATTGATTTACATCTCGGGTCAAAATATGTCTTTACCGCATTCCTGCTATGGTCATTTGTTTAGCTTGCAGTATGACAATAAAACTGCACCCCTGCACTGGTTGTCAAGTAGGCTCGCGGTATAGCAGGGAAACCACACCCTTGCGGTGGTTGTTGGATAGGCTTGCGGTATTGCAGCGATACCGTTACCCCACAACTGCTAGTTAGAAGGCCTGCGGTGTTGCAGGATGAGCTGGGGAATACCGCTACCCTGGGGACTTGTTGCATATCACTTGCGTGTTGTAGTTGTGATTGATGATGGTCAGCTAACCGCTTCCCTGCGATGGTCAATTTGATAATTGGCAGGTCTATGGTGTATCGTTTTAGGCCATCAATCTTCTCCCAAATGTGTGGCATATATTTAATTGGAGTAACAGAACGCCAACGGTCACAAATTTTTTTTAATTGGAATGGATAGGGGAGGAGGAAGAAGGATGGATGAGAAGATCCAGGGAACGAGTTGAGAGCTTGAGAGAAGGTAGTGAGAGAGGAGGAGTAGGAAATATGAAAAGGATAAGGCCATGAAATACCATCTAATGTAATTTTGTTATTGAATTAATGAAATCATTGTTTGCTTGCAATCGTATTTGGTTGAGTTGTTGAATTACTATTGTCAGTTTTGTTTTGTGGTTGAGTTGTTTCGTAGAGGGGAGTACCCTCTTGCATTAATTAGTATTAGAGTAGGTTATCCTGAGTGTGGAGAGTATCCACCAGGATCATGGGTGAAGAGTTTTTGAAGAGTGAAAAATCCTTGAGAGGCCATTGGTTCCATGGGAATCATGTTGATTGTCCTCCAACAGAGATGAGGCTGGGTAGAAGGTGTGTAAATCTCTTCCATTGAGAGGAAGTGGTTAGAAGAGATCGTGAGGGTGCATCTTCCATAGTCATGTTGGGTAGAGGATAGTGGTGAGAGTTTGTTGTAGGGGGACCCTGTGGAGGTAGTGAGTGTGTTGATTTGCTAGTGGTTGTAAATCGAGAGTGTGAGTTGTGGAAAATTGCAGCAAGCAAGATGGGTTGGGTCATGAGAAGACTCATGCAAATACTATTTTGGGAGAAGTATTGGGAGAAAGTGGAGGACAAAATATTTGAGAAGTTTGGACAAATAGTTAGCGAAGAAGTGAGAAAGATGCTTCGAGAAGAAGTGAGAAAGTGTGTTAGAAAGAGTGAGAGGAAAGTTGTGAAGAGTGAGGATGGTAGCCAGAGGTGGAAAGACGAAGCCCCTACTGAAGAAGTAGCAGCCAAGACATGTCATGAGGAAGGATGATGAGAAAAGAAGAAAGGATTGAGGTGAGAAGTGAAGAGGTTGCAACAAAGAGAGAAGAATAAGAAATTGCAGCTAACTTAGACGTGGAAGACATCGCAGTGAAGTTCGATGTTACAACTGTGAATCTAGATGAGGTAACACTTTATGATGACATTTTTTTTTTTGATGTGGTCGTCAAAGGTGAATTGGAAAGAGGAAAAGAGCTAGTAGTGGATGTTGTGTGGTTGTGTGTAGAGATGGCTGAAGATGTTATAGGTTGTTTTTGGTGGAGGTGGATGACTACAAGTGGGTTTGAACCCATGGAAGAGGAGAGGAGTGTGCAAAACATTTGGAAAAGGAGGTTGGGTTGTGGTGGACGTGAGTCCATGGGAGAAAGGAAGGATGAAGTGGAGTGTTGTTGGAAGAAGATGGTGAGAGTTCTAGAGAGATGCTAGAAGAGGCGAAAGAAAGGTTAAATTTTCAGCACTTGATATAGCGATGAAGTACACTGCAGATTGTTTACAATCTCAAAGAGTGTTTCTATCACTCAACTCCACCATTGTGAGCATATTCTCACAATATTTCTACCCAACATGTTTGATGTAGGAGCATCTAGGTGAATAGGCAATCCTCATCACCCAAAAATATTTTCAGTTGGTTTCTCCAGTTTTGGTTTGCTTTGGCTTTGTTTTGGCCTCTCCTAGCATAGATGTTGACTAGAATGGAAAGGATCAACCTTCGTTAGCAATGGTGACCATTGATTTACATCTCGGGTCAAGAGATGTCTTTATTGCACTCCCGCGATGGTCGTTTGTTTAGCCTACAGTATGATAGGAAAACCACACCCTTGCAATGGTTGTTAGGTAGGTTTGTGATATTGTGGAGAAACTACACCCTCGTGGTGGTCATCTGATCAAATTACGGTATAGCTAGAGAATTGCACCCCCACAACAGTCATTGGATAGGCTTGTGGTATTGTGGGGGCACCGCTACCCCACGATTGGTAGTTAGAAGGCCTGCCGTGTTGCGAGATGAGCTAGTGAATACCGCTACCTTGGGGACTTGTTGCATATCACTTGTTGTGTTGCGGTTGTGATTGATGATGGTTAGATAATTGCTTCCCTGCGGTGGTTAGTTTGGTAATTGGTAGGTCTGCAATGTATCATTTTAGGTCTTCGATCTTCTCCCAGATGTGTGGCGCGTATTTAACTAGAGTAACAAAACACCAATGGTCATGAACAAATTTTAACTGGAATGGAAATGAATAGGGGGAGGAGGAAGAAGGATGGATGAGAAGATCTGGGGAATGAGCCGAGAGCTCAAGAGAAGGTAGTGAGAGAGGAGTAGGAAATTTGAAAAAGATAAGGTCATGAAAGACCGTCTACTATAATTTTGTTATTGAATTAATGAAATCATTGTTTGCTTGCAATCGTATTTGGTTGAGTTGTTGAATTCCAGTTGTCAATTTCATTTTGTGGTTGAGTTGTTTTGCAGAGGGGAGTACCCTATTGCATCACCATTGAAGATAACATAGATGCACAAAGTACAGTTTGGGTTGCATCAAACATACTCCTCCTCCCCCCTCGTATGACTTAGGTTAAGAAAAAAATTAGACACAACTTCTCTAATTCTCATGCTTTGAGCACCATACCAGCCATAGCCAAAGATGAGGGTTATTTACCTCCATATCTTCCCAGAGACCCACCATGAAATCAATAAACACCAGGAAATCAACAACCACATCTTCTTAGAGACCCACTACTGCCAAGTTTTCCTCATCACTCCTCCCACACTGCTACTCTTTTTACCATGGTCACCTCGTCACCTACCACCATAGCCACCACCAACGAAATTCATGTAACAACATATAAACATATAACCAGGCACACTACAATTTATAGAGAGGCTATCAGATTCTTATAATCTTAAAAAAACATATAAACATATAACCTTCCCTCTTCGCTGCATAGAAACATAACCTTCAAATAACATTGTTGTCAGTATGCAAAATAAAAGCCATAACATATAAGGATTAAATTTCTTCTCACAAACAAAAAATCCCATCAATTGTCCTTTCTGTAAAACTTCATACCCATTATTGGGTATAAATATTATATTTTTCTTAAGAGCATATATTTTTGATTAGATTTAATTTATTTTTAGATTTTGCATGTATATTATATAATAATGGATTTTATATGTGATAAAATAAAATTATTTTATTTATTAAAAATAAATTTTGATGAATATTATAAATAATATAATTAATTAATTACCATATTATGCAATAGAATTGAAAATTTTAGAAATAAATAGTAATGAAAATATTTATATAATTCTAATGGTCAAAAGATAATTGTTCATTGTTTTAATCATAAAATTTAAAACACAACTTCTTAGATGCAACGAAAGTAAAACAATAGATTTTGAATCAAACCATACTTAAAATTTGGTTAAGTGAAATTGTATGCAAAAAAAAACAATTGTAATAGATTCATCTTAGCATTCTAAAGTCTAAATCTAAATAAAGATTGATGGTTTTTATGAACATCTTTGGGGAATATGCTAAATCTTGAGGGTCATGTTCTTCTTAGCCAAACCTCTAGATGGACTGACTCAATGACTATGAATTGAAATTGAGAACACTAAGCAAATGTGCAATGTCCCTAGTATGATAATGCAAGATTATGATGCAACTAGGATGTTCTATGACACTCTCATGTGAGTACTCTTTGTTAGGAAAAGGGTGTTGTACACCTTACATAAGAAAATAAATATATTTTAATTATTTAAGAAAAAATATTTATTTGTGGTGCATATTAAGAGATGTGTATATCCATATTAAATATTTATTTTTCCACTTGTATAGTTGTATTGTTACATTGGTTAGATATTTTATGTGTGGATTACACATTGAAAATATTAATATTGAGAAAACTTATTACCAAAGACTAAAATTTGGGGTCAATGATTTTGTGCTCTCATTAATTTGAGACACATGGTTTTGGAAATACCACATTTGTATGTGTGAGCTTGATTGGGTGATCCCACGATAGTGGTTTACAATTTTTGGCCAAACCGGACACTGAAATTATTATTATTAACTAAATCTTCACATTCGGGCACCTATAGCAGCTAAACTGTGAAGGATTTGAAGATGATGCAAACTATAGTCTCATCACATTTTGTCTGTAGATTCTAAAAATATTTTTTTCAAAATTTTTGGAAGTAGATTGCACTTCTTTTACCATCTCCCACAAAAACTATTTTTTTTCAAAAAACAACATTTTAAAAAAGTGACGCACATCGTATAATGCATAACTTTTTTTCCATGAAGGATAAAATTCAATTTTTTTTGAATTTAGATTTGTAACTCCGATATCTAGTGCTTCCACTTGGTTAGACAATTTTTTATTGAATATTTTAATCAAGTTTGAAGTCAAATAATTACAATTCTCGTTTATAATAATAACTTTTTGTATTTATCAAAATTCATTTTTTTTGTTGGATCAAGGACTTCAATATCACTCATATTTTCAATTTTTTTTGATAATCTGCTATTTTTCCACATGTGCAGAACAAAGACCTTTGTTTTCGATGAAAACCTATGTTTAATAAAACTACAAAAAAAAAACATAATAAAACCAAAACATATTAAAATTATATTCGTTGGATAGCTCGTTGAGGACTACCTAATTCCAGTTGGATTTGTGAGATTCCTCCATTTTCATCCTCAACCCGAGTCCGAAGTGCCAAAATTTAGGTTTTTTGTGTGTCTCAGGGAGGGGATGAGGATTTAGGGGGGTTCGCTCGAACTCCTTTCATATGCATTTTTTTTTGTTTTTGGCAGCAAAAAATTTTAAGGGGTTCGGTCGAACCCAAGTTTGGTCGAACCCCTTTTTGGTTCGGTCGAACTTCTAGGTTCGTACGAACCCCCAAAATCACTTTTTTTTTCCATGGGGTCATTTTTTCTCAGTTTTCCTTCCTCCATCAAATTGTAAACCACTATTGTGGCTTCACCTGATTCTATAAAATCAAGCACATGTTTAGTGGTTGGGTTGACTATCATTTGTATTGAAATCTCTTGTAGAGTGCATATTTGGAGCATGGTATGGGATGTGTCTAGCTGCATTGTTATTCATCATGCTTAGACACATGGAGGATGCATTGGAGGAGCTTTATGTTTTAGAAGTATTCATGGAAACTTTGTAAGTGTATTGTAATGAATAATAAATAGATTGTGGATGCTTTTGGAGGTTGGGTTTTTTCCGGGCATGAGGATTTTTTCAAGGTATATCTTGTGTCATCTTGATGGTATACATGTTTGTCTATTATTTTATATGGTGGTTTCTAAATACTTGTTTGCATATTTTTCTCTCTTGGATTTATGTGTATTTTTTATTACCACAATATTTTTTCACTCTTGGATCTAGACATCTCATGATAATATAGAACTAGGGCATGTTCTTAAATACACCTTCCTAGCGTGCAATTTAAAATGATTTGCACTTTAGTAAACTTATAACTATTACTAAGGGATAAAAAATTATATCATTAATTAAAAAAAATAAATTTAAAGGTTTGGGATATGCAAAAATGAATGAACACAAGGCTCTCAAGTGGTTCTGATGGCTTCCCTTGTGCATTTTACAAGGTCTTTTGGGATTGTGTTGGCGAGGACTTGCATAAATTTTACCTCAATTTTTTTTATTCCAAGTTGTTAGGGAAAGTTATAAACAAAGGAAATATCAAGTTCATACCTAAGTTTGTAGATTCAAACGATATCCACAATTGGAGGCCCATCACTTGCTTAATGTGCTTTGAAGGTGCATCATTTCCTTCCATAAATTGTGCAACTGAAGAAAATGGTTTCGTTACATCCTTGATAATATCATTGTAGTTTGGGAAGGTATGGAATGGGCTCAACGTTCTCAACAAAAGGCTCTATTATTGAAAATCAAAATTTCCAAGGCCTATTATCATATTGAATGGCCCTTTAATATGTTCATACTTTGAGATCCAGGGTTTGGGTTCACTTCATTCAATTTGTTACCATACTCTTTCCTAACACCTTAGCCTGCATCACCATTAATGGCCATCAATCCAATGCCTTTGGGATTTTTGGTCCTATTCACCAAGGTTGTCCCTTAGCCCCAATTTCATTGGCTCTGACTATTTATGTGCTTGTGGCTAAGGGATTTGGTTACCTTTTGGCCCACTTTGTATCTCAAGGGCTTGTCAAAAGGTATTGTGGTGCAGGAGCACCTGAGAAACATTGGGTTTTCTTGAAGTCTAGAATGAAGTTCTATCTTGTTTAAGTTATCTTAAGGTCATGTTGACCATTTAGTTAGCTTTTAGAGGATTTTGTGTAAATCTTGGTCTATTGTGTTGAGTGCAATAAGAGGTGAAAGGATAGTTGTGTGTAGTTTCACATTTTTGGCTTGGGTTGGCAACATTTGGAAAAGTTGGAAAACACAGCGGGTTTTCCAACTCTTGTTATTTGTTCTTTAGAAGGCCGACCTAGGGTAGTTAACTACCTTGGAAGCTTTTAAAAGGGAATCCTAGAACTGAAATTAGGGTTGGAAAAAATTTGTATTGTCTGGAGTTTGCAGATTAAAGAGAAAAGCAATGAGTTTCTTGGAATTTTCTAGTTTTTAGTGTTTGTTGTGTGTAAATGAAGGGTTCCAGGCACTGAACAGTGTGTGGCATGTGTGGTATTTGTTTTCCAAGCTTTTTTTAGTCAGTAGTTAGTTTGTCTTATCGATTTCTAACTTTGTTCTTTGTTAGTTTTGTTTTCTTTCATTGTTGATCAGATCGGTAAGTAGTAAAACATGGAGTCTAAGACCTCTGTTTTCCTCTATACTTGGTGTGTAGACTTTGGAAAATGAGGCTAAGCTCCATGCCTGTAAATAGGATAGGTGTAGGAGTCTTTAAGAAGCAGAGAACCATGGTGAAAGACTGTTACTAGGCGAGTTTGATTATGCTCGGCTAGAGCAGTCAAGAAAGACAGAGCACTAAGGTTGTAGGGGTTACCATTCCCTAGTAAACCAAGCTATGTGGAAGGTGTAAGAGGCCTTACAAAGGCTTTTCAGGAAGCATGAGTCTTCACAAGTTCATTAGGTGGCTGAAAGAAGCAGACTATTCACTGTGTGTTCAAGAAGTGGCCTAAAAAGCCCTAATTTACACAAAACTAGGGTTTCGCCTGTGTACGGACTGAGGGAGCCTAAAAACTCAAAAATCCTTGAGGGATAAAAAAATGAACTAGGGTACAAGAAGGGAGTTTGTGAATTTCTTTAGAAAAATTGGGAGTTAAAGCCTATTTCCTCAGGCTAGGAGGCCTAATAGGGGCTCAAGGCTAGTAGCCCTTCTTAAACCCTAGGATAGGGTTTGAAGGAAGCGATGGAGAAATGAAGCCTTGTGATTGATCAAGAACCATAGTGGGATGATTTTGAAGCCATAGAAGATACCACACGCCCCTACAACAGGTTGGGAAGGTTTGGAGAGTTAGTTGGCCTTTAGGAAGATTAAGGGCCAAGGAGAGAATAGAGGAGGAAGCACCAAGTTTGACTTGGTTAGGTGCATGCAATTGATAGAAGGGTTGGCCAGAAGAACTAGGGGTGTCTAAAAAGTCTTAGGACCTATAGGTTCAAGAAGGTGGAGAGTAACACCAAAGGTTTTGCCAAGGTGAGACCCAGAGCATGGGACTGTGATTGTCTCATCCAACCCTTCCCTATCATATTTCCTTATGCAACTCCTAAGCTCATCTTGTTAATGATCACTTTGAAAATGATTAATTCCTCACTCTCCTTGAAGATGATAAAAATATCAAATATGCCCTCAAATGCTTAGATGTATTTTGTAAAGTTTCTAGTTTCATCATTCAGTGGCATAAGATCCAAGGTTACAAACAATCCTTTCTTCCCACAATCTCTTGGCTAAATTAATTTGGTTGGAAGTAGATTGGTCATAGAGAATTTTTTAGATTCCTTGGCATCCCTTTTGCTTTCCAAGCTTTGTAGGTCCCCTTTTGGCAAGCTGTTCTTAATAAAATTAAAAAAAGAGAGTATATTGGATCACAAAACACCTCTCTTTGGCAAGGAAATTTTAGGTGTATTCCAAGATTCTTGTGGAGACCCATATTTATTATTCATCATATTGGCCCCCTTCTAGGGCCTCATACGTGAAACTGAGAAAGTTTCTTCATGATTTTCTTTGGGCTTCCATGGAAAATAACAAGGGTTTTCATTGGGTTTCTTAGGAGTTTTGTTGTATCCCTCAAGAATTTAGAGGACTAGGGCTCCTATCCACATAGTGTTTAAAGGTTTAACACTTTGCACCAAATGGATTATCCATGCCCTTCATTGAGATTAAGCTTAGAAAAATCTTGTTTGGCATTTTATTGCCTTTGGTCATCCTTTTGGATGACTTACTTGGAAGGGGATTGTGATTCAAACTCTCATCACCATGAAGAATGCAATTCATGTTGAGGGAAATTTTATCATCAAAAGCATTTGGAGAGCTTGGGAAGCTGTGAAAACATGGTTATTTGGAATGGTTCAAGATTCCAAGATGGATTTTCCATCAACCAACATAATATTTGGTGGTCTCTCATTTTGAAGGACCAATAACACCCATTGGCAAGACTTGTTGCCTTGGGTGTGTGCCTTAAGATTTCACAAGAGAGGAATTCAAAGTCCACAATATTTATTCTCTAAAACTTATATGAGTCTCAAGTTATGGAATGAAACTAAATTCAAGTTTTACCTTTCCAATTAGCATCGTGAAACTTTTGATACAATCATGGGGGCTATTTTGGATGATATGGTTCACAAAATTGGTATTCTTTCCTCTAGACCATGATGGAAATATTGGAAGCGGGGTCCAAACACCACCTTCTAAAATCATAAGTCTTGACATGGATTGCTAGCTCTCTCATTTTCCCATGGTGCTGACATTAAAATATAAATTCCATTTACAATTATCAATCTTAGTTTGGGAATGTAGATCTCATTCCATCTGGTTGCCTGTTCTAGGACCAAAATTGACCCACTTTTCCTACTATATTCTTTTCCAAGGCATTCTTGTGGGCTCTTGGTTATCTTATTTAGGCATCTAGAACCATTTTTTCCCTTTCTATGGGTAGTCAAAGTCCTTTAAGCATCTCTTTTGGTTCTACCCTAAAGCTCAATAACTTTGGAGCTAGATCCATGATTTATTTAAGCCCTTTCAACTAGAACCCTTTTCTTGGCACATGGTCCTTTAAGGGGATTGGCCTCATATACCACACACATTCAACCAGATATGGCATCATTTTAGGACGAAGATTTTCTTTAGTATATGGAAAGATAGGATTTTTGTAATATTTTGAATTGGTCTGTGGATCAATATATTTCACTTTTTTGTAAAACAATTATTTATTCTAATGTCTTATTACATATCTAGGACCATGCTAATAAAATTGCACTTAGATTAGTTTTGTGTAGAATTTAAAGATTTGATTTTTATCCACTCACATTTTTAATAAATATGTATAATATTATTTTATATAAATGATAAATCAAACACTTATTCATAAAAGAAAAAAATATAATCACACAAATATGATCAATCTTAACAACTTGAACAACTACACAATCCGGAAAGAAAATAAAATGGCAGGCACATGCAAATTACACAATTGATTAGAGATAACTTACACATGTTGAATGACATCAACTCATAGGAATAACTTACAAATTTCTTTATCTTGTACTGATTTGTTTTGTGCCTCCAAATTCGAAGGCAAAGGTCACACTAAACAAATAAAAAAGTATTGGGAGATAATCATGGCGACTCATTAAAAATGGATCCCCCTCTTCTCTTTTAGCGCTAACATGGCTTACAAACTATCTTTATTGAAGTAGTACACTTGTGGAAACTTTTTTGTGGTCGAGCAAATAAGGTAGATTTTCTGTTTTGGCTCACTGCATGAGATGGAAGCCATCCAAGTAGTCATTGGAAGCAACTTACTGGATAGATAGGATCTACATGTGCATGCTAACTTCTTCATTAATTTCCTTCAAGATAAATGCTTCACCAAATAATAACCACTAATGAAATATAGTGGATATACAGTTGTGAGGCTTGCACAACAATTTATAATTACGATGCAATAAAAACCAATGCACATATTATTGGAATACTCTTGGTGGATGCACTAAAAGATAACATATAGTTAAAGAAAGCAGTAAAATTGTTGAGGAATGGGCTCATAACAAGGTCCCATATGACTTCTTGACTTACATGGAGAGGAACGTGCCATTACTATTAGTGGACCAAAACAACAAATCAATGGATTTGATTAGAAGGTTTTATATACATCATTCACAATGACACAAGAGGTGGTTGCAGTTCCAATGATAGTGAAAAGGAACATGCATCTTAGAATGACTCTATTGTTTGTAAATTTTGGTGAGCCAACATGTTCAAATTTAGTATGCCTATGTACTAGACCCATTATCAAGGTCTAGACCATTTATGGGTTTCTTTCTAAACTTATTAATATTAAATTTGGAGCTATCTTTAAGATAGAAATTTGTATATATATCTATATATAAAATTAGAGGATAAGGGTATTTAGTTCTATGATAAAATAATTTATGTTTTTGATGAAGACTTTAGATTTTATTTGATATTGATATGAAATAGTGATATGATTATTGATAGTGGGTTTTACTAGAATGTATTTTTAGAGGATACTTTCATGGTCTGATTAAGTCAACTATTTGACCACCAAATTTCTAGTTGGTAGAAGCAAATCATCAAAGAGTAGAAGCGATTAGATTCCTCATGGGGTAGAAGGTAATTTTTGGCACTCAAACATTTCTACTTAACTTTGTTAACCTTTTTATCATCTCATTATGCAAAAAGGCATATGATAAATTGCTAGATTAGAGTTGGTTGGTAGCAACCAAAGTCAACTAAAATAAGAAAAAAAATATATCCATTGAAAAAATGACCATACACATATAATTGATTTGAAACATTAGAGAGTGAGTGATGAATCAAATTATTTGTATTCATTAGATTTTGACTTCGAAGAAGAGTGGACATAGAAGCATAGTCAGGGTTCCATGGAGTGGAATGCTAAAATAATCTTGGAATTGTAGTTGTGTTTGGAATGTAGAATAAATTCTCTTCATGGCCTATTCCATTGGCAAATGGAGGACTCTAAAGTATTTTTTCAAACTAAAATTTTATTGAAGCTACAAAGATTAAAGAGTAGGAGCATAGACTATGAAATGACAAACAAATGAGCCACACAAAATTTAAGGACATCAAAAGAACTATTTAGAAAATTTGAATGGTACAAGTGTGATATATGATGTACATGGTTCCAAGTTAATTGTTTCTCCTTAAAGGGCATACTGTATTGATTATGTGGGATTGATTGATATGTTCAAAATAAACTTGGTGGGAAACTATATTCAAGTAAAAATATTCATGTTATTAAAATTTCATATCTAACCCATTAATACATGTGTTGATGGATGTTATAAGGGAACCTACTTATATTGTGTAAATTAACAAATATGGAAAATTAGTAAAGTTGAAAAGAAAAATTAATGAAGTTAGAAAAATAAACATAATACATAATACTAAAGTTGGAACACAAATTACAATATGGACCGCACATTGGAAACATGAAGGAAATAATAAAAGTAAAAGTACTTGGAAATTGGTAGAAGAAATAAATTAAAAACAAGTCCACCATATGGTCACTTTTTCCCAAAAGGTCTATTGTATCACCCTCACAAGCAAGGAATATGATTTCCATATTTATCATGTGGGCTTCACAAGCTAGAAATATTTTTTTAGTCTTCACCATATAACTTTTACAAATTGGCAATAGTTTTTTAGTCTTCACCGTACAACCTAATGAGGAAACTCCTACTATATTCCCAAACCAAGGCAACACTACCATAAACCTTATCTGCTAGCATATTGAATACTCTGAAATGAATTTGTCTATTGTATGAGTTCCTACTTATTTTGCACTATGCCCTAAACACCCTTAATTCCCTTTTATCATTATACAATAAAGAAGATCAAGCATGTGAACTGATATTGGTGTCCCTATTTTTGTAGTGCATCCTACAGTGTTAAACCTCACCATTCAATCCTCTATTAACACATCTATAATAATATGATCCTCTAATTATTTTGCTACAATATGAAATCTTGGTATTCTTACTCTTGTATAGCCCTATGGTGATATTTATATTGTATGGAATAGGAAACAAGCTACAATGGTATAGGATTTTAAACTAATTGTATGTCCATTCTTGGATTATGATTTTTACAAGGTTGGGGTAAATCTTAATGAGAATATAATACAACATGAAGGTAATTTAAATAATGAAAAATACATGTGCTTAGGAGAAATGAACAAGGATTCCATAATAGAAAATCCTTTGAAATGTTAGGAGATTGTAAGTTTTGTAGGGTCCAAAAAACATTGCTCAATTTCCTAGAATTAAATCTCACTTACAAGGCCCGATTATGTTCATGCAAGTGAAATTATCTCATCAACAAACTATAGAGGGTTGAAGGAAAAATCAATGAGAGTGGGTTTCATCTACTACTATATAAGCTCAACTTAGAATCAAGAAGGTATTCCCAAGGCTATACCTTAATAGGTATTGAAATATAACATAAAATTAAGAATAATGAATTAATGACAGCCCAACCCAACTTGCTGTTTTGGCCCCAAAGACTATCATTGAACCAAGAAAAATTGACTACCTCAAAACCCCCAATAGCTGATACAACTATGCTATCATAGCCACATGAGATAGATTCATTTAATAAATATATTAATGATAAATCCTTGGTTATAATATGAGGTTATGGATGTACAAAAATGATTCCTAATCCTACACTACTGATTTGTGTTTATTTTATTGAATGTGTGAGATTGATTAAGGTTATATAATAGTACCTATTCATGGGTAATAGACTCATAGTCCATTGAATGAAAAATAAAATAAAAACAAAAATAATAGTGGGTATTATATTTGTATGTACCCAAGATTGTGAAATTAGAATGACTATGCATACTTATTTATCCAAAACAAAGCTACATATTTTTTGATGTGTTAGAAATTAGGATCTTAGGATATTAAGATCATTATAAATAATATAAAATAAATAAAATGAAAATTATACAATCATAGACTTTGCACATTACACAATATATACACGGGGAAAACCTTTTTAGGTAAAAAACTCCATAAAGCATCATTTTATTAAAACACTTACAAATATGGTCTATTCTAACATAGATCGAACCAGGGGAACACTTCTCCATACTTCCACATTGCCAATAATACCTCATGTGCATAGTGATACAACTCACTATCAATTTCCAAAATTTATATCTCTCAAATGAGAGAGAACCTCCTTAAAAATAGGATAAAGGGTGATATAATGCCTGAAGGGATATTAGTCACACCTATTCAATAACCACCATTATTAAATAATTAATAATATGATAGTTATTAGACTATGACTATGACTATTTAAATTGGGATATGCTTAACAACCATATAATATATAAGGTTTTATAACCTTATATTAGAATATTATATAAATGTTATAAGAGTATAACCCCTAATAACATTGTGTTCTAACACTCCCCCTTAATGTTAATATGGGGCATTAGATTTCAATTTCCATAAAAGAAAAAATGAAGTACCCTAGTAACATAGGTCTTCTTTGACAGTGATAAAAAGGGACACAAATATGCCTCACCCTAGGTTCATTGCATAGTTCCCATATAAAATATAATGTGCCTGCAAGTCTTAATACAATGTTCTCGTAGGAATTAATACAATTATTTTACAAGTGGAGATTCACAAAGAGAAGAATTATAATAAATTCCTATAGGACTTATACATAAAATTCCTAATGGACTTGCTAATGCCTAGAGGTCTTATGTTTTTCCTATAAGACTTGCTTATGCCTATTGGGACTTAAATATGCCAAAGGACTTGTTAATTCCTAAAGGTCTTATGTTTTTCTTACTAAGACTTGCTTATGCTAGAAGGACTTATATTTATAGATAGAATGTCTAATGGACTTGCTAACATGCCTAGAGGTCTTATGTTTTGCTTATTAGAACTTAAATATGTTCAAAGGAGTTACTAATGCCTAGAGGTCTATGTTTTTCCTACTAGGACTTGCTTATGCCAAAAGGGATTAGATCTAGGATTTAACCACTAGGTGGTATCATTGGCATCACTTTTGGACAAGCATTGATTTGATTTTGGAGAATTTTGTGCTGCAAATAAGTATACTTTCTCTTGAATAGAATTGGAGAGAAATTTTATGATGGAATACTTGCATTTGTATTTTGGGCTTTGATTTGAAAAACATAGAAGATAACTTTCTTAAAATTATTACACCATCCATGTAAGAGCACTTGTACCACTTATTTTGAAGATATATTCTAAAATAAAGTCTCCAATATAGTTAGTAACACAAGAATCAAATAAATTTGATTCTTGATATATATATATATATATTTAAAATGTATTGTCAATTGCCAATGAGTATATAGTATTCCTCATAAATATAGAACATAGTCAATAATTCGATGACAATTAGTGAGTAGATCATATGATATTTTCTTGAATATAAACATGAATAATTTGTCATGTTTCTTTTAATGAAAAAATGTCATTTTATATAAATGGTGCATTAAAAATTTAAGCAACAAGTGAGCTATCCTTTCTAGGCTTGCTCCTCGAATAGTTTTTAGGGAGATAACCATCCATTATAAGTAGGTGAATTTATATCCAATAAATTTAGAGTTTTTAAAGTATATATTGAACTCCTTAGAGAGTTGTAAAAAAACAAAAAATGACATCTTTTAACTTTGTAATATAATTATCAAACTATAAGACTAGAAATCATAAATAAGAGATGCATAAATCATCAAATGGTAACCATAAAACCATTATATTTAAGAAAAATGATCTAATCTATCAATGGAGTACAAACATGACATAATAAATAAAAGAAATGAAAATAATGCAATTATACCTTCTCATATCACCATTGATTCACCTCCATTGATCTTCTCCATCTCACTTTTCAAGTTGATATTGTTGCTCTCAAATTTTTTGTGCACAAATATGCTAAGCTTAGGACGATAATGATGATGATATTTTGAAGATTGTAGTTGAATTGCGAAGGAATGACAACTAGATTTATAGGAAATGTTGGCATGATGAACGGTCTAGATTTGATAAATGATCGACAAACATGATTGAATGAGAGGATGTGCATGGGAAAGTTGCCAATTTTGAAAATGGTACATGGAAGAAAGATGAAAGAGATAACTGGATGAAGAAGTAGAAAAATATAAGAGTTGAGTGAAGATAAAGGTGAAAAGTAGAAGAGTTAACTGGAAGAAAGAGGAAGTTAACTGGAAGAAAGAGGCTGTCAAGTGAAAAAAGAAATAAATAAATGGAAGAGTTAAGTAAAGAAGAGATTGTGGCAAGTTTAAAAAAAAATTAAAAATATATATATTTATTTTCCACTTCACATGGATAATTAATTAAATGAAATTATTTAATTAATTATAGAAGAACTTAGGGATTAGGTTAATTAAATAAATACAAATATTTATTTAATTGTAAGCAAAGCTAGGTTAAATAGATTAAATAATTAAAATAATTATTTAATCAAGAGAGGTGAATTAATTAATGAAGAAATAAAGGGGAGAGAGAATTAATTAAATTATTTAATTAGTCCCTAGAGGAAAGTTAGAATAATTAAATATTTACATTTATTTAATTATAAGATTGTGAAGAAGAACAAAATTAGGGTTAGACGAAGATTAGTAAGAAAATGTCATTGTAGGCTCAGGATAATTTTTAGTGTCTAAATTTTTCCCCTCTTTGAGATAATGTGATTTTTAACATTATCTCAACTAAAAATTAAGAAAAAATTGCTTCAGGTCCTGCCCAACGTGTTCTAGTGGTAGTGGGATAATATGATGCCCCTTCGGGAAATTGGGTAATTTTTTTGGAAATTGAGCCGAATTTGTTGACAAGATAGAAGAAAATGTTAGTAAGAAGTGGAGAATGGTTAGTTTGATTGATATTAGATGTGGACAAGATTGATTGATCATGATAGAATGAATAGCATGAGATTGAATGAAATTGATCAAGATTGGATATGGATTGATAGGGTAATTTTGAGCTTTCATTAGTGCACAAGTATCATAATAGAGTGTTTTTATTTTGTAAATAGATAATGCACAAAGAGGTATGGGAAGACCAAGGTGCAAAATGTTATCCCTTTGTGTAGAAAGACACATTGCAAATAAAGAGTGCCATGACTCATACTAGTGACAATAAAACCTTGTTAGAATATGTTAGAGAGTAATTGCCAAGAATGTTGATCCTGATGTAAGAAAGAGTTAGATGACCTTTGATTTGCATAGGATTTTTTGATTATGCAAAATGGAAACCTAATCAAACACAAGGAACTTAGTTGCCTCATCAATATCATCAAGACAAACCAAAAATAGAAATCAAAAGAAAAATCATGACCCATCCTCACTCCTCTCATCACTTGTGGATATCCTCGGGTAGCATAGCAACATGACAAAAGATAAATTAGATAAAAGATAAGAATCAATAAACCAAAAGAGTCAACAACCATTTATATCTTCTTGCCAAAGATGAATGTTTCTTGATAAGATTCTAAGGATGGTGTCTAGTTTCAGGAATGAAACATCTCATATAAGATGTCTAGTTTGCTTTTGAGGATGCAACAACCTATATAAGAAAAATGATAGATGATAAGGATAAATGATGATGATTAGGAAATTGATTAGTTAGGCTTGAGGGATAGTTTGATAGTTTTCCTATTGTTTCATGATTTGTTAAGCTTAGTCTTTTGCAAGATTTTTTTCTTATATTTGATCAAAGTGCTGAAGTCTTAGCAAAGGACAATTTATTATGGAAAGTGGATAGTGATGGGTGTAAAGTTTATTATGGATTGATATGGAATGAAATATTTTTCTATGGATGGTATACTATAAGGATAGTGACAAATTCATGTGAAAGATACACACAAGCAAGTGAGCAAGCATGCACAAGGATACAAAGAAAAACATGATCTTGAAGGGCACACAATCTATTGAGAGGGGGGTTAAATTAATAGATCTAATTTTTTTTGGAATCCTTCTCATTTTCTAATATTATATAGTTTTTCAACATGAAGAGCACATAATCACTTAAGCAATTAATCATAACAAAACACAAGATAACACCAGATATACATGGAAACCCAAGATGGGAAAAACCACGGTGAGAATAGCTGCTTGGATCTATTGCCCAAATCTAGCCTCACAATGCAAATAATAAGTGAGATTACAATATGAAGTAGGCACCAACCTATCAGAGACACTAATTCACTATTTAATTTGTAGCCACCAATCTACTGGAGACAATAATCCCCACCAGAAAGAGACACCAATCCCTACCAAAACAATACAACAGGTAGAACACCAGTCCTACCAGATTACAAAGATAAAATTAGCAGATATGAAATATAACTCTGATATGTACCAGAGTCATAGTTGACACTCTTCCACACTGAGAACGATCTTCTGATATTGACACTCCCTCTTTTCTTCACAGTTCTATACTCAAAATCACCTAACTTGATCACAACCAATACAACTGATAAATCATACAACCCATACATGCACAATGCATTTGTAGAGAAGGAGGATTCACGACTCATGAGTTCTCTTCATTTAGAGAGCCTCATGGAGTGAACTACCCTAAACTACCTAAAGGAACGAATGTGAGAGTTCTACAATAAAAAAGAGCATGTCATAGAGATTCTCTAGACAAACTGACAAGCTTTTGGCCAAAGGATGGCAACACAGGATACAGACGATAGTGCAGTGCACTAGAGTCCAAGAGGCACATTGGCATCTTGTACAAAAAATAACTAAGTGACTACTAGCAATCTAATTGTTAAGAACTTACAAAGTGCAATAAAGAAAAATTATGTAATAGAACTTAAATACAATGAAATAGAATGATAAAGAGAACAAAAGGTAGAAAGGAAATGCTTGTAACAACCATGCAAGTGATGAAGCCTCTAGCACATGAATGTCTTCAATACCTGCATGTGTAATATCTGGAGAAAGTGTTGGGTTTGTATAGGGGTTTTCCTCAGTCAAATCCCTATTTTGGTGTTCCCATCTCCATGGACAACCAGATAGAAAGAGAGAGTGTAACCGAAATGGACAAAGCGTATAGTGAAAGAAAAACCTGCTTCAAGAGTAGAACCCACACCACCAAGCATGAGTGACAAAATAAATCTTCTCTTGAGGACAAGAACCCATATCATAAAGTGTGAGTGATAAAAGCAATCCCTGCTTGAGGAGGAAAACCCATATCACAAAGTAAGGATGCAAATGATAGGGGATATGGAATCCTAGGATGCTCACAAGCATGAGATAAGGGAGATGGAGCTGCAAGAGCCAAGAGTGTTGCATTGAGAGAAGCCAAGAGAGCTTAAGAGTGCTGTAGAAGGCTATGAGAAGCTATGTAAACAAAATAACAAGAGAGAAAGTGCTAGAGCCAAGGCTAGAAAGAAGCTAGAATAAAGCTAGAAGTGGAAATGAATTGAAAATATGGCATTTAAGGGGTAGAAGAGAAGCAAGAAGAAGCTTCTCGGGTGGTTACAAGGTGAACCAAATCGTTACCACCGAAAAAAGAGGCTGGCAAGTGGAAAACATGCTTGGAAATGGTCGTTTGAGCATTGAAACATCACAAGATGCTAGTGTGGTGTACAGACATCCGTGCAGCGTGCTAATGTCCAAACACATCACGCTACAAAACAACATGAACGAGAAAAGCACAAGGTTTAATGCACAACTGATGCACAAAGGGTAGCTATTGGAAAGGGGTCCAGAGCATCCTAAGAAGGGAAAAAGGCTGATGCAAGGGCTAAAATGAGCCTACATAAGATTCTAAGGGAGTGGAAACTAAAGCGGATACAAAATTGCATGTGAAATTGCAAGGGGTACAATTTTATGCCATTACAACATCTAAACATTTGAAATATATACATGACATTATATTAACACTCTTCTATATCGGCCAAGGATCCAAAAATAACTAAGATGACATAAGGTGGATCTAAATTTAATTTACATGAAACATGTAATCCAACAATTTAAACACAAATTTATTTTTAAGAAAAGAATTTGATTTCGTGCGCCACCACAAGAACCTTAAGCAAGTCCTATCCTCACTCTACACACAAGATTTGAATTCTACACACTAATATCCATTATTGCACATGCCTTGAACTTTGAACATGAATAGAGAACCTTCTAAAACTTCAAACTTCTTGCATGTTGAACATATCCTCCAAAAACTTAGGAAATTGATAAAATAATTGTAGACATAATCTCCTTCCAAACTGTAGTGCAATACTGCATTTCGGCACAAAATTCCTACCATATTTAGAAATCTCTCTGCCCAAAAGATATCCTTGCATAAAATTTTGGATCACCACACTCATACTGATTGCATACCTGACATGGTATAATAAAGACACCAACAAGCAATAATGATTCAACAAAACTTAATTTATGCTACTTGATAGAGGATTTGATTGATAAGACAAATTCTTCATGATTATTACTTCTAAATACACAACACTTTAAGTCAAGGGGAATATAATGATAATTCAAGTACTGGACTACAATCTCTTTCATCTTTGACAACCTTCACATTTGATAACCTTGACACCCTTTGATAATAATTGACAATAGCCTTTGAGAATCCTTTGGCATCAATGACAACCTATGTTCAACAATCTCGCCCTTTGTCATTGATGGCAAACAAAAAAATACTAGACTCCACCATACTAGCTTTGAGAATGATTTCTTGGCTATAGTATTTTATCCCCTTGTGAAAGATACAACATTATGAGATTATTCTTTCCTAGGAATTCAACATTCTGAGTTCACTCGCTTATTAATTCAACATTTTGAGCTTACTCTCACCCCCTTTGACGTCAATGGAAAAGGGTTAAGAATACCTATGTTGACATCCACTTAATCCCCCTATGGGGAGGCAACATTTTTTACAATATTTTCCATATTTATCAGTACACTGCACGATCTGAAAACCTATTTCCTAGATAGACTCCCCCTAAGTCTATGCTTCACCACTTCTGAAAATACTCCTCAAGACCACCAATCCTTCTTGTGGAAGGGAGACCAAGATTCCCCTAACCCTATGCTTCCTCTTGATTCAAGAGGAGGGAGAGACAACTCCCGAATTCTGCCAGAGAAACTCAAGTGTCTCCTTAGGAAGTGGATTTATGAATATATTTGCAACTTTCTCCCTTGTATCAAAATATTCCAATCTTACTTCTTTCTTTGCAACTTTTACCTCAAGAAGTGATACTTGATTGCAATATGTTAGGTTCCTGAGTACACCACTAGATTCTTTGAAATATTTATTTCACTGGTGTTATTAAAAATTGTAAGAGAGGGGGACCAACCACTTTCAAGACCCCAGGTCACAGAGATCCAAGAACAGAAGGTTTCCCTAACTTACCTCAGCTTAACGGGGTGTTAGGAAATGCAAAATAAGAATGATGAGGACCATAAAGCCCCTAAATCACTCTGCAGACCCAAAACACAAAATGGGGCAGCCATTTTTTGGGTTTAACTTTGTGCCTCAAGAAGTTCTCTGCTTGAGGATGAAAGTGTGGCTCTGGAACAACAACGCAGTGTGCTGGCATCCTTTAGGTGCGCTGTCATCCGTATGACTAGAGGACTAAAGAAGCAAGATCAAATGCTAGAAAATGGACTAACAACCTAGCTAACTAATTTGAAAGGGCCAAAACAAAGCTATGAAGTAGGCAAAATATGTATGAATATGATAAAGCAAATAAACAAGAGTCAGGATGACAAGAATAACCTCATGAAGGTACTCGTTCACCAGCTAACTCCAAGCCACACGTCCACCTACACACAATGAAGAGGAAAATTATTGGGTGGCTATATAGGGGCCTGCCTCAATCGAACCCCTGTTTAGGTGTTTCCACCTCCACAGACAGCCAAGAAAGTGATAATGGAGAAATAGTATGAGAAAGAAAGAAATGAAGTAAATAACACTAAAAAAATACAAACAATAATGTGCCACTCAACCAAATAATAGAGGAGAGGAGTAGAAATCTTACCACCTCCACCAAGAGAACTCAAGGCTAATGGGGGAGAGAATGAGAGGACTCAAGCCCCTGCTACAATGGTGTTGTTCTACACTTGTTCTACTGAGTTGATGGAGTGATGTTGTTGCTGCTATAGAGTGCAAGAGTGTTGCTAGAATGCAAGGAATGAATGCTAGAATGCTTAAGCATGTGAGAAAGATTTCTTGGAGAGTGAAAAAGAAGTTGTGAAGTTTAAATGCATGTAGAAGGAGAGAATTTGAAGGAAAGATGAAAACAATCATATTTGGGTCGGTCAGTCGAAGGGGGCGTTAGAAGTCGACTCCCAATGAGAAGTGTAACACCTTTGTAGGTTTCATACACAAGAATCTGCCAAGGACATAAGTGCACCGTGTGAACATCTGCGCACCGTGTGGGCATCCACGATAGTTACTCCTCTACAAACACACAAAAAAATTGCCAAGTGGAATGAAGGTAGCGGGCTTATGTGGAATTTAGCCTTTAATTTTGGTTTTCTAAAGTGAATAAGGGAAAAAGGGGAATTTGCATAGGGGGTGCAAATTCACTCCTATACACAAATAATAATTATAGGGTCTTCAAATTCAATCTTCATTTCCTTCAAATTTTGCTTCATCCAAAGCACCTAAGTGCAACATGATGCCACAACAATATATTCTACTTTTGCTATAGATAGAGAAACCGATTCTTATTTCTTGCTAAACCAAGACACCAAACTGTCACCAAGGAAGAATGCACCACCAATTGTGCTCATCTGATCATCAACACATCTTCCCAATCTACATCTATGTATGTAGTCAGAGTGAAATTTTCACTCTTTGGATACCATAGTCAAAAATCTTCAGTAGCCTTTAAATACTTGAATATCCCCTTCACTACTTTAACATGAGTCTCTTTAGGTGCTGATTGAAATATGAGAACCATTCCAACTGCTTGTATAATATCTGGTCTGGATGCTATCATATACAACAAACTACCAATCATGGACCTATACAAATTCTAATCTACCAGAGTAGATTCATCATGTTTACTTAACTTACACTTGGTAACCATAGGTGTTGCAACTGGTTTGCAATCTTCCATTTTGAACTTACTCAACATTTCCTTTATGTATTTGTGTTGTGAAATGAAAATTCCTTCCTGATTGTACAATCTGCAACCCAAGAAAGAAAGATAATTCTCCTAACATAGACATTTCAAATTCATTTTGCATTGCCTTTTGAAAGATATTGCACATTTCTTCATTACTACCTCCAAAAATGATGTCATCCACATACACCACAACTATCAACATTTTTTCTTCTTCTATTTTTTATGTATAGATTTCTATCTACACATCCTCTTCAAAATCCTTGCTGCTACAAGTATCCATTCAACCTAGAATACCAAGCTCTGGGAGCTTTTTTGAGTCCATACAAATCCTTCTTCAATTTGCAAGAATAATCCAAATTTTTGGAACATTGAAATCCTCCTAGGTGTTCAATATAAACCTCTTCTTCAAGCTATCCTTTCAAGAATGCTGATTTCACATCCATCTAGTACACATTAAAACTATTGAATGTTGAAAGAGCTAAGAACATCCTGAATGCTTCCAGTCTAGCCAAGAGAGAAAATGACTCATCAAATTCTATGCCTTCAACCAACACATACCCTTTACATACAATCCTTGCCTTGTTCCAGATCACTTAAACTTCTTCATTTAGCTTATTTCTAAACACCCACTTGGTTGCAATCACATTCTTGCCTTTAGGTCTTGGGACAAGTTCCCAACTTTCATTTTCATTATCTGATTCAGATCTTCCTCTATATCTTCTATCCATCCTTGTTCTTTTCTTGCTTCTTTGTATGACTTAGGTTTTATCTTTGACAGTAAAGCAAAGTGTATTTGTTCATTTTATTTCTCAAGTATCTTTTGAGTCTGAACCCCATTGTCTTTATCACCTATGATATGATCTATAGAGTGATTTTTCTAAACATACTTTGTTGAATTTTTTGGAACAACTTCTGAATTTTCAATGTCATTTTGAATTGATTCTTCATCATCTTCTACTTTCAAAATGCTAGTAGACTGAATAGTATCATCAACTCTCACATTTGCACTTTCAAATATCTTCTTCAATATTTTGTTATAACATCTGTAAGCTTTACTTCTTAAGGATTAACCAAGGAAAATACCTTCATCTGATTTGGAATCAAACTTACCCAAATTTTCTTCATCTCTCTTGATGTAGCACTTGCTTCCAAATATTTTGAGGTAACTTACTAATGCCGGTCTTCCTCTCCATAAATCATATTGAATCTTCTCAGTCTTGCGCTTGATATGGAATCTATTCAGAATATATTCAACAATATGTGTAGCTTCTCTCTAGTAAATATCTGATAGATTTGCTTTACATAACATAGTTCTTTCGATCTCCTATATAGTCTAGTTCTTTCTTTCTATAACTCCATTTTGCTGTTGAGTTATAGGAGTAGATAACTGCCTCTAGATCCCATGATCTTCACATAATCTATCATACTTCTTAGTAGTAAATTCTCCACTTCTAGCTGATTTCAAAACCTCGATTGTCCTGGTTTCATTTTATACTAATGCCTTGAATGCCTTAAACTTCTCAAGTACTTCTAAATTCTCTTTCAAGAATGTTATCCAAGTCATCCTAGTGTAATCATCAATGAGCATCATGAAATACCTATCTCCTTGTGGAATCTTAGTCCTCATTGGTCTGCACAAATTTGTATGAACCAAATCTAGTGGTTTTGATGTGGAATAATCCTTAGTAGGATATTTACTTCTTGTCTTCTTCCCTTCATGACATGGCTTGCACCTGATTGATTGAGGCTTCTTAATCTTTGGCATATCCCAGACCATTTCTTTTGAAATAATTTTTACAATATCATCAAAATTCATGTCCTAACCTTCTGTGCCAAAGGAAAATTTCATCTTTCTATGTAGTGAGACAAATTTGTCCATTCAACGCATTGAGATGATAAATGTCACTGTATGTCCTGCTTCCTTTCATAACCAATTCACCGGTACTTGATTCCCTGATTTCATAACCTTCAACACTAAAAGATAGCATATAGCCTTTATCACACATCTAACTAACACTTAACAAATTATGTTTTAAACCTTCAACATATAAAACATCATGTGTCTTTATTTTACCACCATCAAGACTTAAAGTACCCATACAATATATTTTGGAAATTGAATTGTTTCCAAGGGTTAGTGAACCACCTTCAAATTTCTTGAACTTGCTCTTATCTCCAGTCATATGGCTAGAGAAACCATTGTCTATGATTTACAAGTTCTTCTCCTTTTGAGCATGTAGTGCAGTTTGAGAAATCATTTATTTTTCAGACTTATTCTCTTTAGGAACCTTCTAGACCTTTCCTAATTCAAGACTTCTACTCTCTAATTCTTTTCTCCCACTTTCCAATAAAGGACTCACAAAATTTCTTCTTTAGTTCCTTGCAATGTGTCTAAATTTTTTTCATTTGAAACAAATGATATTAAAGTTGTATAAAGGTGCAAATGCATTATTATTGACAAAATTATTTCTTCTTACAAGAGCTTTTCTATAGTCAACAACCTTATGACCAAAATTATTGCAATTAAAATAATAACTAGAGAAAGGATTTAAATTTGACTTGGATTGTATCCCTATCTTCCAGATCTTCTTCTGATGTTTTGTACTTGAATAAAGCCATCATTGCATCTCATGATTTCATCACTTGCCATGGTTCTTTCATATATATAATTTTTAGAGCCTATCACTTCAAAACTTGCCTTAGTAGTCTTCTTAGACTGTTCTATCACCTTCTTCTTCTTATCATCAAAACCTATTCCAATTTTGACATGTGAAGCTCTTCGACTTCCCAAAATTTTATCTAAGGTTTCAATTTTTTTACCAAACTTCATCCTTAGCTATTGGTTTGTTTTCTCAAGCTCTTTATTTACTATCACAATTTTTGCTTCCAACTTTTCACAGTCTTTATCTCTTGATAGAATTTTTTTGTCATAACCTCTTCAACTCTTTTTTCTTTTTCAGTCTAGGTCTTCAGTTCAACAATCATCTTTTTTGAATTCTTCAATTCCTTAGATACCTTTTCTTTATCTCACTTTAAAAATTATGTTTTGTTTTTTAGTATCTTGATCTCTTTTCCAACACACATCAATTCTTCTATAAGATCTACCTCTTCTCTATTGTTTTTGGAATCCATTTTAGCATGTCCATCAGTGATCTCAAAATCCATGAACACAACCTTTTCTTTTTATCTCTGGATACATCCTCAACTTCTTCTTCAGTGGAGTAGTATTCTTCCTAATTAGTGTCAAAACTTCTATGTTTCCTTTGACCTTTGAAATTTCTCTAAAATGAATTCTTTCCATTCTTTTGCTCAACATTGTTAGAATTCTTATAGGGAAACTCAACCATAAAATATCCTACTTCACTATAATTGAAACATTTGAAAGGTAATTTTCCTTTGTACTTACTGAAACCTCTTTGTAGCTTCTTGACAAAATTTTCTTCTTCTGGATCAGATCTAAAATTAGAATTTTGATCAACCTACTTCATAGACACTCTAAAAGTAGCCACTTTCCTTATAGACTCTTCACTTTCAAATATCATCTCAAATGTAGTTAACATTCCATGCATTTCAATTAATTTTAAAGTATTCAAATCCTTAGCTTCTTCAATAGAAAATATTTTAGGATAAAACCTTCTGGGGAGAGATTCGAGTATCGTCTTCACTACAATCTTTTCTTCCAAAATCTCACCAAGACCTTGGATATGATTGAAAAATTCATCAACTCGGAGGATGAATTTAGAAATGTTCTCATCTTCTTTCATCTTCAAAAATTCAAACTGAGCTTTGTAAGTTTACAGATTTTCCTCTTTAACGTTGTCATCACCTTCCTAGATTGTCTCTAGTTTATCCCATTTTTCTTTTGTTGTTCTACACTGCATCACTTTCACAAACTCATAATTAGTCAATCCACATAAAATAGCATTCCTTTCCTTAGCATTGAGTTCACAATCCTTCTTTCCATCCTAATCTCTAGAAAGGTTTTGAGGAGGTTCATATCCTTGTACAACTGACATCCAAAAATTCATTCCTAAGGCCATAAAATGGGACTCCATCCTAAATTTCCAAAAAGAAAAATTTGATCCATCAAACATTGATGCTTTATTTTTAGTGACTCCTTCCTGTGCCATCCTGGATCTAACTTAAGTTTTAAACTTCTACAAAGGAACATAGCTTTGATACCAATTGAAGTGCACACAATCTACTTAGAGAAGGGGGGGTGAATTAGTAGATCTAAATAATTATGGAATCCTTCACTTTTTATACTGTTATATAGTTTTTCAACATGAAGAGAATATAATCACTTAAGCAATTAATCATAACACAACACAAGATAACATTAGATATACATGGAAACCCAAGATGGGAAAAACCATAGTGAGAATAGTTGCTTGGATCTACTCCCAAATTCAGCCTCACAATGTAGAAATATAATAAGTGAGATTACAATATGAAGTAGGCACCAACCTACCAGAGACACCAATCCCCTATTGAATTTGTAGGAACCAACCTACTGGAGATAACAATCCCCACAAAAAAGAGCACCAGTCCCTATTGGAACAATACAATAGGTAGAACACCAGTCCTACCAGAATACAAAGATAAAATTGATAGATCTGAAATATAACTCTAATATGTACCAAAGTCATAGCTGACACTCTTCCATACTAAGAATGTTCTTTTGATACTAACACTCCCTCTTTTCTTCACAGTTCTATACTCAAAATCACCTAACTTGATCACAACCAATACAATTGATAAATCATGCAACCAATACATGTATGCACAATGCATTTGGACATTTGAAATATATACATGAAATTAAAATAACACTCTTCCATGTCGTCTAGGGATTTGCAAATAGCTAGGATAAAATAAGGTGGATCTAAATATAATTTACATGAAACATGTAATACAATGGTCCAAACACAAATTTCTTGCTGCGAAAATAACTTGATGTTGTGCGACACCACATGAACCTTAAGTTGGTCCTATCCTCACTATGCACACAAGATTTTAATTTCACAGGCTGCTAGCTATTATTGTACACGCCTTGAAATTTGAATAGGAATAGATAAAATTTTAACACTTCAATCTTCTTGCAAACTGAAAATATCCTCTAGAAACTCAAGAAATTGATAAAATAATTGTAGACATACTCTCCTTCCAAAGTATAGAGAAATACTATATTTCTGCACAAAATTCCTACTATATTTACAAATATCTCTACCCAAAAGATATCCTTGCATAGAATTCTGGACTACCATACTCATACTGAATACATACTTGACACGGTATAATAAACACACCAACAATGTAAAGGAATTCATTTCAATAAAACTTAAAGTATGTTACTTGATATAGGATCTGATTGATAAGACAAATTCTTCATGATTATTAATTCTAAATACATAACACTTTAAGTCAAGGGGAATATAATGACAATTCAAGTACTCCTACAATATCTTTCATCTTTGAAAACCTTCATATTTTCTAGCCTTGATAGTGCCCTTTGACAACAACTAATGGTAGCCTTTGACAATCCTTTGACATCAATGACAACCTATGTTCAACAGATCTTGCCCCTAGTGAAGCTGGAAAACTAATTGATTGTTGATGATGATGACAACATTGTTGATAAGGGAAGGACTCATTCAAACAACAATGTGAGGACTAGGAAAGACATATCCCGATGACAATAATATTACTAAAGGATCAAGGTTTACAACAAGGTTGGGAAAAAAACCAATGAATGTTTTGGATGATATGCTAGATGGCATAACAAATTTGTGTGGATTAAGATTGTTGCATTTGGAATGAATTCTTTTAAGGATTGGATAAGATATGGATGAATGCTGGCTAGGTGGATTGGGAGCTCAAAATCAATAACAAGGGAAAACCAAGTCTTGTGATAGGTATGAAAGGATAATGGATTGCTTTGGTAAAGGATAGGAGACATGCATATTATTGGATGGAGGATTTAGTATATGATCTCCAATGACTATGTTGCATATGAATAACTTTTTTTCTCCAATATATGGGTTTGATAGTGTTATGTAGGCAATGCCATGATATTTTGTGGTGCATGGACAAAGGATTGACATGTCAAGAGTTTTCCAAAGCATGATTTATGTTTGTGCCATTCCTTATCAAGATCAAGGTAGGTAGGGAAGATGGATTGATAAAAAATGTCATGACAAAGGTATGGAATATGAGAAAACTTTCCCCCAAGTGTAATGATCCACATAGATAATATATTTTACACATGACGCCTGTTTGACAAGTTTTCATCATTGTACTTATCCAAAGCGCCACCAAAGTGGTTTTCATTATTTGATGAATTTTTCTCTTTACTATTTTTTTTCAAATTTTTAAATTTATTTTCTCTTTTTTCTCTCTTTTTTTTAATGTCACATAAGACTCCTATTTGCTAGGTTTTCATCAAGGTGACAATTTTTTTTCTTTTTGTTTGTTTGTTTGTTTTTTTTGGTATTTTCTAGATGGACTTGATGTTTTAGATTATCACTAATTGTATTGAATCCTTTGATGGTGTTCATGTAGATTCCAGTGTCATGATATGCCAATAATGACCTTTATGGAGTAGTTGCCTTGTCAGGATCATGAAACTTGCATACAATTGAGGGATATCATTGTGATCCTTTATGATACTAGGGTTGGCCTTATTGGAATATACAAATCTTGATAGAGTGCCATGGGATTCCATGATAAAGTGTTTCTGCCAAGATGTGATGGATTTGTGATGTAGGATTTTTAAAATTTAAGTGAGATGTAGGATTGTGATGGATTATTTGGCATTTTGGATGTAGTGGCTTTTATTTTCCAAACTTGGGATGATGGATGATTACTTTTATAATTTGGATTGGGATTGTGTTTGGAACCAACACTTTTATATGCCTTGTGTGATGACCATTTTGAAGGAGGTGGGAATTTGTTATACGTGGGAGACCTCTTTTCTTGTGGTTCCATATTTTTATTGACTAATAGATTCTGACTCTTTTCTTTTCTTGATCCATTTTAACTTCATTTGTCCACTTGGATTTTTTTTAATTCAATGGCCTTTGAAATTTTCGTTTTGACTTTATATATATAATGATTTTATTTTTTTGGATCTAATTGATGGGTTTAATTATTTAGGAATGATGGTTTATGGTGTGGATGGGAGCAGTGTTGGAAGAAACCTTATGGTAAGGACTACGCATTGCCCCTATTTTGATTTTTGTATTAGATAAATTTTCCCCCATTATCATGGAGGTATCACTGACATCACTTGATTTGATGATTGAAGAACAACCAAGACCTTGATGCCAAATATTTTCATGAAACTATATGGTTCTAGAATTCCTTGCTCATGTAGGCCTAATCCTCTTCCTCGATACTACATCCTATGAAATATTCTATTTTCAATGGGGTATTTTTTGTTTTGGAAACAAGATGCTAACCCCTCATTATGTAGCTAGAAACCATTAATGTTTGGTATTTTCTCATCTACAAGAAAGCTTGATTTGGAAAAAGTAGATGATCCTAGTTGATAAGATATTGTGGCTCTCTTTTTCATTCTTATTTCTTCTTGATCATTTGGGATGTTGATTTTATCCATGGTAGATTTTTTATCTTCTTGTTTGATATGATTCATAGTATCTTCTTTATGTTCTTTGATGTTATCCATGTCATTTGTTGGAATATATGTGTGTCCAAGGGATGAAAGTGTCTCATCTTTGGAAATGGAGGTGGTTGGGGTTTAGATAGGGTCAAGTTCAATTTCATGACCATGGATTGTATAAAGGTCGATGAGGGGATCATTTTTGATATATTGATCAATGGTAGGTTCTTGACCAAAGATAGGATTCACTTGGATATCATGATCATCTAGAGGGGATTCCTGGATAGACTCAAGGATAAGATTTTGATCAAAGTTTGGATTATCATGGATTCCATAAGTAGGATCTTGATCAAGGATGGGCTTGGCTTGTATTTCATGATGATCTATAGGGACTTTGGGTAACTTAACCTTGATTTGTTTTAGAGTTTGTTTTATCATGCTTTGGGATTTTCTCTTGACATATATCCAATGGTTTAGGCAATAGAATGTTTTTGGAATGATATGATTTTATTGAGTGGACTCAAGGTATTGGCATGAAGATGATGGAGTTTTGATAGGAAGATATTTTTTGAGATTGGTAGGTGATGGTGGTCATGATGGTGGAAGAGAGTTGGATGATGTAGGATTAGCAACGTGATGGGATTATCTAACTTTGTTTTCATATCGGAGTTGAACATTCTTTCTTATTCTTCCTAGGAGATCATCAATAAATATGATTTTTTTGGATGGATTTGTGGATTGCAATGAATTAGTGGATGAAGGATTGTGAGAAGAGGTGGAGGCTATAATAATAGGGCTCTATAATACAGTTTGGTGTTGAGGAAAGCTTTGGATGGAATATTGGTTTCCCTTGTCAAGGTTAGGATAAGGATGACTAATGGATGTTGGTTGGGGATCAATGGTATGGATTGTGTTAACTAGTTATTGATATTGAGGGTAGATGGATGGATGAATAGAGCTTATGGGTTGTTGGTAAGTAGGTTGGACTATTGGGGGTTTTTGGTATTGAGGATAGATGTATGGGTTACTAGAGCTTGTAGGTTATTGGTATGAGGGATAGATGGATGGATGACTAGGGTTTGTGGGTGATTCCAACATTGAGGATTGATCAATGAGTTATTAGAACTTGTGGGTTGTTGGTATTAATGATTGATGGATAGGTCATTAGGGATTATGGGTTCTTAGTATAATGATAGATAGATGAATAACTAGGGATGATGACTTGTTGTAAAGGAGGGTTAGATGGTATGTGTATACTTATATCAAAGGGGTAAGGACATATTCTCTCCATTGTGTATGTCTTTTTGTGTCTAGTAACCTGCAGATTTATGATCTATTGTTACAAGATTAATAATTATTGAGATAGTATTTCTGTTAGTGATGATGTGTTTAGAGGTATAATGATGTTTGTGTGTGTGCATTACGAAGCATTGGTCATGTTTACCTGTGACATAAGAAGTGAAATACTTGATTTTTTTGATTTTGGATGGATAAGCTAGTAGATTTTGGGTTTGGATTCTAAACCCTAGTGAAAGGTAAAGATAAAAAATCAATTTTTTTTTTTAGATTTTGGTTTTTCAAATATTTTTGGATTTTGGGGATTTTTCAAATTTTTTTGGAATTTTAAAGTTTTGAAAGTCTATACTAATAAAAAGACAGAAGATTAGAAAATCTAAGACTTTAGAAGGATACATTCCTCATTGGGTTTCAATGTGGAGGTTTTAATCTAACCAAAATAGACACAAAAAACACATGAACAAGCCTAGAAAAGATAGAAGATTAAAAAATGTAAGGCTTTAGAAGGATAAAGTCCTAATTGGGTTTCAAATGTAGAGGTTTTACTCTAACCAAAATAGACACAAAAAACACATGAACAAGCCTAGAATTAATCAAGTAGGAGTGTTAACTTAGTGTAGGATTACTACACAAAAAGTGCTAATACCATAAGATCAGTGTGAGACACCTATCTTTCAAGAGAAAATAGTTAGAGGTCTAGTGGTACAAACCCAATACAACAACAGACTCACCTTTCCTCTCTCCCTAGGAGGCTAGAGAAGCCAAACCCAAGAATTTATATCTCAAATCAAGTAATTACATGGTGAGTAGCTTCAGGCATGATACTATACCTTGCACCACACTAAGCAATGATCGAAAGGTCTTAAACTAGGCTATGCAAGCTTTCTAGGGGAATCCTCTATATGCCACAAGGGCATGTGAGGCCTAATCCATGAATTTGAAAGTGCAAGAAATTCAAACAACTAGGAGAAGAGGGAAAACCACCCTTCTCCTTCATTTCCCCAAGGTAAAAAGATCTTGAGGGCTTAGCCTGAATGACAAACTCACAACTTCCAAGAGGCGTGTCTTTCAATTCACCCCCTGCTATTTATACTTCGTCAGAACACTGAAGTTGAGGTCATCCTCTAGGGTGATAAAATATCTAGACAAGCCCCCTAAAAAGAAAAGGAAAAGTGTGTTTATGATTCTCAAGATCACACAACGTGTGAGAGAAAAGCATACGTACACACTCTTTCAAGATTAAAAACATTGGTTCTTTAATTAAACAAATCAAAATGTGAATTGTTCATTTTAATCCTTCATAGAAATGGTTTGAAAAGACACTAAAAAGAAAGGCATGCAAAAAATAAAATTGTCTTCTTAATATTGTCCCACAAAACCAATTTTGTTAGTTTATTTTTTTAATCATTGGCCTACGGAAAAGTATTGTTTATGTGTTTTCCTCTTTCATGGTGAAAAAGTGCGACACAAAATGATTAGTTAAAACCACAACAAAATAATTAAAATCAGGAAAATAAGCACACTATTAGAATTCTTTTGAAATTTTTATGAAATTTTAAAAATCATCAAAAAAAAGGTTCATGCATGTGCATGTTTGAAGTTTGAAACTAAAACATTCACTTCGACTAATTATATCTGATTTATGATTTATGATTTGAATAAATGATCTAATTCAAAACATGCACATCAAAACCAACTTTCCAACACCTGCAAAAACTTGACAATCTGATTAGTGGTTTGAAAGTTATGCCTATTTTACTGCAGGTTAGTATTTTCAAAAATTACAAAGAGGAGGAGTAAACAGTCTCACCAACTGATTAAAACTCTGTGAATTACTTTTATAATTAGAAAATGAAACAAAATTAATTACCAACAAAATTTAAAAATGTGCAACAATACAATTATAGTTCAAAAGTAGAAATCCATACAAATGTACAAATTAACAAATAAAGTGTCTAAACATATATTTTTTAGTTTAAAACATTATCCTACACCAAAATCTAGGGTATAAGATATGGAAATTCATTGCTCGACCCTTTTGGATGCAAACATGATGTTTGTTTCTACTTAAAAAGCTCCTAAAAGGTGTGATTTTCACAACCTCTTAAAAGTACTTGCAACCTTCAAGATAAAAACACAAGAAAGTTGCAAACATCAAGGTTCGTATTAATGTCAGGTTCACCAAATTTAATACTAAAGATCATAAATAAGAGATGCATAAATCGTCAAATGGTAACCACAAAACCATTATATTTAAGTGAAATGATCTAATCTATCAATGGAGAGAAAACATGACATAAGAAATAAAATAAATGAAAACAATGTAATAATACCTTCTCATATCACCATTGATTCACCTTCCTTTCTCTTATATCCATCTCACTTTTCAAGTTGATATTGTTTCTCTCAATTTTTTTGTGCAAAAGTACGCTAAGCTTAGGGTGATAATGATGATGATATTTCGAAGATTGTGGTTGAATTGTGAAGGAATGACAATCAAATTTATAGGAAATGTTGGCATGATGAAAGGTATGGATTTGATAGACGATCGATGAACATGATCAAATGAGAGGATGTGTATGAGAAAGTTGCCCATTTCGAAAATGGTACATGGAAGAAAGATGAAAGAGATAAGTGGACGAAGAAATATAAAAATGTAAGAGTTGAGTGAAGAGAAAGGTAAAAAGTAGAAGAGTTAACTAGAAGAAAGAGGAGGTTAACTGGAAGAAAGAGGCAGTCAAGTGAAAAATAAATAAAGAAATGGAAGAGTTAAGTAAAGAAGAGATTGTGGCAAGTTAGAAAAAGTAAATTATTTTCCACCTCATATGAATAATTAATTAAATGAAATTATTTAATCAATAGAGAAGAACTTAGTGATTAGGTTAATTAAATAAATAAAAATATTTTTAATTGTAGGCAAATCTAGGTTAAATGGATTAAATAATTAAATAATGATTTAATTAAGAGAGGTGAATTAATTAATGAAGAAATAAAGGGGAGAGATAATTAATTAAATTATTTAATCAGTTCGTAGAGGAAAGTTAGAATAATTAAATAATTATATTTTTTTAATTATAAGGATGTGAAGAAGAACAAAATTAGGATTAGATGAAGATTAGTAAGAAAATGTTGTCATAGGCTTAGGACAATTTTTAATGTCGACACAAACAAGAAGGAAGAATTTCCTTTATCTCCTACTTTACTTCCAACAAGCATTCTATACAAAATTCCAACTCAAATAAATTATCCTCGATAAGATGTTAATATAAGCATATAAGTTGTATTCCAATTTATTGAGCTATATGATATATATCGCATTAGTTTAGGTGATATGATTAGGATTTTCGGTGACCCATTTCATCAATCAAGAACATATTTTTTGTAAATTCATGTATAATTTGAGTTTATGAAACGTATAGCAACTAAACCATTAATAATCTAGAGATGATGTGAACTAGTGATTTGTGAGGATTTATGTGTAGGTTCAAAATATATATTTAAAAAAAATAAAATAAATAAATTGTGATTTTTTATATAACTTTTAATAACTTATTTTTTCTAAATATACAATTTTTTTAAAAAGTGACATTTATGTTGTAAAATATTTTTTTTATAGAAATCTGAGAAAATTATAATTTTTAAAATATATATTTTTAGCATCAATATCTAGTACACGAACATTTTTTTCATAATTTCTTGCATTTTTTTAAATTAAATTTCGATAAGCACCAAATTCTTCATTTTCATTTTAATTTCAATAAAAAAAAATCAAATCTATCATATTATGCATCAAGTCAATCAAATTTGCAATCTTGTAAGACCATCGTGGCTATCTTATGGTTGTTCATGATAATTAACTGTAAAAGGATTGTTGTCTTGTAATGAGCCCAATCTAGTATGTTTAAATTAAAACACTATACATTTTTTTTGAGATAAAGTATAAATAAATTATTTGCATACTTTATTTTTCATACAATATGCAACGATACATAATAAAAAGTGATCCATAATTGTATTATTCATTTCCCTTATTCAAGTACATAATAGTACAAGCTAGTATAAAATTCATATTTACAACTTATTTATCCAAGCTCATAGTACACAGTATACTTATAATGCTAACATCTCTAGATGAGATTGATAATACATCATTAATATCACAACAAAAGGAATCAAGAATGTTGTATTTGATAATCTAAGTCTTCGACAATTATCTTCAAGAGGGAGAGCATCACCTGAGTGCTTTTCATCCAGCCATAGACCAACAATCCCCCACACACCTTCCTATTGGAAGTGGCCCTAACCTTCATGATAGTTTTATATTTGAGAATATTCCTTGGTCATCAAGCCATCTGAGAACAAGTGCTTGTACTAATGTATTTAATATATTAAGCAACCTCTAGATATCCTCTAGCTATGAATGATACATCTAATTAAAATATAATTTTAGACATGGTGAACTGACACTACAACTAGTGATTTTACATCTTTGGCCAAATATTTAATAAATAAACACGTAATCATACATAGTCATATGTTCACTATTACATATTTTTCACCTTAGCTCAAATGGAGGAGCTGGCTGATTGTTATTTAACATTAAGTGGAATTGCAGATTGAATTTCAAATGCTGTTTCGCATCACTTTTGCATCAAGTAACAGTTATGGATTTTAGTGAAGTAATAGAGTTTCAGAGTGCCATTCAAATGTTGCAAAATTTAAAGAAATATAAAATTGAGTACATGAGCAAAATAGCATTTCAGATGCTTTCATTTATTTCGTAAAGAACTCATATTTTTACAGGGGTTCATTTGATTTCACAATCAGAATGATATTACAACATTGCATGGAATGCATTTTTCTTTTCAATTGAAAAGAAAAATTGAAATCAAAGATCCACACAAGCCGTGGATATAAATGTGACGACATATTTCTAATAGCACATTGCACTACTGAAGTTACATAAAGGAAAACACATAAGCAACAACATAATCATCATTGCCTGATTATCGATGCTTGATGCTAGATGGTGCACCTTGTCTTCTCGAGCTCCGTCGACCTGAAAGAGGGAAGGAGAGGGTGTCAGTGGCTCTGATTATAATGTAACTTATATGATGCACCTACAATAGTACAAAATACTATTAACGATACATTGAAACAATCAATCAAGTGTAGTATGAAAGAAGTGAGCTGAAGGAGAAATAGCAATATCACGATCAACATGTTCTATTTTTTATGCTAACATTGTTTGTTTCCTTGTGTAGGTATAGGTAAGTCATGAAGTTGAACATTATTTGAAGACCAAGCATGTGGAGTAAAATGGGCTCCCACAAGGGTAGAGCTCGGCATGCTGCCCTATTCTTTAAATGGGCTGATTTTAAAAGATACTTTTTCATATTTATCAAATGAAATGAGAACAACTGAAAGAGTAGAACAGAGTTATCCATCAAGCAACAAAACCAACTGTTCATTCATAATGATCAAGGTTGCTTTCTGAAGGCTACAGGTGAGCAGTGAGTTTAGTTCACTTAAGGAATTTAACTAAGTACATTTACATCAGAAATTGTTGAATAACTTCATTTTCTGTGCTGATTGTAATCATATGTCATGTAAGTTTCAATTCATCAATTCTTTCTTGAATAGTGAATAGGCATACATTATACCTTAATGTTTTGTTTTAATTTTCATCATCAAAGAGAATGGATTTTAAGAGCAGTTCGTACCGTGAAATATAAAAATGCATGAAGAGTACCATGTGGCTCATGAGAACAAACACAAACAATGCATTTGAGTGTTGAATGAATTTCTGGTTCTAGGTTGACTGGTAAAGTAAACACAGTATTATGAATATCAAGCAAGTGATCATTTCAGAATATTAAAGAAGGAGCAAGCAGTTTATTTCTAGAAAGAGTTTATGAGGTGTCATGTATGCAAGAGAACAAATAGCTAGGTGCATTTCATTATGACTCAATGTTTCAGCTAAAGTCCTACATAGGTGCTAAAACAAGAAAAGCAGGAGTTCACTTTGGATCAATTGTGATTTGATATCTTAACCATGACAATTTATCTCTCGAGGAAGGTAGCTTGATATAGTAGCAAGCATCAGTGATACAATACCTAGATATGGAGTGCCAGTTATTAGAAACTACAACAAGGACAATTAACTCATTTTGGTTGGGATGGTGCCTCAAACGGGATCGTGTATCAATGATTAGTGGAAGACAACAATCAAATGTGATGCACATTCATTTTGTTTTCAGTGAGTTATAGGTGTCAAGTAAGGCACACATGAGTAGAATTGCCAAAATCAGATCATGGAGACATATGTTCAAAGTAGAAGATAGATGTTGCTTTGTTAAGATTAATGAAAATCAGAAAAGACACTGCTGTGCATACAAATTACAGGCATGGAAAAAATATACGTTAAGAGGGAATCCTTTCCTTAATGAACAAACAAGATTGTTGGAAATAGGAAGTTCAAAATGCCTTAAGTAGCCTAGTTTGTCATGATAAAATGAAGATGCAGGGATTGGAGAGTAGTTAAGATCAGCTTTAATAACAAATACTAAGTATGAGTTTTTCACCTGGAAGTGCAAAAGAAACAATAATGGTCGAGCCCTGGACTCAATATGGATAGGCACACAGATTCTTATTGTTCCCATCATGTTCTTTTGTATTTTTGAAGGCATATTAAAGCAAACAACAGTGATGCAATGAGTTGTTTTCTTTTGAGACGTACAAAATGCTAAGGAGGTTAAAAGTAAAGACAAATATTCAAGGCATCCTTTTGTTACCTAAGTGAAAGTGAAACATCACTAGTTATTTGAGTCAAGATCCTAAGAGTAAATGCAAGCAATATACAGTTTTTATCACCATTTCAATTATCCTTTTTCTGAATACACATAGCCATGAGGTTTTACATTTCTAGTGATACCCAGGTGAGGGTCTATTAAATAAATGGCAAGATAAAATTAAAAGGATGGGGGGTTGAGCTCATATTCATAAACAAATTTATAGTTTTGAATCTCAAATACCCACATGTGGGTCTATTTTCAAAGTGCAGGAAATATAATAATCTACGATACCCATATGGGTTTCATATGAAAACAATAGTAGACCACAAAATATGAAGATTTCTGTGCTAATTCAAGCTTCAGAGGAGAAGAAAATGCAATTTTCTTTAATAATTTCAAAGGCCCACTTTCAGTTTAGCATCAAATACAAAAAACTTAGTTACAAAGACAACCCATAAAAAGAAGTAGCAAGGAAATGCGAAATACAAGTTTCCTGTGACTGAATCAAGCAACGAAAAGAAGAAGAGACAAATTTATTCAAATTTTTGTGATACCCATATACATAAATGCTTTCAAATTGACACAATGGTAAGTTTTCTATTCTGGGTTGAGCCCAAACATCAAAGAATTGCTTTCTACAATACATATCTGTCGCAGCCTGGTCATGATCAGAAATTCTTGACTTAAAGGAAACCCTCTAAGTTTCCAGAGAACAAAGAGAACAAGTATTGGCAAATTGGAATTACCAATTCGGTATTGAAAGTAAGTATCCTGAAGCCGAGATTCGAGCTCTCACAGGAAGGTCGAGCTCACACAATGGTAGGTGAAATACAAAAAAATGAAAGACAAGGGTGTTAGAGTGTGTATAGTTGCGGCCTCAGGGCCAGAAGAACGAAATATGATGCCATTAAAAGCTATGAAGCCGTGTGTAGATGGCTTACCCTCATGTCTGGAAGAGAAGAACAAAACCCACAAGGCGAGCTTCCTCTTAGAGCTTTCAAGATGAATTCGAGCTCACAGGTTGGCCAAGCAAACAAGGTCAGAAGGAGAGGAAGGAAAAATTAGAGAAATAAACTCATAAGCTCGTGACAGTCCGCGGCCTTAGGGCCTTTTGGTATTCAATAGTAAGTGAATGAACTTCAATATAGATAGAACAAATCTTACCCACTAGAGTTTCAGATCACTGGAGTACATGGAATAGTTCCTCAAAGCATTCGAGCTCGAGCTTGACAGAGTCATGGCGGCAGTAGAGCTTCTTTCTTTTAAGTTGAGGAGTGTAGAATGAGTGATCATTAGGGTTTGATTCTGTTTTGATTGAACCCTAATTCGAGCATTATGATGTTCCAAAATATTCAATCAAAACACATGTGGTGAATTTCAATGGAGGTCAAAATTCATAATGTTTTCCTTGTGATTTATTAACTCTAAGTCCAAATGTATATGATGGAGGCCAAAATTCATGTGCTAGGGTGATGTTTTAGGTCTTTAGAACTTATTGTTTTTCCTTAGAGAAATATGGGTTTGTGCCTTAGGTTATTGTTTTAAGTGAAGAGCAATTAAGGGTGAATTGTGAATACCCTATGCTTAGGGTCAATATTTTTTTAGGGTTTTATTTTGGGGTTGATTTTACAGAAATCAATTAAAGTCGAAGGCATGAAGGATGATTATGTAATGTGTTTTTATGATTTTTGAAAAAAATCAAAATAATATAATGGAGAAATAAGGAGATTTTCTTTTTGCAAAAGATTCTAAATATTTAATTGCAAAAAATAGACCAATTGAGTAAATCTACATATTGTAAAGCAAAATCATAAAGCGATATTCTATAAATTGCTTTATGTTTTCTTGCTATTTTTAGCAGATATTTTATTGAATTTTCCTCTTGGTCAGATTTGAGACCTATCTTGGAGAGATAAGGTGTTTTTTGAGCTTTTAAAGCAATATTAGCCTATTTTTAGAGGCTTGACAGTGTGATCATAAAAGCATTGTGCTTTTTCCTGCTTTTTTGCGGTTTTTGGGGCAGTTTGAAGCTTTTTTCCTTGAGCTTTTTTTTGAGCTCGGATTAGGGTTTTCTTGAGAGCTATGTTTTGATAGACTTAGTTTTTTAGCTCTCCTCTGGGAGTAGTTCAGATCAGAGTTCCTGCTCCTATGCATTTTTGAGCTTGTGAACATTGTACTCAGTTTGGACAGATTGACACTCTTTCAGTTCCAATAATACAACAAAGTTCTTTCCACTTTCTTGTCTCAAGACTGGTAACAACAGTTTGATGTTTTGTGTATTCAAATTTGAAACCTTAATGTCCTTCCTTTATGATTTTTTTGCACGAGTTTTCATGTTTTCAGGTTATATGTTGTATTCGAAGTTCTGAATCTTCATATGAATTAATGATGAGATCATGTATTAGTGAGATTGTAGGAATCATTGTAGTGGAGGGACTGTTGTGAGTGGTAGGTTTCAATTTTCTGTTAGAGGTTTTAGTCAATTATCAGTTAGATTCAGATTTATTTTCAGTTCGTCTTTTTCCCCTTTTCCCCTGAAGCTTTAGAATAGGATTTATCATTCAGAGAACCAACTCACTCTGGAGATTCCTCTTTCACGTAGATCACCCACATCTGAAAGAGGTTTCCATGTTTCAGTAGTTTGCTGAATATTGTATTTAGCAGGGTGCAAAACTATTGATAACATTCACATACACCTCTATCTTAGACTGGATATTGATAGTGATTCCACAACACATATTCAATAATATAAATACAAAAGAACGAATTCAATCTTATTAGAAAACCATCTCTTTTATTTTACAAAATATTCACAAACCTTGAGAACAAATTTAATAATGTAGATGGAATTATTTTCTAGGTTTCATAAGAATTTCATGAATCTAACTTCTCAAAATAATTTGTAGTCATACTAACAAAATTATTTCACTAAACATGGAAATTTGAAAAAAATTTCACTATCGTAGCCACTCATATATATGTGTTCTTATATTCAACACGAAAATGCAATCCAAAAATTGAATCTTCTTATTTCCTTATGACTGAAGGACGGGGGTTAAGGTTAAACAACACTTTGGGGAGAAAAACTAAAAATAGCAAATCGACACCAAAATGCAATCCAACACTTGAAACTTGAAGATTAAGCTCAATATTTGTAGAGCTAGAAAACATAATTTAGATCTAAGAAGGGAAGAAACATGTGTACAAGTCACCAAAAATGCTTTTCAGAAGCTGATATGAGACTCATTCACCCATAGGCGAATGGGTTCAAGTACATGGGTTGAAACAATATTTTGGGAGCCTTTGGTGTAGATTTGAAGCTTTTGATTTGTTTAGGTTTTAGTGCCAAAAAGTCAAAAATACGATTTGTAGGTGCGATTTCGTGATTTGACGACAACTTTGACAACTTTGTAAATCTTGCTCTTCAAAAGGTCTTCAAGTCTTCCTCAACCTAAATTTTCAATCACACAAACAAGAGGGAGAAATGTTTGTTTTCGGGTGAATAGGGGTTTTCCTTGGTCAAACCTCGTTTAGGTAATCAAATCTTGAATTGAAATAATGAAATAAAAGAGGGAATGAAGAATGAACAAATCTATGTTGCCACTCAACAAACCCTTGAATGAAACCTTGATAAGGGAGATCTTAGGAGGTCTACAACTTGCATGAAATGGATGAATTGGATGTGGATCTTGACACTTGAATCTTTCTTGAAATGATACATTGAATGCTTGACTTGATCATAAAATCTACATTACAATTTTAGCTCCAAAAACATGCATGATGCAAGAAGACTTTTACATGATGAATAGATCTTGAATTCTGCAATAAATCTCTGATATATATCTAATCTTGAATGCTCTTGATCAATTTTAGCACTTGTGAAGTCACATAAAAATTCTAGGTTCTTCTCTTGAAATTATAGGTGAAACTTAGTGAAATGACCTTGTATTTATAGATATGTATCCTTAATTTATCAAAATTCAATTATCACAAGTCGACATTGAATTATGGATTTGAAAAAATTAAAATACCAACAAAAATATCATTTAAATTTAGGTCCAAAGGTTTAGGGAGGACCCATTAGTCGTCCTAGGTCCATAAACTTGGAACACACATTTCTCAATTTAAAGTGTTATTGTTGTCAAATAAAGTTTGCACCCTTGCTAAGCTATTAACAGTAGCAACCTATTGACACATGGGAACACTTTGAGGTTGTGGGTGACCCGGGAATGAAGTGGACCTCCAGATTGTGGGCTGGTTCCCCTTAAGATAACTTGAAAAAACTAAGGAATGAAAAGGAAAAGAGTAAGAAGGATATACTTGAAATTCAAAACCTATCACTAACAGGTGATACACCAAAGGTAAAAATATGACAATACTACATAAAACTCATAGAAAATCTCAATAGAGCTAAACAATCTCACAATACAGAGATTTATGTTTATAAAAATGAGTCTATGCAAGGTTCCGACTATTCTAATGCTTAACACAAGGAAAACAAAGATGTTTTCACAAATATAAATGCAATAGAAAGAGATCACTAACATAAACCAGCTTTATGACATAATATCCTTTGCATCCAGTACTGAAGGAATCTAATAAAATAAAGGATCACACTGAATTTTATCATGCAACTCACAACTAATACTAAAAAATAAAGAAAATTTGTGAAGGAAATGACTTTCTATTGATAAAAATAAGGAGTTTCTGTGTTACAGATCTATATTATTCATGAAAATGAGTTACAAAGTCTGAATAATGCTCTTTCAACAATCTCCTAACCAAGAACTACTTTACAAAAAAGGAAAAAATGCCATATATACCAAAGAGCGTGTTGGCCCCTGCCTTAGGGTTTACAAAGATGAGTCGGTGCCTAGATACATCGGCCCTAGAAACCCTTTGGAATGAAGTCAATGAACATTAAATGTGCATACTTTGCTCATGTCGGTGATAGCTTGCTCCTGGGCATGGCCTTCAGATATTTTCCAACCATTGTATTAACTTTGCGGCCCTCGTGTCCATGCTTGAGACTTGGTCAGAGCCGCTTTGAATGCTCTGTGGCATGGTCATTAATGCCGATGCCCCTTTACTAGCTGACGCTCTAGTTGTTATCATGACTCACGGCTTCTTCTCCCTTTGGCTCTCCTCCTGCTCTAGATATTTTTGCAAGTTGGCCCCCTTCAAGAAGTAGCATCAGATTTCCCTGCTAGATTCAAGCGTCATTACTAACTGACCACCTCCGATCCTAGAGTAGATTGATGTCGTCATGCTCTTTCGATCACATTCGCAGGGGGGAGTCAAATATTCAAATGACCCATGGTCCGTCCCTAGCTCCCTCTGATTGGTGGAACGCACACCACATAAGCTTTTTGGGCAGTCAAAGGTTGTTCAAGAGGATCGCATGTCGGTGAGACACTAGCCGTGTCCCCCCAATGCAATTAGACTTCACAATAGTAGTCGGTGTGACACACAACTATCGGCAAGACCTCATATCAAGTTGCAAAAGTTTCCTCGAGCTCATCTTACTTCGGCATGACCTTATCGGGTCGGGGAGACTTTATGGCGAACTCAAAACTTTCACCGAGACCTTTCAAAACTAGCAAGGGCGGAGCTAAGACGACATCGAAAATGGGACCGGGTCGGAACGGGAACGAAAGCAAAAATAGACGAATCCTGGCAGAAGCGATGTCGAGACCAAATCTGACACTGAAACTTTCTTCAAGTTTCTGGTTCAGATTCTGACTTGGTCCTGCCCCCGAAAAAACTCAAAAGAAGAAGAAAATGATGAGAAGGAAGAAAGATGAATGGGAGAAAGAACCCCCCAACAAAATACAAGGAACAAAGGAAAAAGGACAAGACCGGTGGAACCAGGACTAGAGTTGGAGCGGGGGAAAAACCAAAGAGTCGGCGGAACCAGAATCGGAACCAAATTCGGACCTGAAACTTTACCAAAGTTTCAAGTTCGGATTCCATTTTGATCCCACCCCCAACAACATACAAGGCACGGAGGAAGAAAGACAAAAACAAGGAAGAACAAAGAGGAGGAGACATCCCTTGACAATCGGCAGCAAAAAAGAAAAGAAAGAAGGGCGGAACCGGGATCAGAGCCGAAACAGGAAAAGGAATTGGAACTTTTGGAAAAGTTCCAAGTTCGGTTTCAGTTCCGATCCCGAGTCCAGAAAAATGAAGAAAAGTGCCTAAGGAAAAGAAAACCCAAGGCACACAAAAATAAAGACCAAAGGACGCCAAAACAAAACCCAAAAGACATCAGAACGAAAAGTGATTCCAGGAAAAAGAAATAGCGGGAGCGGAAGCGGGGAAAAACCTAGAACTGGAACTTCAGAAAAGTTCCATAGTTCAGTCTCGGTTCCGGTTCCGCCCCTGACAGAACAAAGGGAAAAAGGGGACGAAGAAAGCAAAACAGAAAGAGGAAAAAACAAAGCAAAAACATAAGATGAATACCCACCCAAAACTGAATACCTGCACACTGGGCTCAACCCTTGTGGGAGCCACATTTAATCCACGTGTTGAATTAAAAAATTAATCTCCCTGCAGCTACACAAGAAGCAAACAAGTTAGAAAAATATGTAACGCAGATAGAAATGTTCCTCTAGTTGGCCTTTATGAACACTTGAAAACAAAGGTTACCTTGCCTGATTGAGCCCGTAGGTGAAAATTGGGTAACATTTCTAGCGACCTCAGTTGGATGTTTGCTTGCTAAATGTGCAAACCAGTAGCCTAGTCCTATCTATTGGGCATGGAGTCATTGGGAAAACTCAGAAACAGACCTGGAGCAGCCTTGTGCATGGCTGTAACTCATTTGAGACTCATAGAACATAACAGGTTGCCAAGAAATTATTGAAAATGGGAAAATTGAATGAAACTATCTACCATGCTGGGACAACACCTAGGGAATGGAAACTGCACCTATTCTCTAGAATTTTAACAACTATGTACAAATTTAGGTCCATGCCTCAGAAGCAACATTTGAGGTGAACCCCATTCACTGGGATTGGTTCCAATATACCATTTAACCTCGATAGCTAGAAAACATTATGCTGTTTCTCCTTAGTAATGATATATGGCCTAGTCCAAAGTGCATCAAATTTGGAGTGCCTTCTAGGCCTACTTTTAAATTCATCCCACTTTATCACTATGTCACCTTCTTGGAACACTTTGGGAGATGCCTTTTTATTGAATGACCTTTTCACTTGAGCCTGATATTGCTCGGTCCTTTTCACTGCTTCAGCTCTGAGTTCTTCAAGCTCAATTAATCGAGCTAACCTAGCTGTGATAGGCTCCTCTTCAATCATATCAAGATGGTTTATCAAAACTATTGCCAAAACTGTTAAAACTGTTGTCAAATAAAGTTTGCACCCTTGCTAAGCTATTAACAGTAGCAACCTATTGACACATGGGAACACTTCGAGGTTGTGGGTGACCTGGGAATGAAGTGGACCTCTAGATTGTGGGCTGGTAGTTTAACTTAAATGGGCAGTCTTGCCTCTTTTTCATACACTAACATGTATGGAGAAAGTCCTGTAGACCTTTTTGATGTAATCCTATCAGCCCACAAGGCCGATTTCAGCTTGGTGTGCCAGGCCTTTTGATTGTCCTCCATAGTTCTCTTAATGATCCTTAGGAGATTCTTGTTAGTGGATTCAGCCTGTCCATTGCCCTATGGATAATAATTAGAGGATGTATTCAGATATATACCATTTTTGATAGCCCAGTTAGAAATTTTGACACTCACAAAGGCAAGGGCATTGTCTGACACAATAGAATCTGGGATACCAAATTTGGTAACTAGCTCTTTGTAGAAATTTAGGACAACAGATTCATTAGCTTCTTTGAGTGCCATAGCTTCAGTCTATTTGGAAAAATAATCAGTAGCTGCGAGTATCCATTTGTGGCCTGCACTTGATGGCGGGTTTATAACCCCAATGAAATCCAAACCCCATTTCATGAAGGGCTGATCAACTTGAACCAGTTGCAGCAGGAGGGCTGCTAGCTTCTCTTTTCCAGCAAAAATAAAACACTCCTTGCACCTTCTTACCCATGCATGAGAGTCTTTAAATAAGGTAGGCCAGTAATAGCCTCCTTTCATTATTTTAAGAGTTGTGGCTCTCAGAGAAAAGTGTCCGCCAGCTGATCCTTGATGGAACTCAGACAAAACTCTATCAACCTGATCATCTTCAATACATCTTAATAGGACACCATGTAAATCTCTTCTAAACAACAACCCATTTAAAAGAACATAAGGTATGGATTGCAGTCAATAATACCTTCTTCTGGATTCCTATCAAATAAGGAGGGCACTCACTAGTTAATAAAAAATGTGTCATTTCTATAATCCAACCAGTAGGAGTAGGTATAGAAGTTTGTTGTCCATCTTGGAGTGCCAAAACAGAACTTTCCTCCTCCTTTACACTGCTGTTGCTGTCCTCAGTAAGCTGTTCACAGAGACCTCTCCCTCTTATTAGTTTGGTAACCTTTATTTCAAGGTCATACTCCATCACCTTAGTGACCCAACCAACTCTTCTATCACTCAAATCTTTGTTTAATAAAAACTCTTTCACACTTGGATGAGCAACCATCAGTATAATCTTGTTATTGGAAAGCATTTGCCTAAACTTCTTTAAGCTTTTTATAACAACGAGAACATGTTTCTCTACAAAGGTATACTTGAGCTCGTAATCTTTGAGTCCCTGACTGAAGAACGCCATGGGCTGTTCAGATCCCTCATCATTTTGCTGCACTAGCATGGCTGAAAGTGAATCAATATTTCCATAGGCATATAAAATAAAATCTTTAGAAAAGTCAGGATTCAAAAGTGTAGGCGCGATTGCTAATGCCTCTTTTATAAGCTCGAAGCTTCTTTTCCCATCTTTAGTCCAGCTGAAAGGTACATTCTTTCTCAGCATATGAGTTAGTGGACTTAATAAATCAGCAATGTCAGGGATAAACCTCCTAACAAAGTTAATCCTACCAATGAAACTCTATAGACTTTTCTTGTGCGTTGGTAAAGGAAGAGTTAAGATAACTCTCATTCTTTCAGGGTCAATAGTGATACCCTATTTAGATACCGCATAACCAAGAAATATTCCTTCATGAACAACAAACACACACTTTTTGGGGTTAAGTGATATCCAAAATTCCCCGCATTTTTCAAAAATCTACCTCAAATGACTCAGATAATCCTTAGCCTCTTTAGAAAAAACTATGATATCATCAAGATAGACTAAGACTATCTTGTACATTAGACCTTGAAAGGCCATATCCATCACCTTTTGAAAGGTTGCCCCAACAATAGATAGATTGAAGGGAATTTTCTGATAGGCCACAGTTCCCCATTTTGTGGTGAAGGTTGTCTTGTACTGATCCTCTTCTTTCACTAATATCTGGTTGTAACCAGAATAGCCATCTAATAAGGAAAATATTTCAGATCCAGAAACTACCTGAAGTATCTGCTCCATAGAAGGCAGAGGATGACGGTCCTTTAAGGAGGCCCTATTTAAGTCACGAAAATCTACACAGAGTCTTATTTCACCATTTTTCTTTTTTACTGGTACCAGGTTTGAAACCCAGGAGGTATGCTTGATGGGGAAAATAATGCTACTTTCAATCAACTTATCTAACTCCTTTTTCATTAAAGGCTCTTAGGATTCAAGGGCCTTAGCTTTTTCCTAACAGGTTTGACATTAGGCTCAAGTTCAATGGTATGTTGAGCAAGCTGGGGATTAAATCCCTTTAAATCACTATATTGCCAGGCAAAGATATCATTAAATTCTTGAAAAAGTTGAATAAAAATACGCTTCTCTTCAGATGTACATACCTTGCCTAACTTAAGAAGCTTTTCTTTGAAAACTTCAACCTCTTCGTAGTGATCTTGATGAACCTGAATACTTCCCTTAGGTTTTCTAGCTTCATCATCAGTATTAAAGACGAATTCTAAAGTGACTAGGCCTTTAGGCAACTTGTTGTTTTTCAGCTGGATAATCTGGTCACTGTATTGGTGTTGTAACTTCTCCTGATTGGCATGTGAGAACTCAACTTCTTCTCTTAAAAAGTTGTCAATCTGCTGGTCACTACCAAAGACTTGCCAATGTATATTGTTATCAGGCACAACAGGCCTAACTACAATCTTGATATGCTGATTAGTTTTATCGCTGCAAATATCCTTTGGAATATCATGGTTAGCTCCTACAACAGCTAATCTATCAACATGTTTATTCTAAGCTCTAGGAATGGAAATCAAATTAAATACCTCAAATCCCTCCAAGAGGTCCCATAACCTATTTCTGTGAGACCTGAGTATATCATTTTTAACAACATTAAGCTTTCTCACTTGATTGACGACCAACTCCCTGTCACCATAAAATTTTATACAACTTATTCCTCTCTGTCTAGCCCACTCCAAACCCTGGACTAGAGCTTCATATTCAACAGAATTAATAGAACAACTAAAACAAAATTTGAAAGCTAGATAGTACTTCTGACCTTCTAGTGATATTAGCATACATCCACCGGCAACGCCTACCGTACTCCTTGAGCCATCAAAATACAACTCCTACAGATCATTTTCATGTTGTTCACTATGTTGTCCCTTGTTCTTCTCAATATTAGGCATAAAAGAATCAGTATCATGCACCATATAAACACCGATCTCAACCTCCTCCAACTGCTTACCTATTCCAACCTCATGAGCTTGAGGTGCCCACTCTTTAGGGAGAATGTCTGATGTTATTTCTATTTGAATCTCCGCCCTCTGAACAACAGGCTGCTCCACTTGTACATTTGTAAACAAGTTGGCATTGATAGGGGGTGGATTGTAAGGTTCAACATGAACCTTGGCTATGGGTTCTAATTTAATAGTGGCTCTAGTGCCATATCTAGTTCTGAACAACATGTGAGACCAATCAGAGGATAGGTAACCACCTATCTTGGCCGTAAAATCCCTAGATAAACAAAGGGAAAAGTATAGGGGCAACTTGATAATGTATATACCATGTGGTATTACGAAATTGGGACAAGCATGTACAGTTAAGCTCAAATTTTTAATGACCCCTACTGTGTTAACAACAGTACCATCCAATTGTACTACCCCCTTTTTTAGTGGCTCATATTCAATTCCCAACTTATCGATAATTTGTTTGGGCATAACTGAACTACTAGCCCCTAAGTCAATCATACAATTGTGAACCAGATGATCTCCTATAATTAATGACAAATAAAAAGGAGGCGGCTTGGCCCTAGTAGCTTGCTGCTCTCCCTCACCAACAATATTTTTAGCCAATGCAACCTTCTTCTTTTCTACGCTAGGCTCATCTAAGACACTCAAACCCGATAAAGCAGATTGAAGCAGGTCCTTTTGACTCAGAATACTCAAAGAATCCCATATTGACATGGGTACATTAATTTTCTTCATATGCTCCAATATATTGAAAGATGTAGCAGGTTTTACTTGACCTTTGGGAGGAATAACATCACCTTTAACTGAATGTGCCTGGGCTGATAAATCATATTGTTGCTTGCCTACTAAAGGCTGACCCCTTGACAACATTTGGATTTGGTAAGCTTTCGATGAGCCAGGAGCATCTTGATTCTGGTTCAGCCCTTGTTTTGATTGAGTCTGAACTATATTAGGTTGATGTCCTTCATCTATTTCCCTCTTCTTATTGCATGTATTGTCTGCAATTGAAGAATCAGCATGGATCACTCCACAAAATTCTTCCCCTTGCTAGTTTAGGAATGTAGACTCATGTGTCTGTTGCTCATGCTGCTATTCTTTAGTTGCTACATGCACACTAGACTGTATTGCTAAACTATTCTGAACCATCAGAGCCTGGTTAAGCAACCCATTTACATAGGTACTCTGATTATGGGGTTGGCTACATGGAAAGCACCATTCATAATCTTGAACTAAGTTGTTCTGGAAAAGTGCAAGCTCTTTGGATGTGCTTGCAGTGTTGAAGTCATAAGCTTGATGTGGCCTTGGGTTAGGAGCAAACTTTTGGCCTTGATTATAAGGCTGATAAGGTGGTCTATTGGTCTGATTTTTCTAGTAATTAGACTGAAATGAGGACTGATAAGGCTTGAAACCTTGATTTTTCTATTTTCTTAGACTAACCATCTCATTGCCAAAGGTTGTTAGAAGGCCTTTAATCTCTTGCAGTTCGTCATACTGAACTAGAAATGCATTTAATTGACCATTAGGATGGGTATCAGGTGTTGGAAATGCTGGTGCACTTGGAATAATAGCCAAAGGAGGTAACTGCATAGGGGTTGGAGACTGAAAAGCAGGAAATATTGGCATAGGTGGTCTTGGGGCAATTTTACCAACCTGTATGTGTTTGTTTTCAGCTCTAACAGCTACACTATATGCTGTAGGAAGTGTATCACCTCCCATTGATTGAATCATTACAGAAATATCACTATTTAAAGCTCTTAAGTAGTATAAAAATGCATGATTAGCAGTAGGTCTTACCGTTTGTGAGATTCTGTCCCACGTCCTCTGGAAACGGTGATTGAAATCTGACATAACTTCTTGTGGAGCTCTTTTGATTGTAGACAGCTGCTCCACCAATGAAAAGTGGTCTGATTTATCTTCAAAAACTTTGCACACTAGCCGCCTAACTCATCCCATGTGGCTATGGAGTTGACAGGCAGGCCTCTGAACCATTGTAAGGCTTTTTCCTTGAAGGACGTTGCCAACAATCTGAGTGCACCATTTTCTTCAATCACATGGTGAACAACACACAGGTTGGCAACATATTTTATATGCTCTGTTGGGGTGGTATGATCCTCCCCATAAAAATATGGCAGACCTCTTAGGGCAGCAATAGGGATTTCATTATGCTGAGTTAGATTCAGTGGGCTGCCTTGGTTAAAAGCCACAAATGGTTGATTTCTTACTGCTGGAATCATTGTCACTGGGATATTTTTAGTAATAACAACAGGGAAAACAATATGGCCTCTCACATAAGGACTCAACTTGGATCTTCTAAAATAAACAATTGTCTTTTGAAGCTTCTAGATTTCTCTCCCCCTTCTTCTAGGCGAGGACAACTGCAAATACTCAAAAACAGGAGAGCTACTCCTAGTCTGCACTCTTCTCATAAGCAGTAATGCATTGGAACTGCTAAATTGGAGCTTAGAGTCACCAAGTATGTTAAGATTTGTCTCTTAAAGACCGCAATCTCTACTGTACATACCAAGCAATAGTATGATAATTTTGGTTTAAGACTGAAAAATAGTTCTCAGTCCCACCGGGCGTGCCAAAAACTGTTGTCAAATAAAGTTTGCATCCTTGCTAAGCTATTAACAGTAGCAACCTATTGACACATGGGAACACTTCAAGGTTGTGGGTGACCTGGGAATGAAGTGGGCCTCCAGATTGTGGGCTGGTTCCCCTTAAGATAACTTGAAAAAACTAAGGAATGATAAGGAAAAGAGTAAGAAGGATATACTTGAAATTCAAAACCTATCACTAACAGGTGATACACCAAAGGTAAAAATATGACAATACTGCAAAAAAATCACAAAAAATCTCAATAGAGCTAAACAATCTCACAATACATAGGTTTATGTTTATAAAAATGAGTCTATGCAAGGTTCTGACTGTTCTAATGTTTAACACAAGGAAAACAAAGATGTTTTCACAAATATAAACGCAATAGAAAGAGATCACTAACATAAACCATCTTTATGACATAATATCCTTTGCATCTAGTACTGAAGGAATCTGATAAAATAAAGGATCACACTGAATTTTACCATGCAACTCGCAACTAATACTAAAATAAAAAAGAAAATATGTGAAGGAAATGACTTTCTATTGATAAAAATAAGGAGTGTTTGTGTTACAGATCTATATTATTCATGAAAATGAGTTACAAAGTCTGAATAATGCTCTTTCAGCAATCTCCTATCCAAGAACTACTTTACAAAAAAGGAAAAAAATGCCATATATACCAAAGAGCGTGTCGGCCCCTGCCTTAGGGTTTACAAAAATGAGTCGGTGCCTGGATACGTCGGCCCTAGAAACCCTTCAGAATGAAGTCAATGAGCATTAAATGTGCATACCCTGCTCATGTCGGTGACAACTTGCTCCTTGGCATGGCCTTTGGATATTTTCCAACCATCATATTAACTTCGCGGCCCTCATGTCCAGGCTCGAGACTTGGTCAGAGCCACTTTGAATGCTCTACAGAATGGTCATTAATGCCAATGCCCCTTTACTAGCCGACGCTCTAGCTGTTATCATGACTCATAGCTTCTTCTCCCTTCGGCTCTCCTCTTGCTCTAGATCTTTTCGCAAGTTGGCCCGCTTCGAGAAGTAGCATCGGATTTCCCTACTAGATTCAAGCATCATTACTGACTGATCGCCTCCGATCCTAGAGTAGATCGATGTCATCATGCTCTGTCGATCACATTCACAGGGGGGAGTCAAACAGTCAAACGGCCCATGGTCCATCCCTAGCTCCCTCTGATTGGTGGAACACACACCACGTAAGATTTTCGGCCTGTCAAATGTTGTTCAAGAGGATCGCATGTCGGTGAGACACTAGCCATGTCCCCCCATTGTGATTAGACTTCACAACAGCAGTCGGCGTGACACACAGCTGTCGACAAGACCTCATATCGAGTTGAAAAAGTTTCCCCAAGCTCATCTTACTTCGGCATGACCTTATTGGGTCGGGGATACTTTACGGAAAACTCAAAAATTTTGCCAATACCTTTCAAAACTGGCGGGGGCGGAGCCAAGACGACACTGGAAACTGGACCGGGTTGGAATGGGAACGGAAACAAAAATAGACAAATCTTGGCGGAAGCGGTGTCGGGACCAAATTCGACACTTAAACTTTCTTCAAGTTTCTGGTTCGGATTCCGACTTGGTCTTGCCCCCGACAAAACTCAAAAGAAGAAGAAAAGGATGAGAAGGAAGAAAGACGAATGAGAGAAAGAACCCCCAAACAAAATACAAGGAACGAAGGAAAAAGAACAAGACCGGCGTAACTGGGACTGGAGTCGGAGCGGGGGCAAAACCAAAGAGTCGGTGGAACCAGAACTGGAACCACATCTGGACTTGAAACTTTTCCATAGTTTTAAGTTAGGATTCTGTTCCGATCCTGCCCCCGACAACATACAAGGCACGAAGGAAGAAAGAAAAACACAAGGAAGAACAAAGAGGAGGAGAGATCCCTCGACCATCGGAAGCAAAAAAACAAAGAAAGAAGGGCAGAACTGGGATCAGAGCTGGAACAGGAAAAGGAACAAGAAATTTTGGAAAAGTTCCAAGTTCGGTTTCAGTTCCAATCCTGAGTCTGGAAAAACGAAGAAAAGTGCCTAAGGAAAAGAAAACCCAAGGCACACAAAAATAAAGACCAAAGGATGCCAAAACAAAACCCAAACGGGATCAAAACGAAAAGTGATCCTGGGAAAAAGAAACAGTGGGAGTGAAAGTGAGGAAAAACCTGGAACTGGAACTTTAGAAAAGTTCTAGAGTTCAGTCTTGGTTTCGGTTCAGCCCCCGACATAACAAAGGGAAAAAGGGGATGAAGAAAGCAAAACATAAAGATGAAAAAACAAAGAAAAAACATAAGATGAATATCCACCCAAAACTAAATACTTGAACGCTGGGCTCAACCCTTGTGGGAGCCACATTTAATCCACATGCCGAATTAAAAACTTAATCTCCCTGCAGCTGCACAAGAAGCAAATGAGTTAGAAAAATATGTAACGCAGATAGAAATGTTCCTCCAGTTGGCCTTTATGAACACTTGAAAAGAAAGGTTACCCTGCTTGATTGAGCCTGTAGGTGAAAATTGGGTAACAGTTATGTTTAGGCATTAATTATTGTTGGGTTTCCCCTTCAGAAAATGCAATTTATTAGGATTATAAATGAATTAAAGGGCTAATTAAGGCATTATTAAGCTCAATTAATTAAGAGGGCCCAAATAAGTGTGTAAATGTGAAGGGGTTCATTTAACAACACTAAATTAAGGCATTATAAGTCCAATTTAAATAAGGAGGGCCCAAAAAAATGAGAAAATGTAAAGGGTTACATTTTTCTACACTACAAATCCTTGCAAGGTACACTATTCCGGTGCAATTTCTTGAGAGCCCTAAGAGCGAACAATTGCCAAACTATGACAAAGTAGTTCCTAGAGCTCATGGTACCTAGGAATGTTCCATCCATACGTATAGGTTGATATGGGGCCTCTCCAAATTAAAATATCTTGGTTTTGGTCAACTCAAAATCATTTGACCATGCCAACAATGAATGTATTATTACAAAAAACATCATTTGAGAGCAATACAAATGTGGAAATAAGCATATCTTGTGTTTTGTGTGTGGTGGGGAAAAATTACTATGCCAACACCTTTGGGTGGGTGGGTGGTCTAAGAGAGGGGGATCGACCATGTCAAGGATCTAGGTTACGAAGATCTGAGAGCAAAGGGCTTCCCTAACTTACCTCACTCTAAAGGATTTCTTGGGGTAAGGATCAAGAATGAAGAGCACTATGCAATACTTTTGTCACTCTACAAACCCAAATTTTAGGTTTAGGATATAGGGCCTCTCCAAATTAAAATATCTTGGTTTTGGTTAACTCAAAATCATTTGACCATGCCAAAAATGAATGCATTATTACAAAAAACATCATTTGGGAGCAATACAAATGTGGAAACAAACATATCTTGTGTTTTGTGTGTGGTGGGGAAAAATGACTATGCCAACATGTCTGGGTGGGTGGGTGGTGTAAGAGAGGGGGACCGACCATGCCAATGATCCAGGTCACAGAGATCCGAGAGTAGAGGGCTTCCATAACTTACCTAACTCTAAAGGATGTCTTGGGGTGAGGATCGAGAATGAAGAGCACTATGCAATACTTTTGTCACTCTACATACCCAAATTTCAGGTTTAGGATATGGGGCCTCTCCAAATTAAAATATCTTGGTTTTGGTCAACTCAAAATCATTTGACCATGCCAACAATGAATGAATTATTACAAAAAAAATTATTTGAGAGCAATACAAATTTGGAAACAAGCATATCTTGTGTTTTGTGCGTGGTGGGGAAAAATTACTCTGCCAACATGTCTGGGTGGGTGGGTGGTGTAAGAGAGGGGGACCGACCATGTCAAGGATCTAGGTGACAGAGATTTGAGAGCAGAGGGATGCCCTAACTTACCTCACTCTAAAGGATGTCTTGGGGAGAGGATCGAGAATGAAGAACACTATGCAGTACTTTTGTCACTCTATAGACCCAAATTTCAGGTTTAGGCTAGGCAAGCTAGTTTTTGGAGTCGATACTGTACCTCAGACAACTCTCTGTCTGAGAATGAAAGTGTGGTTCTGGGATGACAGTGTGGCATGTTGGCGTCTCTCTGGTGCGTTGACGTCCATATGGCTAGAAAATGTAAGACATAGTAAAAACTACCTAAAAATGTATTGACAACCTAGCTAGTTGACCTTAACAGAAAAATAGAATGAGAAAGTATAGAAAATAAAGATGAAGATGATAAATCAAGTAAATGAAAGCTAGGGTGATGAAGATGATCTCACAAAAGTGCCTGTTTTCCAACTAGCTCCATGCACACATCCACCTACACACAAACAAGAAGGGGAAAATTGTTGGGGTTGTATAGGGGCATGCCTTAGTCAGACCTCCATTTTGGTGTTTCCACCTCCATGGACAACCAAAAAGCAAAAAATGAGAATATGCGATAAAGGAAGAAAAGATTGCAATGAACAATACAAAACAATACTACACTACTCTATCAAATCACAAAGGAGAGGAGAGAAGCGTTACCACCTCCACCCAAAATCTCACTAGCCAATGGAGGGAAAATGCAAGGTATGGAATTGGAAATGTCACCACAGCTACAACGGTGATGAAGGGAGGTCTTGCAAGACTCCAAGCCCACACTTCTATAGCTTCCTCACACTTGCAATGTGGAGTTGATGGAGTGTCAATGCTACCGTAATGCTCAAAGATGGAGTGCTAGAATGTTGGAGTGAATGAGAATTTGCTTGAGAGATTGAATGTGAATGTGTAGAAGATTTCTAGAACATGAAATGAATGAATGAAGAATATTTTTGAAGGTGGGATGAAAAGAATCTTCCATTTTCTAGGTTAGTTGGTCGAAGAGGGACGTTACAATTCGACCCCAATCGGGTGTGTAATGCCTCTGCCAACTTCAGACGCAGGAATCTGTTAGGGACGACAACGTTCCACATAGATTTCTATGCATCACAAGTTCATCCCCGAAAAATATTCTCTCATTGACACACATGAAAAATGCCAAGTGGATGGAAGGTAGGTGGGTGATGTGGAATTTCGCCTTCAGATTTAATTTTCTAAGGTGGGGGTATGTGAAAGGGGAATTTTCCCAAGGGGTGCAAATTCAATCCTATACAGGTGGGTGAATGCCACCAGAGAGGTTTATTTTTTCCCCAAGTCACCTGATCTTTGTAGGCTATGCTATTTCAATATAGTCTCTTGAGCTATAAGAGAAAAAACCTACCAAACTATGACATAGTAGTTCTTAGAGTTCATGGAACCTAGGAATGTTCCATCTAGAAGTTTAGATGGATATGGGGCCCCTCCACATTAACCTATCTTAGTTGTGGTAAACTCAACACCTTTTGACTATGCCAACAATGAATACATTCTTACAAGACAAACATTTAAGAGCAGTGCAAATGTGGAAATAGGTATATCTTGCATTTTGTGTGTAGAGGGGCCAAAATGATTGTGCCACACACATTTGGGTGGGTGGGTGAATAATACTAGAGGGGTCTGTTCATTCCCTAGGTCACTTGATCCTCATAGGCCTCTATTTTAGCTAGTCTCATAAGAGTGCTAAGAGAAAAAAAATCCAAACTATAATAGAGTAGTTTTCAATGCTCGTGACACCTAGAAATGTTTTGTCTAGACCTAGAAGTGGATATGGGATCCCTCCAGATTTATCTCTCTCAATCCTAGCTATCTCCACACCATTTGACCATGCCAATAATGAATACATTCTTGCAAAAAGTGTCACTTAAGTGTAATGCGAACATGGAAACAATCATATCTTGCATTATGTGAATGGCGAGGCCAAATTGATTGCACTAATAAATAGAATTAAGTGAAGATTTTTTTTTTTGGGATGGAATTAAGAAGTATGTTAAGGAATTAATAATTGAATATGATATGTGTGATCAAAATAAAATGGTAACTCTTAAAGAAAATATTTTTTCAAACACTTCCTATTCTAGACACCACTTGGATAGATATTTATATGGATTTCATTATGTTACTTACAAATCAAGAGGTAAAAATGTAATTTTGGTTGTTGTTTACCACTTGAGAAAATATCCCCATTTATGTGAATTACCTCACCTTTACATTATTATTCTAGTTGCTTAATACTTCTTAGATTTTATCTTCAATCTCCATGGGATGCCTTGTTCTATTGTTAGTGATCATGATTTTGCTTTTACTAGAAATTTATGGAAATAATTTTAGGGGCCTACCTTGAACATGAGTTTGACTTATTATCCTTAGAATAATGGCCAAATTAATTTTGATAACAAATATATTGAGACTTCCCTTTTTTTGTGTGTTTGAGTAATAGGGACAATGGGTTTGGTGGCTACCCTGGGCAAGTGGTGGTATACTACCACTTATCATAGTTCTTAAAAAATAACCCCTTATGAGGCCCTCTAGATTACTCCCCCACCTTCCTTTGATACTTATATTACAAGTTTTTCCTAGTTTGTAATAGTTGACAATACTATAGCAATAGCGAGGAAATCTCGAATAATTTGGAATTGACAAAAATAACATGAAATAATAGGTGGATCATTATAAGATAGAAAATACCTTTGATATTGGTGATTGGTTTTTATGTCTTCAGTCATACAAGCAAATTTCATTGCAAGACAAGAAAGGTCATAATCTTGGCCCCAAATGTTATTGCCCTTACTAGGTGCTCCAATGTATTGATGAGGTTGAATACAACAACCTCCTCTAAGCTCCACCATATTTTTCAACTCTCTTGTCTCAATAAATTAATTGGGACTGCAAATTAAATTCCAATAGAGCTACTAGCATTGGTTTTGAAAAGACAATAAAATAACTATGTTTCTCTAATTTCTTCATATTTCTCTTTGTAATATTTTATTCATCTTGTAGGTTTATAAAAAAAATCATATATAACAAAACATGCTCGGTTGACTATCCAAACATAAGTGTCAATATTTACTAGCTCATTACATTACAATCCTATGCCACATTCATATTTCAATTTCCTTGACCGATAAGGTTGTAATGTATGTTAACTGATGCCAATTTTTATTGAGTCTAATGTAAATTATATGAGTGTGATTACATTCAAAGTAAGGTAATTTATATCATAAACCTATGGCTTGGTAAAATATTTACAAATTGAATTCCCTATGCTTCAACTTCCAAAACAAAGTGCATCGTTTACTATTGTGTTTTATCATTCACATGACACATGGATTCACACTCTTTTATCTAGTGTTTATGTCATTAATGAATCAAATAGATGTTTTATTATTCTATAATTATGCACTTAAGCTTATCATTATGAACCAATATCCAAGAATATAACTCATAGATAAATGACATCACACATAAAAACCAAAGAGAAACCAAAAGATTAATTGAATGAACTAGTGAATCATGAATTCTTGAAACAAGGTAAGGTCATGGATTTTTTTAACATTCATGTTATCACTATCAAATTAGACAACAAGATGCCATATTTATCATGAATATAAATTAGAAGGAATCAAATGTGTATCATCTAATAATAATTATAGAAAATATAGACAAACTTTGGTAAAATAAATTTGTATTAACTAAAAAGACATATAAGTATATAATGTTATATGTCAATAGAAGTGTAATATATATACAAGAAATCCATATAGGATTACAACAAGGCCATATAGGTGTATAATGTCACATATATCTAATATAAAAATATATGTACAAAAATTCCATATAGGCATACAAGTCATAATGTAATCATTTCCCTCTAGGGAAAGTGAAGAGTTCATGAGCCTTTGCTTGTCCAGTGGATGGAGAGGCAAGCGATGATGGTTGCTTTTGAATCTGTTGACTTGATCTCCTCTCTATTTTTTTGGAGCTCTACCTAATACAATAAAATTATACACATTAATATATAAAAATGAATTATAGAATGACATATAAGGGAACGATCACTTACCACCATCTCATAATTGCTTTGAAGCAATCATTGCCTCTCTTTATTTGTTTGAGGGGTAAGTGCACAAAATGGAGTTGTGACCCCTTGTGATAATCATCAATAAAAAATAAACTACACATGAATATCATTCAAGTTTGCACTAATAGACGTGGGACAAAACAATAAATAGAATATGAAATTTAATAATTTGGCTCAAACATCTATCGAAGGCATTGAAAATAAAACTACTATAATAACATCCACCTCCATTGTGCTAGGAATATTGGGAGCAGTATGAATAATGTCATCAATTGAAAATGAAATAATATTATTTTACCAAAATCTACCTAACATTATTTTACAAACATAATGATTAGAAATAGTTGATTTTACCTCAGTGAAATATGTATGAGCAGTTCAATTGATAGTCAAAGGCCCAACATGCACATGTTCAACATTCAATGTGAATTTTAAGATTACCATTCATATAAGGTAAAAATATTTACATTTACTATATTTACTATTTCTTTACTAATTAAATACCTATGGACTTAACATGGTCATGTAATTAGGAGTTAAAGGGCTACCAAATGTAGGGTGAACACTCTAACCTTGAAATTTTATTACAATCAATTTAGTAAATTAGTTAATCTTACTTTTAAAAATGAAATATATAGTAAATTGAATTTAACCTTATGCAAATTTACCTATTTATCAATGCCAAATGTCACATCCACAATGTCATGTGTGAACACCAATTCATCTAATATGGATCTGCTGGCTGTTGGAAGAATGAGGAGTTTTTCATTGATGTAGTTGTTGGCAACATGAGCATGAGGGATAGGCATAAGAAAATTTTGTAAGATGGTTTGATCTGGAAAAGTTGATTATGATGAAAAATGACTATATTTTTACCAGTATTTCTGGGTACAGAGCATCTAGTTTTTGGGTCGACACAGGTCTGCAAATTAACATTTCACTCTACAATTCTAGTATGTTTTTGTTGATTGTTAGAAGCATCTAATTATAAAATTACATCTTATTTTGGATTTTGTTTTGAAATATATGAATGAAAAAAATTCAGCCTAGAAAATTAGTCATTTCCTGTACAGTGCATGTGAATAGGAGATTATACACTTCTTCACAGATAGGATTTTTGTTTTACAGATATAAGGAGATGTTGACAAATGTCAATAGAGTGTGAATCCTAGATGGCATAGCATTTTGAGGTATGCATGTCCGAATGTGGGTATACAGTTGAAGAGTTTTTGTATTAGATCTTTTGCGGTGCAAACCTAATAGGTGTGAAGATATGTGAAGATTAAATAAGTATTGCTGTGTTATGTGGGAGATATTATAGGTCTGGATGCTAACTTATTTCAAATTTTTTTAAGGATTGAATCTTGGTGTGAGGCTTGTGTGGAAGAATTTGATTTGAAAAGTTATATATTGTCTATTTTGTATGTTACATCTAATTACACCGACCTAATTGATTTTATGCTTGAATTAGATATATAAGATAGATCCTTTCAGTATTTTCATTAATGAGACACATGTATGTGATGCAAATTGAGAGAATACTATTAGAGCATTGTGTTTAAGTTGTGAATGTTGAGTAGAATATCAGAGTGATGCAAATGCAGAGGAAAGCTAAGTGTTAGATCAAAATCAAATGAAATGTGTAAAGTCAATTTATTGAGCTTCATTGGAACTTTATTTCATGCATATAACAGATGTAATTGTAATAGTTCAATCTAGGCTATGAGCCACAAACTCTCTTCTATCTCTCTTTTTCTTAGTGGGAAGTGAGTCCACTTGGACAGTGAGTCCACTTAGATAGTGAGTTCACCTATAGTGAGCACTTTTGTAAATATACTATAACTGTTTATAATCTATTGTGAGTAAATCCTCACCGTGGTTTTTCCCATTTTGGGTTTTCCATGTGAAAATATTGGTGTTCATGTGTTATGTTATTTTTTGGAAAGTTTTATGCTTTATTTCATTTACTACAATTAAATCTGTGAATTGGATTGGATTTTTAAATGTTTGAATGGTTTAAAAGAATACTAATTCGCCCTCCCTCTTAGTATTCTGGGTGTTCAACAATTGGTATTAGAGCTTAGTTCCTTGGAAGGAGCTTAATCGCTTGGGGAAGATCTTTGATGTTGAACACATGGTTGTTAGAAGACTACCTACTCCTTTGGGAGAGATTCCTACTATTGGATCTATAGAAGAAGATTGCATGCTTGAAAAATATGGAGAACTCAAATTTTTCCTTGAAGATCTTGAAAGAATTGAAGGTGAAAATAGAGATCTGAAAGGAAATGTCAAAGAAGCAGATGAATGATTTAGAAAAGAGAGATCAAATCAAGAAGTTTAGAGAAATTCATAAGGAATTCAGTGAAAAATTGAAGCAAGCAAATGAAACCATCACCGGTCTAAAGGTGCAAGTTGAAGAAAAGAAAATAATTGAGGAATGTTTGAATGCAATGGGGAAAGAAAAATCTAAGGAATGTACAAGGTTTGAACAAGAAGTTGTGAATATGAGATCAAATCTAGAAAAATCAAGGAGTCATGAAGAAAAATTCAATATGAGTTCTACAAAGCTTGATGAAATTATTACAAATTAGAAAGGCTCTAAAGATAAAGAACATTTAGGATTTGAAAAGGGTGATAGTTCAAAATTAGACTAGACATCAAATGTTGAAGACAAGAAGAACAATGGAAAGTAGATCCAAAATCAAAGGAATGAAGTTAGAAGACCACCAGTTAGACAACCAAATGCACAAAGGTACCCATCTTTCAATGGTTCTTTTTATTATTACAATAGATTTGGACATAAGGAAATAAAATGTAGAAGGAAAATGAATCAGAATGTTCCACCTTTTTTTGGTCAATGTTTTACGTGCAAGAAATTTGGTCATAGAGCTAGTGAATGCAAAAGTCAAATGATGAATGGTTATAACAATGGTAGAATGGTTCAATCCTTCAAGGCTACTATTATACATGCTATGGATTTGGGCATAAATCTAATCAATGTAAATCTAGAATGAATGGAAGGAATATTGGTCAAAAGAATATTATATATGTTACAATTGCAATATGCTTGGACATATTTCCAAGTTTTGTAGAAGCAAAAATATGAAGAAGGATAATCTGGTAAAGAAAAATGAACCAATACAAAAATATTGATTCGACAAAAACAAAGGATATGGATAAGATTTGGAGAAAGAAGGAAGAGATCGAGGTTAAGGATGAATCTATACCATAAATCAAATCAATAAGTTTAGAGAAAGTCATAAGGAAGTCAGTGAACAATTGAAGCAAGCAAATGAAACCATCACCAATTTGAAGGTGCAAGTTGAAGAAACAAAAATAATTGAGGAATGTATGAATGCAATAGGGAAAGGAAAACTTGAGGAATGTACAAGGTTTGAGCAAGAAGTTGTGAATATGAGATCAGATCTAGAAAAAGAAAGGAGTCATGAAGACAAATTCAATATGAGTTCTACAAATCTTGATGAAATTATTACAAATAAGAAAGACTCTAAAGATAAAGAAGGTTTAGGATTTGAAAAGGGTGAAAGTTCAAAATCAGACTAGACATCAAATGCTGAAGACAAGAATAACAATGGAAAGTAGATCCAAAATCAAAGGAATGAAGCTAAAAGACTACCTGTCAGACAACCAAATGCACAAAGGTACCCATCTTTCAATGGTATTTTCTATTCTTACAATAGATTTGGAAATAAGGCAATAGAATGTCAAAGGAGAATGAATTAGATTATTCCACCTTTTTCTAGTCAATGTTTTACATTCAAGAAATTTGGTCGTAGAGCTAGTGAATGCATATGTCAAATGATGAATGGTTATAACAATGGTAGAACGGTAGAATGGTTCAATCTTTCAAAGACTAATATTATACATGCTATGGATTTGGGAATAAAGCTAATTAATTTAGATCTAGAATGAATGGAAGGAATATTAGCTAGAAGAATATTATATGTTACAATTGCAATATGCTTGGACATATTTCCAAGTTTTGCAGAAGCAAAAATATGAAGGATAATCTAGCAAAGAAAAATGAACTAGTGAAAAAGATGGGTTCGAAAAAAACAAAGAAAGATATGGATAAGATTTGGAGAAAGAAGGAAGAGACCAAGGTTAAGGATGAATCTATACCAACATCCAATGTAGATGTTTCCTCGGAAAACTAAGTTTAGAGCTTTGGCTTAAGGGGAGATTTAATGAACATATTTTATCCCTTGCCAAAGAAAATGGTGTTGATGCCTCAACATGAAGATATGTGATGTAGATAAACACATGTTCTTGATCTATTAATGAAGATATTGAAAAAAATGTTGAAATGAGGAAGATTGCAGAGCATTTGCAGGTGGCTATGCACATAGTGAAGGGTTTGATAGCTTTATAGTTTGAAGCATTCAATACGAAATTAGTTCAGATTCAAAGGGTTATAAAGTGATTTCACTTAGCCAAAGTCATCAATAATTTTTTTTGAGGAGCAGAGTAGCAAAGAAAGAATTTGGAGTGATCAAGGAGATTTGAGATTTGGTGCATCCAAACCCTAGTTTGACAAGTGAAAAAAAAGGTAGTTACAATTCTTGTTTGCCCTAGTTTCACAAAGAACTTTGTTTGAAAGAAATTTGAATTTATTTTGCAATGGCTACATCGAGGGTAATTGAGATTACTGAGAAACCACAAACCAAATTTAAGAAATACCCTACAAAATCCATGGAAGATGACCCATATGTGCTTTCTCACATGTTCCATATTGGGTTTTGCCAACATAAGATATAAGGATTCATATTCATGGAAAAATTGGGGAATTTTATCATATTAAGCTAGGAGATGTATGGATGAAAGAACTTACTAGAGACAACTTTTCCCTAAACCCAGAATACCAAAACCTAGTCGTAAAGAAACTTGATGTATGGAAATAGTTTTCAAACTTTTGTTTTGATCATAAATGGGTTAGGATGGAATTAAGAATAATTCATGATAAGTTTATATGGATTGACATGCCTAGAATGATAAAAAAATATGTGATTAGAGAGGTTATAGGTATATGCTCCACCAGACCTATTCCAGTGCTAAAATTGATCAAGAATGAGGTTGTAATGGAACTCACAGGTGAAAATTATGATAAGAGATTTCTAACTATAAACACCATCAGAAATCCAGCTATGAGGTATGCAACAATGTTAGTTGGTTATAAATTCTACTTCACAAATAGAGAAAAATATGTATCTACCACCACAATCAATGTGGCATATGAAATTGTGGAAAAATGAATTGATTATGATCTTTGTGAATTTTTAAGACAACAATTGATGGAGAACTTGAAACAAACCATGGAGAAGAATTATGCATTTAAGTATGGAACTTTGGTAGTGTGTTTACTCTTCTATTTCCTAAAGGAACTCCTCAAAACTAAAAGTGTGCTATGGTTGCAAGGTAGACCATTTGCTCATCAGATTGTAGACTTTATGAGAAGTATTGGTGATCTGAAGGCACAAGATGATGCTCTTGTTTCTTTTTTTTGTATTTTTCCAAAAGAGGATGCATGGAAGAGACACGATTCCTAGGAAAATGGTAGAAAAGTATTAAAATGATATCATATTGTTGGTATTTGTAGACACTTAAAAATGACCTAGGCCTGCAAGCTCTATTTTAACCACTTTCATCCTAGCATAATTATGACATTTAATTATGTCCTTGGTCCACATTCGACTATTGATTAAATAATTCATGTCCTTTTATTCTTCATGATTATTAAATAAATAAATTTTATTTATTTATTTATTTAATACATCATTAATTATCTAAGTCTTCCCCTAATTAAATAAATTTCTTAATTTATTTAATCACCATTTTTCAGTCATTTCTTCCTGATTATTAAATAAATAAGTTTTATTTATTTATTTAATATGTCACTAATTGTCATAATTAAATGAATTGATTAATTTATTTAATTAATTAATCTTATATTCTAAATTAAATAATTATCATTAATTATTTAATTGTCATAAATTATTCATCTCATTTTAAATAAATAAATTATTTAAAATGTCATCACATTCTTAATTGGGTCCATTTTGGTAAATAATCGAAAATCGATTATTTATTATTTCACAAAATCCATATTTTGAATTAATTTAATTCAAATTGGTAACTTTCCTCCAAAAATCAAGTAATCAGGCAGATTATTGATTTTTCAAATCTGATCTTCAGTCCAACTCTTATCTTCTTGATTTTTTGAATCTCACAAATCAGCCAGTCTTTATCTTCTTGATTTTTGAAAATATTTATTTTCTAATTAATTACCTCATTTATTATCCACCACTGATTCGATCTTCTTAGATGACATCTCAACCACTTGTTTAAGGATTTTTCCCTAACCTTGATTAGGGATTGTCAAATTTAATCTCGTCCTCTGATTTTAGGTCTCTGTCAAAAGTCAATCTCGTTCGTCCGTTCAAAATGACATTTTCTATAAAATGCTATTTTGCTCTCATTTTTAGATTACACACTTACACACTGACATACTTAGATATTTCATAGAGATTGTTGCATTATTGTCATATTTCATTAAGTTTTAATCATATTGTCATAGGCTTAGTCATTTTAGAAGAAAATCCTTCAAAGCTTGTGTAGGAATTCTTCAAGTATTGCTCGCATGTTCGATCTGAGGGCAACACAAATCAACAAGTTAGAAGGTGTAATGTAGATCAGCCATGGAGAATGAAAACATTGGGTGAGATTGTTCTATTTTATGTGTTTTCATTTATTGTTCCTTTGCACTTCATTATTTATTTGGATTTATGATTTCAATTCATTTGATAAACTAAACTTAAAATTAACCCTTAGATACATTGGTGAACCTGACGTTTTTGTAGAGAAATTTGTGTGTTTTCTTGTTTGTTTTCGCTGTTTTGTAGGTTTCAGCCAAGAATTCATACGAAATCCCGTCACCTTCTTTTGAGCACAGAAAAATGGGTGCATAAAATTGTTTAAAATTATTATCTAGGTTTTGTAGGTCTTGTTCTTAGCTTTCTGGAACTTCAAACGGTTTAAAATTTTGTTAAGATTTGAGAAAGTTATGGCCGTTTTAGTGATCACAGTTTTTTAAGCTTTAGCTGTTAAAACCCGAATTTTCTTTTGTTTATAACACTTGTCTTGCAGGATTTTGCAAAACATTTTCTGGGTTTTGAAGGTCTGTCTTAGCTTTCCATACATATCTATGATTTAAAATTTTGTTTAGTTTTGAGGAAGTTATCACTATTTTAGTTTGCTGTTTTCATTTAAGTTTTTTTTTACTAATCTTTGTTTACAGCGTGTGGCAGTTACATTTCGTGGGTCCAAGACTGGTGGATGAAACTCCTAACTTGTGGTCTTGCAGGTTCGAATGTCAAAGAATCACTACTAAAACATTGTGTCTGTATTTTTCTTAGATTAGTACACACTTACTTTCAGTGCAATTAAAAAGAACAATGTCTTCTAATTTGCATGATTGTGTTTGCAAAATGGTAGGTGAGTATGCTCTCACCTTGTGAAAACTCGGTGATCAGAAAACCAAACCCATTTTTATATGTTATTACCTTCACGACTTAGTAATCGAAGTATCCTCTCCCCTTGCGCTTTCAGGCGATCCTAGGTGTAAGAGAAACAATTATTAACTCTAGAACTTGGGCTTGTTCTGGTGGGAAAAAATACTCACTCCAAGACAACTTAGACTAGTAGCACCCTGACACCGAGGGACTTCTAGCTGGTATATAAAAGTGGATTCTCGGGGAAAACTTAAGAATCATGCATGTGGTTCCGACGAGATGGATCCGAAAGGGGAATCTCGCCGCATGGATCATGCTCTACGAACAGAATGTCCGTATTAAAAATCTTTTGTCTTAGTGTCCAACTGTTCTTTGGTCGTTGCTTGATATAGTGCAGGGTACAATATCATGCCCGAAGACACTCACTACTGATCCCCTTGAGTAGAGATAACAATTCTTGGGAAGTCATTACCCAAAGAATCTGAATTTGGTGTGCTCGAATGACGTTAATGAGCCATGGAGGGGAGCCAATGCCACCAAAATTCTAAGCTATCCACTCTCGAGAAGGAAAGGTGTTTATCACCAATCCGGGGTATAAAGGTGGGCTATATCAAGTATACAAACCCTTGGCCTATTGGCCTTTTAGGAAGATACACGATTCCTAGGAAAATGGTAGAAAAGTATTAAAATGATATCATATTTTTGGTATCAACAGATGAGTGCATCATGGAAGCAATAGAAACAAGGATAGTGTGGATCCTTGCATTGGGATATGAGATCAATGAACAAGAAATTACTAGTTTTGTTGATATTTTGTTGAAAATTCTAAAAGATACCACTAAATCAAGGTATGAAACATATGAAGAAAAATATATGGAGGTGCATATGGAATAGAGAAAACCATAGATAAAGAAGAAGGTTGAGAAGATGGTTGACAAGTTTGTAGAGGATATGGGCTTCACAAAGGAGCAAGTGGAGTAGGCAAGAGCAATGGCTAAGGTAGAATCAAGTGCTATAAGAGGATCTAGAACCATAAGAATATCTAGTAGGACAACTACCACCCCTTCTGCTATTCCAAAGTCCTCTGGGACTAGGAATCCTATTGGAGAAAAGAGAAAAACCACTGATAATCCTATGGTAAAGGAGAAACCCTCTTTGGTTGTGTAGACTACAAGGCCTAGAAAGAAAAATATTGCTACAGTAACACCACCTACCGTTCCTACAAAGAAGAGACAAAAGCAAAAAGTAGTAAGAGAGAATAATGTAAGTGTAAATGTAGTAGAAGAAGAAGTGGAGGAAGAAGGACCCCAGTTGGTTTAAAAGAGGAAAGAAGGAGCTTCATAGAGTGAAGAAGGTTCTAAAAGGAAGAAAGTGGATATAGTGGATACAATTGAGGAAGAAGAAATTGAGAAAGAGAAGAAATAATTTGTGATCCACTTGTGAAGAAAGAAGGGAAAAGCTTCCAAGAAAGGGTCTCAAGAAAAGAAGAGCAAAGTAGAAACAAAGAAGATTCTAGATGAAATGAAGAAGCAAAAGCAAACACCTTAGGTAAGACTCGTAGTCCCATGAAGGTAGATGCACTTGTTAATGGAATGATACAACACGATATGCTTGTAGAAGCTAAAGCTTTGTATAATGAATTAGATGAGGTGGATATGGCCACCATTGTTAAGGAAATCATTAAGTACATTATTGTTTTAGAGGTTGATATGAGAAATATTGAGAATAAAATTCCTACGAAGCTATAGAATGTCTTGGTAAAGAGAAGATAAGAAGTAATTGAAGAAGAAGGAAAGATAAAAGAATATGCTTTAGAGAAGATTGGTGCTCCTATGTCTGAGGAAAATAGAGCCACATTGGTTGAGTTATACAACATAGAATTCAGAGTGAAGCAAAGGGTAACTACCCTTATGGGTAGAGATAAGAATGAGTTTGAAAGTCTACAAAAGGAGATAGTTGACAAGATTGCAGAAATTGCACATAAATATGGTATGGATTCTAAAGATACTACTTCGAAAGTCATGACAAGAGAAGAAGCACATGATATTGATGCTCAACATGAGCATGCAATAGATGAAGTGCATATCCAAGACAATGCCCCTTCAGAAGTGGAAGAAATAGCAGAAGATAATATTACAAGATGGTTTGATCTAGTAAAGTTGATTATGATGAAAAATGACTAGAAGTGTTTTTACTAGTGTTTCTAGGTACAAATAATTCAATTTTTGGGTCCGCATTGATATGTGAATTAACATTTCGCTTTGCAGTTCTAGTATTTTTTTTGGTTGTTAGAAGCATCTAATTCTTGAATTCCATCTTGTTTTGGATTTTGGTTTGAAATATATGAATGAAAAAAGTTTATCTTGACAAATTACAGTCATTTCTTGTACAGTGCATGCGAGTAGGAGAGTCCACACTTCTCCGTGAATAGGATTATGGTTTTATTGATTTAAGGAGATGTTGAAAAATGTCAATAGAGTGTAGATTCTAGATGGCATAATATTTGAGGTATGTATGTCTGAATATGGGTATACAGTTGAATATTTTTTGTATTAGGTCTTCTACAGTGCTGACCTAATAGGTGTGAAGATATGCGAAGATTAAATTTAAGTATTACAATGTTATGTGGGAGCTATTATAGGTCTACGCTGACCTATTTCAATTTTTTTTAAGGATTGAATCTTGGTGCAAGGCGTGTGTGGAAGGATTTGAGTCGACATCTTATATATTGTCTATTTTGTATGTTACATCTAATTAGGCCAACCTAATTGATGTTATGCTTGAAGTGAATATATAAGTTAGATCCTTTTCAATGTTTTGATGAATGAGAGACATGTATGTGATACAAATTGAGTGAATGTTATCAGAGCATTGTGAATTTAAGTTGTGAATGTTGAGTAGAATATCAGAGTGATGCGAATGAAAAGGAAAGTAGAGTGTTAGATCAGAATTAGATGAAGTGTGTAAAGTCAGTTTATTGAGCTTCATTGGAATTTTATTTCATGCATATGAAAAATTCAATTGTAACAATTCAATCTAGCCTATGAGCCACAAACTCTTCTATCTCTCTTTTTCTTAGTGGGCAGTGAGTCCACTTGGACAGTGAGTCCATCTACAGTGAGCACTTTTGTAAATATAATATAACCGATTATAATATATTGTGAGCTAATCCTCACCATGGTTTTTCCCATTTTTTGGGTTTCCATGTAAACTTCCGGTGTTCATGTGTTATGTGATGTTGTTGAATGTTTCATGCTTTATTTCATTTACTGCAATTGAATCTACTACGTGGATTGGATGCTTAAATATTTGAATGGTTTAAAAGAATACTAATTCACCCCCTCTCTCAGTATTTTGGGTGTTCAACACTAGCCACATGCATCCTGAGCATCCTCAAACCCATAATCATACATAGACCCATAATTTTGTTAAATGTGAGGTGAATGTTGAGATTTGGGAGCCTCTCTCTCATCACCTTGTGTTGAAGGAATAATGTGTTGTAACAAGGTTTGAGTGAGAGAGATGATATGCTCTAAGATCTTGTTGTCACATAAAACTGTACCGACTAAATAAGAGTTCAGTGTTCCAATGACACAATGCAAATGACCTCAAGGTGTGGGACCTTGCAAATTGAGGTCAAGTCTCTGGAGAAGGCCAACTTCCTTTTCCAAACTAAGTGCAAATGTGTTGGTCTAACCCATCACATGAAAAACCTATTACTATTCGACTTTAATAGATCATAGAGAAAATAGATAGAAGACATGAAACGTAAAAGAAGGTGATGCACCGAATTTAGAGTTTTGTTTCTTCTTGCTTCAAAACAACATAATACATCAAAGGAACAACTAGAACACATGTTCAGATATGAACGTAAATGAATTTTACTCAACATACAAGAGGAAATGGTGATAATAGCTAAATTTTATTGCCATAAAGCTTAGAAGTAATCTTTAGAATGACATAATACAAAAACTATAGGTTTGCAAAACAAAAATCCCAGAGGAGCCAAAGGAAGAATCCTTCAAAAAGATATAAGTATTGCATTTATATTTTAGGCATAATTGATGTTTGAATTCAAATTCCTAACCCTAACCTAACTAGGGTTATAGAAAGATGAATTCTAATTAGGTTAAAATGATCTGAATTGCTCCCATTACAGAGCAACATAACTAGCCATAAAGGCTTCAAGTCGAACAAGCCCCAAAATGGTGACTCACATGAATGCAGGGATGGGCTCCCATGAAATCGAAACAAAAATATCAAACAAACATACCCTAATAAGAGAAAAATAAGTCTATAACACATCAAGGAGTAATAGCACCATCCAATTTTTTAAAAGTAACATTGAAAAGGTGTAAAAAATTGGGCCATAGTCGATCAAATCGTATTTGATAGTTGATAATATCGTTGAGACATTACTTCTACAAAATATGCCACAAATCAAAGAAATTGACTATTGAAGTTTGACTATTGGCCGTCATATTGGAGATGGACAACTGAGATAAGGTCCCCAATGAAATTTTAAAATGTGACTATTGATTGTAATGAGAATCAAGATCAATAGGTATTGTGTAACCTTAATACATTGTTCCTTCCTTTAAGAGAACAAGACAAAAATCTGTGATGCACTAGAGACAAGTGATGTAATGAAAATATGCCACCTATCCATGTTGAGGATGTGTGTCACATGATTAGTCCATCTCGTATTGGACCTAGGTGGACCCACCATAGTTTAGAACAAAACTGTGATGCACGAGTAACACAATAGTTGTCAGATCAAAATTCTTTTCATCTAGACCATTGGAGTTTTCATTGCACATGCTAGACCATCATAGAAAGTATTTGATCGACATAATTCACAACATCGGTGTGAATGATGCACGTGATGACCGTTAGATCCTCTTAAATTAAATTTGAACATTGATACACACACAGCAAAAAAATCCTTGGGCCCACCATGAAACCTATCGCCTACCCACTCCCCTGCTAGGCTCAACTCAAGACCCACCATATCACCACATGATAGTGAGCAACTACCACCTGTCCACGTTGATGTCATAAGATCCACTAGTAGAGTCTGTCACCAAACTAGTCCCACTTGACACATGTCCCTAGCCTGCTATCTCTCAAGGCTAAAAGAGGACCCACCATACATGTCGTGGGCATCATCTGATCTACCAAGTTTGATTGTAGCCATTGATCAAACTTCATCACTTATCGCTAAAGGCTTGACTGGTGCAAAATACAAATCATGATGCATTGAAGGCTAGCGATGACCATTGGATCACCATCTTTAGATCTGGGCCATTAGTTGCTTGGTCATCACACATCGTGGAAAGGTATTTGCTATTTGAGAGTGAAACTGTGATGCACTAGACCCCAATGATAATGATTGAATCTTTATCATTCATCACTCATTGTCAATCTTTGACCATCACACATCGTGCGAATGACCCCACTCATTGAGAATGCAAACACAATGTAAAGGAGCAAAGCGATGGAACCAGACTAAGACGCATGGTAGTCACTTGCTAGGCTGCATGGTTTTTAATTAGAATATTTTAATGGCATGAGCTGGCGGGAAATGACTGAGATTAAATCAAAATCTTTTCACATCAACCGTTGGATTGAAGGGCCCACCACCTTCTTGAATTAAATCCAAAATAAAGCACATGCCTCACCTTATGACTTAAAAGGGGGACATGCCTAGGCAAATATCATGATTTAATTTTTTAACAACGAAAGGGAAAAGGTATGATTTAATCAACAAAATGAGAGGTTTTGAAACCATGTCGATGGTAAAAAAGGTTTAAAAATTGACCAAAAGGCCGATAAACTTTAGACTTAGTTAAATTTCATGAAGTTGCATGAGTACATGCAGAAAAATGGATCAAGGGTCTGGTTGAACAAATGATCACCTAGGCACAAGGTTGTAAGTTAAATGACTAGAAACCGGCCATAAGAGGTCAACAAAAAAATATAATAAAAGTGTTCCCCAAGACCAATGGATTTAGGGTTTAAGCATATGAGGGTTTTAGGAGCCCTAACCTGCAGATTCAAAACCATAAATTGGATACAATTTGAGGAATTTCTAAACCTCAAAGACCCAAATTCATCTAAAATAAACATGGATTTCAACATGATGCACACATATGATCTCTTTGATCTTATATACATGATGTGCATCCAAGGGTGGCATAAAATATGTCAACAGGTTTCTACCTCAACACTCGCCTTCACAATGAAAGGGATTGTAACATGCTCAATTTTCGGCCTAGCAAGGGTTCTCCATGCCTAGTCTTGAGAACAATGTGCCCCCTCTTTATCCTAGGTAGACTACCCTTGAACTCACACATGTCAAATTATTTTGGGATCTCATTGAAGATAAAATCACAAGTGTTTCATCAAAAAATACTACGGGAGCTCCTTTTTGTTGCATGGAGAATGGTATAAATGGTCCACCACCTGTCTCAAAAATTATTCTTTATCCCTTTGTGTTGGCACAAATGGATAGGGAATCTCTTGCAACTACCATGTAGGGGTGCATTAGTTCATGGGTCAATGAACAATGTACACAAATTGGATTTCAATATTTTTTCTTTTACTTGTTGGTAGGATAATTTGGTGGCATAATATTTTCATGCTTCATCCCTCTTGTTTGACCAAATGTTAATTCTTCCACTCATGAAATCTATGTGAGAAATGATATATTCCAATGAAGTGGCAAGGGTAGACTGATGGGAAGTAGTTTCACTTGGATTTCTCAACTTTTCAATTAATTTTTGAAGTTATTTTTTATTTTTTTTCTATTTTCCCTAGGATGTTTTCTTGCATCTTAAGAGAATCAAGGAATTGTTGGAGGATTTTCCTGTGGTTGTTCTTCACTCCTAGGGTTTTCATGAATTGGTGGGGAATTTTCAATTCCTAAAAATTAAGTAAATTTAATCAAAAAAATTAAGTAAATTTAATCAAAAAAATTCTCTCTTGCTATTTAATTGAATTTTTCACTAAAAAACTAACAAACCCCACCTCCTCGACCTCATAGACATTGTGGTAGCATTTTGGGGGTGACTTGATCAAATCCAAAATGCGTGCATTCTTTCCTTGGCTTGTTGTCTACTATAAAGTGTTGAGAGGCCAAGTTCAAATGAGCTCAACCTCTACACAATTTTCTTTTTATCTAAAAAAAACACGTGTGTTATAACATGTTTGTGTTATGTCCTAGATGGACCAAAAAGTGGTTGTGGCCAGTTTTTTGTCCCTCATATTTCTACACATGCCCTTGGGACAAAGTAAGTATGAAAAATCAATGTTGGAGAGGTTTAATATGATAGATTGTAGACCATTGTGTGTTCCTATTATGATGGGGACAAAGTTATCTATTGAGAAGTGTCCAATTTAATCTAGTGAGATAAACGATATGAGAAGAGTACCTTATGCTAGTGTAGTTAGGAGTTTGATGTATGGTATAGTTTGCATAAGACTAGACAAATTCCTAGGAATTAGGAGTCCTTAGTTGATTTATGGCTAATCTTGGATGAGTACATCCAGATACAGTGAAGCGACTATTTAGGTATTTGTAGGATACCTTTGTGTATTCCTTATGTTATCATGGTTATCATATAGGGGACATATATTCTGTTTATATTTGTGGATTTGTGGATTTATATTGAATTAGAGATAATGAGAATAGAAAATACACTAATGGATATGTTTTCACTATGTTTGGTGGTGCAATTAGTTGGATGCATAAGAAACATGTTGTGGTTGCTTTGTCCACTATAGAAGTAGAGTAAATATTAGAAAATCATGCTTGTAAGGAATCTGTTTGTATTAAGAGACTGTGTTTAGATGTTGGGTTAGATAAAAGAGTCATTATGGTTCATTATGATGGTCAAAGTGCCAAATTTTTGGTAAACAACCCAACCTTTCATGCGAAGATGAATTATATTGATGTCCAATATCATTTTGTTTGAGATATAGTAGAGGATGAGAGGGTGATGTTAGTAAAAGTGACACTTCAAAGAATGCTATTAATACTTTAACAAAGTCAATGAGCACAAAGAAATTTAGGTGGTGCTATGAATCTATGGGCCTCTCGATCCCTAGTACTTGGATAATGGTGTTGATACTCCATTTTACCTTGCACTTGGTGTTTGAAAAGTGGGATAATATTGAGAAATGTGTCTCAACTTTTCCCCTAATGTTAAGATTACCAAAAGTGCGATTTTCAAATATAAAATGAAAAACTCATTTTTTGGGCTATAGAGTTGGTTTTTGAAAAAAATAATTTTTTTTTGATTGTTCGACACCACCCATAGTTGTGTAGATCTCTTTGAGTACTTAATTTTTTTTAAAAAGGGCCCTATCGACCCTTTGGATCAAAAGATATGGCTTTCAAAAGTTTGCATAAGAAATATAAATAGTTGTTGGACACATAAAAGAGTTGTAAAGGGAAGTTACACCTATTGACTAGCTTATGATGCATCATAAGACATCTTTGATTGGGGGATAATCTAGGCACCACTTTTGGACGGTTTTATCTCATGGATTTATAATTACCATTTTATGGTTTTAGGTGTTGTAGATCTCCTATATATTAGGTGCTTGAGATGAAGGTTGTGTGTATAATTTTATAGATATTGTTAAGTTGTAAGAATTTTTTGAGATCCTTGGTTCGTTATACTCTTGTATGCATTTTTGTACAAGTGTATTGTAATCATGGTTTAATAAATAATATATTGAGACACTTTGGAGTGTGGTCTCTCCAAAGGGTTTTCCCCATGTACATGCGCACTATGGTATATATTGGTTATTTTATGTTTAAATGTGTTCCTAATTTCTATAATTATTAAAAGATTAAAATTTGCACAACCCTATCCTCAAAATATTAGTTTTGGAAGTGCTTCCACACACTCTACTTCCTTTCAAAATGTTGAGCATCATTTTCCATCTCTTTTGAATGTAATGGAGGCTATTTTTTTGGAGAAATGATAATGATACACAATGGACCTACATATGCTACCCAAGACACATGAATTAGGATGATTGTATTTCTTATTATAGTTTGTATTTTCACATATGTAATTGAATAAATTATAATATTGGTTATTCCACCTCACATATTGAATTATATTTAATCTCTTAGTTTGAGACTATTTTTATACACCTTAGCTATTTAGCTATAACATTTTAGTTAGAAACATACTCCACATGACAAGTTACATCACTTCAAAAAAGTCAAGATTGAGCGATGCTTGTTAGATGATCCTTGTCTAAGTTATTCTATAAATACTTATGTGTTTTTAAACCTATTGTAAGTCTTATTGAATAGTAATATTGATTTAGTTTGATTCACATACAATACTCTCTAATTATTTTGGATAAAGTGTTTTAGCAAGTTAACATATTACAAACTAGTTTTGTACCTTCTAATTGTAGAGGTTCCCCTTAGATACTTTTTTTCTATTGAATTCCATATCATAAATGAAGAATTTCCCAAAGGAACACAACAAGACAAATTATATACAATTGATCATCTAAGAAAAAACCATAAATGTTCATGCAAGAATATGTAGATCAAAATCAAAGAAATTTTATAAAATATTATCAATATACAAAACCAATGATTTATTGCTTCCCAAGTACAGTAAATTTACGTTGAAAGTGAAGTTGCTAAAGATTGGAGCTATTTTGAAATTTTATAAAAGATTACCAATATACAAAATCAATGATTTATTGCTTCCCAAGTACATTAAATTTATGTTGAAAGTGAAGTTGCTAAAGATTGGAGCTCTAAATCTTCTCACATATTTTTTCAACTATAATTTTTTACTTTAAAGAAATACAAATTAAGCATCTAATTTATTCTATAAATTAGACTTTTAAGCTTGTTACATAGGATCGAAAATAATTTATTTTACAACTTAGTATTTCGCTAATAATCTAGTCTTTTAAATATGGCATTATAAAACCAAATATAACTATACATTTTTTGGAATTCTTAATAAAGATGTTGTGGCTATCTTATTTTCTCTTCATCTAAATTGATCATGATTGGTTTGAACGTTAACATGTTTAATTGATTGCCTCTTACTTTTTTGTTAACTAGTTTTTATTAAGAAAATCTTGAAGATATTTGAATTTTCTATAATATTAAATTAAAAGGTCTATCTATTCTTCAACATTGCCTCTTCATTTTTGTTTTCATTTTCCATTTTCATCATAACCATTTTAGTTTTTAGGATTAGAATAGGAGTTGACCTACTTTAGAGGTTATCCTAGGTTTCAAGGATTGAGACTTCCACTTCCTTGGAGGGGGGATTGTATGGTTCCAAAATCATGCATTAATTCCCACTGATAGTTTCCATTTGAACCTTAGTTATTCCATCATTTTTCACTTTAAACTAATGTTTTTGATATGGACTAGGATGAATCTACCACTAACAAATTGATTAGTTGATCCCAATAAGGTGGTTGTGATAGTGACATAAGTGTCATTAAAAAAAATTGTTCATACTTCTAAAGATGTTTCTAACAAGTTATGTCATTTCATAAAATGATTTTTCTAGCAACACATTGCTTTAATATAATATAACATACACTAGGTAAGTGATGTAATGTTATAAATTTAATTTCATATAATTTCACAAACTCATCAATACTATTAGTTGAAATATATCCTCTAAGAGTCTAACTAACTAAAATTCCAAGGGAAGTACATATGTTTGTCGCCAAAAATAAAATGTGTTAGGTTTTTCATATAAGAATGAAACCCTAATGTGCATTGCCTTGTGTAGATGCCAATGCTTGAATTTGTTATAGAACCGATTTCCTTAGTTTAGAATATTGTCTCTACGGACTTTGGCCTTCATCAATATGTAGAATCTCGATGTCTTGCTCTCTTCCTACAAGAGATGTTTGACCTTCATTGATGATTTTATAGAGGCATGCATACAAGAGGGGATCATACTAGATTTATTACTTCCTATTTTTATTTCACTTCAACAGGAGGAGGCTACTTATCTAACTTCTAAGTTAACTTTGTAGATCTACAAGGCATCATAGACCTAGTGAACCCAATGGATTAATTTTCATCACACACTTTTTTGTAGCCTTTAATATCAAGAATGCTATCTAATACCTTCGCGGATCATGTTTGGAACATTATTTCCTTTGTTGCATTGTTCACTGTTTTTTTAGTACTTTTCTTATGATATGCCCTAGCATTTCCCATCTTCTCTTCTGTTAATTGTATCTCTTCTAGTCCTATGGATCAAATTTGGGCTTCGATGTACATTAATATATAAATTTAAATTAAATTAAATTAAATTATGATAGAGAATGATACTTCTAAAAAATTCCACAACTAGGGCTCCTTTGAATTGGGATTCATTTAAGGTCTTCTCCTATAAAATTTTTAGATGAAAGAAAATACAAATTATATTTGTGACCTATAGAGGGAGGTCTCTATGAACTTTTGCTTTTCCCACGAAGAATGTATTAAGCATGTTCAATTGAATTACAAATTTAAATTCTAAAATAAATATTATTTAATTTTAAATAATATTTTTTAAAAATTATGATTAAAAATTTAAATATTAAAAGAAATTCCACTCTTATCACTGTATGGATATCCAACAATATACCAAAATATTAATATTGTATAAATCTGAGATACAAAGATAGATAAAAATTCAGAAATACAAAATGTACCAGAGTTCATGCCCGAAAACAAATAAAAAAAAATTCTCCTGTTTTTTTTTTGGTTAGGTAGCTATCCTGTGGACTTGTAGGTCCACAATTTACCATAAAACCTGTCTCACGCCACTAAATCATTGTCTCACCCCGGTAAACCATTTTTAGCTGCCAAATTTCAGGCGCTCAGAAAATCTGTGAAACAACTGTCCAAATCAAATCCGGTTTCCTACGCATCCTTATCCACGCTGTCTGATTTATTTTCTTCTCTGCGTTCAGCTCTACGCCCTACTGTGGAATTGCAGGCATAAAGCTGGGATTAGAATCTGTCCTACCATATATGAGTCCTTCACTTAACGGGGATGCATTGCTCAGAGGGGTAATTTCGCTTCTGCAGGCGTTTGGATTCTAAACGACACTGGAGTGTAATTCGTATGAATAATTTTTATTTTATGCTAGTGATTCATATTTTGTTTACTTCTACCAGAGAGAATAAACCAGAATTATTTCTGTTTGCAGGTACATATTATCAGGATGCCACAGCAGTTCGAGTATTTTGTTCAATCTAAGAAGAGGTTGGTGCAGATCCTTGGAGTTGCTGAAACTGACAAACTTGTTGCAGAGGGTCTTATGTCGACTACTACCTCACTCCGATCTCACTGAGATCCATTCAGTATAGATTACTGGAATACACACAGTTTACAGTCTCGGAGTATGAGAAAATTCTCAGGGTAAATTTCTTTTTCTTTTTATAAGGCTAGGCTGTGACTGTTATTACAATTCTCAAGAGAATGAAGCAAGTTTATTTAAATTATCCCAAGGATAAGGAAAAAAGTTAACTGGATTTCCATTGTTTTTATATTACCTACAGCGCAAGCTTCTGTCACAGGGGATGCATAAGAAAAAAAAACATATGAGCCCCGGAAACGACTTATAACCGCGGTTAGGTTAAGAGTGTAAACTGCGGTTCTCGTAACGAAATTTAGATAAAGCTTCCTTTGATCTTCTATTATCTTTACTGCAAAAGAGAAGGGCACGACTTGACGTGGGTTCGAATAGCACTATGTAAACATTCAACATTCTTTTACAGTGCTCAAATGTAAACGCTGCTGTGAAATTTCAGGAATGTGTGAAATGTTGATGGTTTTTTCTTAAAAATCTTGTTTTAATTTCTTTTATATTTGTTTCTGGTCACTTATTTTTCCTGAAATACACATTGTGCTTGCGTTGTTAAAACTACAGTAGAGTCGATCTGCCAAGGTTTTTCTCCGAATTATTATTGCGAAAGTTTTAGTTTAACTTAAAATGGTGTGAAATTCGTCGAGCCAGAGATCCGCTGTCTTTGTTCGTCAATTCGTCATGAGCCTGCAGAGGTTTGAACCGGTGCCGAGAGGGATTGCTAAAGTTGCTAGGGTTAAGGCTAAATCGGACGGTGGAAAATTTCTGGTGGATTAGTCTAACATGTTGCGCTGTTGGAGTTGGAATCAGCCGGCAGAACATGCGGGAAAAAAATCCCCCAAATTGTCTTTCGATTCTTGCTTTATGTATGTAATATTGCCTGCGGTGCATTTCATCGAAATTTTGGGAAACTTGGCTTGATTTTTTAATCGAGCGTTTGGATGCTTTCTGTTTATCGTATTATATTTGATTATTCTAAGGAAGCTGCTTGGTTACAATCATGTGGTTTTGGCTTTATTAAATTGGTTATTTCTGAGCTGACAATGGCCATGAGCTATGACATTGATTATAATATGGTGCTGCTATGTTGCAAATCGCATCTAGATTGTCATGAAATATTGTTTGGTTTATGTATTGTTGATATTTCTGGTTTGAAATTGTGTGTGGTTTTTAGCATCGAAGTTTATGTATTGCTGAGATTTCTGGTTTCAAACTCCATGATCCATCATCAGATTAATGCAGCAAGAGAAAAAGAGTGGATTGAACTTATTTATATTGTATGGTTGTTAACTTATTTATATGATCCAACTGTGAATTAGGCTTCCAAGTTGTTTCGTAATTGATGGTTACTTTGGTTTTTGGTGTTTCTTGGTTTCTTACAGTTTGTACCGAGGCAGCAAAATGGGTTTGAAATGGGTTTGAAATGGTAAGTGGAGGATTGCAATAGTTGTTTTGGTTTGTGCAGATTTGAAGGTGGCCTGCAGTTATTCTTAAGCGAGTTGGGGGCGATTTAGATTTGTTTCCATAAATTTATTGAACTATTCTAATAATCTAAGTGTTGCATATAAGGGGGAAATAAAACTAATTTTTTTTTTATTGAGACAAATGTGTATTTTTATGTTATCAAAGAGAAGAAAGTGCAATTGATATAATTATGACACATGTATGGAAATAAAAGTAGACTTTTTTTTGCTCAATTTGAGATTCTTCAATTACGTTTGGTCACTTTTATTCATCTTTAAATGAATTGAAATGTATTTAAACAAAGTTTGGGCAATGAAACATATTCTATAGCAATTGGAGAGCACTAAATGGATGACAATGGATATGATTTAAAACCTTCAATGCATTGAAAAGATGAATTAATGGTCATTTTGGTAACCAAAAAAATAAAATCTAGACAAATAAAATAAAATAAACAATGTAAAATATTTTATTTGACATTGAAAGTAAAATTTGCAAAGTGCAAATAAATTGGAACTATTTTTATGTACAAGTCTATGAATTTCTCTATTTGATAGGGTAAAAAATGTTAATTTTGGATCACTGTATATTGGCACTAAATTTTAAAATCATTAGAGGTGATGAATAGTACAATTCCTTCCAACATCAAGAATTTGTGAAATGTTTTGGAATGCATCTATCAAATTGGATTAAATTTTTAGGTAGTTATAAAATTCATTTACTACTAACATGATTGCTTGCATAAAATATTAGGACTTCAAAATTCCATATTTATAGGCTTTAACATTGATCAATCATGTCACTTGCAACTCAAATTTCTCATCTACTCAAGTTGTTTTACGGACCTTTAAAGTCTACTATGTTGTTGATATGTTGAAAGACAATAACAAATAGATCTCACACCTATAATGTGTCTTTAAATCAATTGCATTGATGTTCCTTTTATTATAATAAGATTGTGCTTAGAATGAAAGGAAAGCTATACTGTTTTGAGAGATCCGTTAGGAATGTGGTGGTTCTTGTTAGGCTTCTACCCCTTGATCTTGCCTAAAACATCTTTTTTTTCAAGCAGGAATCCTTCTATCTAAGATGGTTGGACAAGTAGCTATTCTCAAGATGGTTGGACAAGTAGCTATCCTCATATGTTGTGTACGCATCATTTAACTTTCTATTCCAAACAAAATTAAAGTTGTTATAGAACATTCTTCCAATTGATTATAAAAATAAATATACAATCATATTTCAAATAGCTCCTTTAGACATACTTTCTTATCATTATTAATTTAATCTGTAAAATACTATTAAATCTAAAAAATAATATTCTATACACAAATTTTTTTTACAATCTAATACATCATACTTTAAATATCTTTATATACAAAAATATAGAAAATAAAAATATACATTTTCTATGCAAAATTAAATAATACTTTCTAACATATTGACTCAGAAATATTTTTCTTCTAGAGTGATCCTTGCTTCTCCTTCTATGCAAGTGCTAGTTATAGTGATTCTGACAATGAATATCAGCAGAACATCCAACTAATTAAAATGGACTGTGAAAATAAGCATATTTATAATTAATTGATTAAGTGAAACCAAACACACGTCTCCTTTGGTAAGCTTTAATCAGTGTGAGACAGAGAGGAGATGAATTAAGGTTTCCATTTGATGTTGAGGAAGGCGAGTGGATACAACTATGCTTCCTCCTCCATCTTTTGCAGCAAAGAAAGTCAAAACTCCATTTTCATTCATGGCTGCAGCCTGCACATTCAATGGCCTTCCCCACCCATGGTCAATCTCATAAACTGGAAACCAGTGAGAACTTACCACATTACAAATACAAAGCCCTGCAAATTCATGAAACAGAGGCACAAAACCGCTATCAGGAGATTCCAACCAATCTACCATATTATTAATCTGTTCTTCGGTGGTACAGGAATTGACGAGCTCCTGTATGAGGCTCGCAGCAAAGCAGAGATCGTTTGCAATCAAAGTTTTTGCTGTTGTACGCACAATACCCAGAGACAAGCAATTGCCAAAATAAGCCTTAGGCAATGGTGGCTTTACACGGCCTCTGCAATCGGCCAGAAGTGAGAATACGACTGTTTCTTCATCAGCCACTTCGCGAGCCCTCGTTAGGCATCTCCAAAACTGTGCTGTTACTGCAATGAAGGAGCTCGAAGCCCCACTCTGCTGTTTCAGGTCTCTGATCATCTTTTCTGTAAAGCAGAAGGTTGAGTATCTGGGTTCTGTACTGTGCCCCAGCCATTTTTTTATACCCACTTCATGCTCCAATGCTTGTTCACTACTTTTTTCTGAGTCTCGCTGTAGGTCGTCTGGTAAGAACTTGTAAATCTCAGCTCCTGGGATCCCATTGATTACTACTTCATGGGGTTTGTATGAAATGGATATGGGTTTCTTGTTTTCTAGTTTGAAGACTGTTCTACTGTGCAGGGGAGGATTCGAGACCGGGAGGCCTCTGCTACACTCTGCCCATGATTTAATGAAATGCCAAAACGAGTTTCCATCTGCTATAACATGTTGAAGGGTGGTTCCAATACATATTCCCCCTTCCTCAAAAGATGTAACCTACAATGCCCATTTTTCTTAAAATTGAGATTAATGTTTCTTGAGAACAGATGTGAAAATATCAATTGAGATAACTGCCCATATTAGTATTAATGTGAGAAAAATAAAAATAAGAGGCTTAGATATTATTATAAATAGTATTTGCATTTAAAGGAGGTTCAAGGCTTGCATATGGATGTCATGTGCTACAAATTTTAGTTGTATGTGATTAGATTAAACAATTAATATTAAGTGCTAAATAATGGAATGAAATAAACTTAGACAAATCTAGATGTTTTCTTTAAGGAAATTTAGTATGATGTGATTTTGAAATATTTGCGTGTACATTTAAAACACAAAGCAATGCAAATGAAAAGAAAGTTGCCACCAAATTGACAAAAAACATTGCAAATGAAAATAGAATGTTCCCTCCAACTGAAAAATTAATATTTATCTGGATTTTACCTGATATTTTAGAGGCTTTTACCATTAAATTGCAGTTGGTTTACCATTAAACAACAGATAAAACTTGTTTTCCAACGACTCAACAGTGGTTTGCAGGCGTGTTCAGGCTCAAATCTCACACTATATGTAGTCTATCAGATAAAAATACAATTTTTTTATTGATAGCAATCTTTACTATGATTTGGGGATGCCATAATCTATGATCACTGGAAAAGAATATGACAGACAGGAGAAATACTTGCTCCCAAGATTGTACATGCTTAGGTATCATGGGAGGCTTGAGAATCTATTTTCATGGAAGGGGCTCCCATGAAGCAAAAATAATTGTGCTACAGGATTAAATAAAATCTTTTCCTAAAAAATAGCTGCCCCTACGTTTTAGGACCACAGATTTGAGCAGGTGAAATTGAGGTGGGAGACTCAAATTGCCCCTACAGCTTAAGAACTTTTTCTCCCATTTATCAATCATCTGAAATTTTAAATTCCTTTAGAAAAAAGAAGAAGAGAAAATTAATTTTATTTATTAATTTTTATCAAAATATTGCAGTTAATTTCTTAAATTTTGAAGTTTAAACTTATAATTGAACTGCACTATTAAATTCATGGGATCATCAGCAAAAAAACTCCTACAAAATTTCAACAGCACCAGTTAAAATTTTTTAGGAAGCCTCCTCCATAGAATCTTACCCTTAGAGTGTGAAAATCAAATTTACCTTTCATATTAAAAAATGAATCACCAGAAAAACTACTTAAAACAAAACAAATAGAGAAGTAAACAGAAAAATATGAAAAAAAACCAACAAAACAAGTAGAGAAGTAAACAGAAGAATATGAAAAGAACCAACGCACCAGTAAGAATCCAGAAAACACTAAGATCTGTGCTTGGGTCTTAAATTCCCCTAAAAACTTTAAATTCCTATTATTTTTTACACTTTGAAATTTTTTAATACTGCGTACCAAAGAAGTCTTCAAGAGATGTGCATACCTGTACCGAGAGGAAAGGTCTACTGGAATTCTGTTCCTGTAAAGGATGAGCCATGGGAACTAGGTTTTGGAAAAGCGGCTTATACTGAAACCCCTCTCTTTCCAGGTAGGAGAAGGGTATATCTGTTGACGCTTCCACGAAATCCACCCCGGCATCGTTGCAGTCAACCTCTAGTCTGCCTGATTCTCCCTTCTCTAGCCGACCAGCCAATGGATAGAAGTACACCAGGACTGAGGAGAGGCTTTTCTTCAAGCTCTCTACAATTGAAGGGTATTGGTTTTCAGGCGAGATTCTATAGAACAGAATCCTCTGAACATTATTGACGGGTAACCAGAGAAGATCAAGGTTAGAAAGCAACATTAGGCGCCTCTCTGTTGGGATTGCCGATGCCACAGTTGAAATTCTCTGCACCTTTACTTGTGCTTGTGCTTCTTCCATGACTGCGATTATTTCCTCTTTTCATCACACAGTCGGCTCTTGTTTTTTCTGTTGACAATCTTTATTTGTATTCCGAGCATTTTTTGAGTTTTTTTATTTGTTTATTTTTTATGTAAGTCCTGCTGAATAACTTATATTTTTATGTGGGACCTTTCAGCAATACAAAATTATTGTAAATGTAACTGTTAAATTTTGTCTAGCAGACTTGTGTAAATGATGGATATGAAAAGACAATGCAAACACAATGATGAAAATAGGCCTCTCAAGAGGATAACTCTCAGTGTATTTTTTATATATTAATATTTAATATATGTATGCTAGTATTTAGTTTCACTTGATATAAGATTTCGTTGTTTCTCATCTGTTTTTACCATAAATTTGTAATAAGGGTAGTCAATGGTTGAGTCTATTGTGAAATGGAGACTCATTAATAAATCAATGAAAAATTTCATTTTATTTCTATAGATCTTAAGTGAAAAGTATTTATATGTCTAGATCTAGTGCGAGCATTGATGCTCTAGTAGAGAAGACCATGTATGTGTTAACCATTTTTTCATGCAGTGAGTGGAGATAATTTAACAATTCTATAGGTTTGGCACCTAAAGCCCATGCTTTGAGAAAATTTATTACACCAAAGCTATGAAAAGTAATAGTAATTAGTTTAAAAGTCTAGATAGAGTCCTCATCGTGCAAACTTGGTCAATTACATAGTGAAAATTAAAACCCAATTCAAGCTTCATTAGATAAACAAAAATTTACTTAAAATACTTCATACGCTTTTGCCTCCTTGATTCAATTTCAATTGCACAACCCACTATTTGTAATGCCTAAAAAATCTCTATTTATCAAAATATAAGTTAACAAAGAGCCCCATACATTTTTTAAGTTATAGATGCTTATTTATAACTAAAGTGAAATATTAGAATGCACTACATCGATATTCAATTTTATCCCTTGAATATATTGACACTTTGTAAATGAAATATTGTATAATAAAAAAATTAGAACATAAAGGACATATAGAAATTTATTCTAAACGTAATCATACGATGTATAAAAGTTAAACTTCGTTTAGGTAAGATAATCATATTCCATAAAAAAATTAAGATTTTGGGAAAAGAATGTTGGAGTAATAAAGTCATCACCTAATTAATTAATTAATCATTAATTAATTGGGTCACTTTATGTTTTATTACACTTAAGTTAAACTTGGGAATGTTTTTATTTAATTATTTGCTTTTATTAATTAGTTGCATTTTGCATGATTAAAGCTTATAATATTAGAACATGTTATCTCATTCATCCTTATGAGGACACTTGTCATGTTCTAATCTAACCCTAATCTAGGGTTACCTTTCATCCTTTTCATAAGGATTGATACATTGTAATTATTTATCAATTTTGTACGGCAACATATTGAGCCCAACAGTTGCATCAATAATAATTCTCAGGTTATTGAGCACAATCTTGCTTGTTGATCTTTTCTATTGTGATAAGTAATCGCTTGCAAGTGTTTCATGGGCGCTGTGGATTGAATTAGTCAATTCCAACAAAGAAGTTCATCACTCTACAAGGGAAGCTGGTACAACTTGCTCAAAATATATACATGATTTTGGTGCTCACACAACAAATACAATATGTAATCAAAATATAATTTTTAAGGTCCATTTTAGTTCAAAACAAAATATTGAATCCAATTTTATCATCAATGATGGTGATAAATAAATTTTTCTAAGCAATTCAATTTGGAAAACAATGGCTTATTCTAAGTGAATATTTTGTGGGGACCCATCTTTGTCTTGAAACTAGAAAACCTTAAGTAAGGGGTCAAAGAAAATGACAATTTAAATCATAATATCATTTACTTGAACAAGTACATAAATAAAGTGAGTTAATTTTTTAAGGATCAACAAAAAATAAGTACGAATTTACCAAGTGAACTATAAGTACATAATTTTTATTTTAGTAAAATGGATAATAAAATAAATGAATAATACATGAACACATATAGTACAATTCTATTTAGGTCAACATTTTTTTTTTTCACAATGCTAATGAAATCCACCAAAATTCAATACCAAACACAATCAACACAAATTGATACAACTATGATGAATGTTGATATAAACACTATATCTCATTGATATAACTAGATGAATAACAAAATACACAAAATGTAAATGAGTAAGCTTGAATGTTTTGGACTTGTATTTTTCTTTGAAACTTAAGATTATTATTTTTTTCTATATGTGTGCTTGCCATGCACCCAAAAAATCATTAGTTTCTTCATTGCTTCTATTAACTTGTATAACAAGTTAAGTTGCAGATAAAAATAAAATAATGGAAACATGTTGGGAAAGGTGTCTCAATCTTTCGTAGGTACTTGTAAGATTACAAAAGATGTGATTTTGTGTATCAAATGAAGAAAATAAATTTCTAGGATATAGGGTTAGTTTTTGACCAAAATAAAAAAATCTCAATTGCTCGGTATCACTTATGAGGGTTCCCATTACACAAATTTCTTCAAGTACTTCAATTTTAAAAAAGACCCAATCAACCCACTAGATCAAAAGTTATAGCTTTTGGATGATTGCATAGGGAATGCAAAAATTTGTTCGATGCATAAAAGAGCTATACAAGGGAGTTACACCTGTTGACCAACTTATGATGTGTATTATGACACATCATAAGGTACCTTTGATTGGGGGATAATTTGGACACCACTTTTGGGTGGTTTTAGCTCATAAGTTTCTAATTATCATTTGATGGTTTTAGGTTTTGTATCTTTTAAATATTAGGTGCTTGAGATAGAGGTTGCATGTAGAGTTTTAAAAATATTATTTTTTAAGAATTCCTCTAGATCTCTTGTTGGCAATACACTTGTGAAGGCTTTCCCTACAAGTGTGTTGTAATCATTATTTACTAAATAATATATTGAGCTACTTTTGAGTGTGGGGTTTTTCTCCTTAAAGGGTTTTCTACATGTACACCTTCGTTATGGTATTTATTGTTTATTTTCTATTTTAAAAACTTGTGTTTTTTCTTTCTATTATTCTTGAAACATTGAAATTTGCACAACACTCTCCTCAAAATATTAGTGTAGAAAGAATTTTCACATACCTTTCTTCCTTTCATTTGGTATAAGAGTTTGATCACCTCATATTAAAAGTGTTGGGTAGAGGGTCTTTTGTACAAAATCTTCATTTGAGTGAGAGCTTGTGTAGAGATGGTTTTGATCTTATTATAGGAATATATGGAAATCACATCAAGGATAGATATGGAAAATTTCTCAAGCAAACACTTTGAGTTATGGAAGCTTAAGATGGATGATGTGCTTGTAGATTGAGATCAATATCAAAACCTACAACTACATCACAAGTTCACACTAGGACAAGATGGATAAAAAAGAAAAAGGTATTATTAGAATAATTTTGTCTTATTCAGTGTTGTTGAATGTGCACGAATATATTATCGTAGTGAATATTTGGATGAAACTTGGATAAATTTATCAGGATAAATTCCTAGTGAATAAGATTTTCTTGAGATAGAAGTTGTATACCCATAGGATGGAGGATGGTGGTTCTATGGCCAACATGTAAATGAATATGGTAGATACCTAATTGCACTCCATGGGAGTGAAAATGGAAGATGAGGATTAGTGTATGAATTTAATTTACGTTCTCTGGGTAAACCGACAAAGTTGTGTCACACTTTTATAAGGGAATCAAGCAACACTGATCCAAATTTTTGACTTGAATCACTAAAAAGTGACATATATGTTTTGAATTTTAGCGTAGTCTCATAAGAGCCCTAAGATAAAAAAACTTCAAACTATGATAGAGTAGTTTTCAATGCTCATGACACCTAAAAATGTTTTGTCTAGACCTAGAGGTGGATATGGGATCCCTCCACATTAATCTCTCTCAATTCTGGTCAACTCCACATCGTTTGACCATGCCAACAATGAATACATTCTTACAAAAGTGTCATTTAAGAGTAGTGAAAACGTGGAAACAACCATATCTTGCATTTTGTGCATGGTAGGGCTAAACTGATTACGCCAATAAATAGAATTGAGTGAAGAAAAACTTCTTTTGGGATGAAATTAAATAGGATGTTCAAGAATTCATAATTGAATGTGATATGTGTAATTAAAATAAAATGGACACTTTTAAAGACTTAATATTTTTCAACCACTTCCTTTTCTAGTTCAACCACTTGAATATATATTTCTATGGATTTCATTATGATCCTTCCAATATCAAGAGGTTGGTTTTTGTTTAGAACTTGAGAAAATATCCCCATTTATGCGAATTATCTCACCTTTATATTATCATTCTATTGGATTAATACTTCTTGGTATTTGCTTAATACTTCTTGGTTTCTATCTTCAAACTCCATGGGATGCCTTTTTTTATTGTTAGTGATTGTAATTTTGATTTTAATAGCAATTTATGGAAATAATTTGAGGGCACTACCTTGAACATGATTTTGACTTATTATCCTCAAACTAATGGCCAAATTAATACTGTTAACAAATATATTGAGACTTCCTTTCATTTTTTTGTGTTTGAGAAATAGGGACAATGGGTTTGGTGGCTACCCTAGGCAAGTGGTGGTATAATACCACTTATCATATTTATTTGAAAATAACGCCTTATGACACCCTCTAGAGTACTCACCCACCTTCCTTTGATACTTATATTACAAGTTTATCCTAGTTTATAATAGTTGATAATACTTTAGCAATAGTGAGGACATCTCCTAGATCCTTAAGAATAATTTGGAATTGACAAAAATTAACATGAAATAATAAGTGGACCAATATAAGATAGAGCATACCTTTGATATTGGTGATTGGTTTTTTATGTCTTCGTTCATTCAAGCAACTTTCATTGCAAGACAAGCAAGTTCATAAATTGGGTCCCAAATTTTATTGCCCTTACTAGGTGCTCCAATGTATTGGTGAGGTTGAATAGAAACAATCTCCTCTAAGCTCCACCATATTTTTCATATCTCTTGTCTCAATAATGTAATTGGGACTACTAATCAAATTCCAATAGAGCTACTAGCATTGGTTTTGGAAAGATAATAAAATAAATATGTTTCTCTAATTTCTTCATATTTCTCTTTGTAATATTTTATTCATCTTGTAGGTTTACAAAAAAAATCATATATAACAAAAAACGCTCGGTTGACTATCCCAAACATAAGTGTCAATATTTACTAGCTCATTACATTACAATCCTATGGGTGATCCCATAATAGTGGTTTATAATTTTTGGCCAAATTGGACACTGAAATTTTTATTTTTAACTAAATCTTCACATTCAGACACCTATAGCGGCTAAACCGTGAGGAATTTGAAGATGATGCAAACTAGAGTCTCATCACATTTTTTCTGTAGATTCTAAAAATATTTTTTTCAAAATTTTTGGAATCAAATTGCACTTCTTTTTGCATCTCCCAGAAAATTTGGTTTTTTTCAAAAAATAACATTTTTAAAAAGTGATGCACACCATATAACGAATAACTTTTTTTCCATGAAGGATAAAATTCTAATTCTTTCGAATTTAGATTTGTAACTCCGATATCTAGTGCTTGCACTTGGTTAGATAGTTTTTTATTAAATATTTTTCTTTAATCAAGTTTTGAAGTCAACCAATGACAATTCAGACATAGCGACCGTATAACGGTAACTATTTTTGTATATATCAAAATTCAATTTTTTTTTGTTGGATCAAGGACTTCAATATCCGGTGCACTCATATTTTTCAATTTTTTTGATAATCTGCTATTTTTCCACATGTGTAGAATAGAGACCTTCATTTTGATTTAAAACCTATGTTTAATAAAACTAAAAACAAATACATAATAAAACCAAAACATATTAAAATTATATTCATTGGATAGCTCGTTTCGAGGACTACCTGACTCCAATTGGGTTTGTGAATATTCCCCCATTTTCATCCTCAACCTGAGCGTCAAAGCGTAAAAATTAGGTTTTTTGTGTGAACAAATTAAAAAATTAGGGAAAAGGGGGGTTCTAGCGAACCAGGGTTCATTCGAACCCCCTTAATATGCATTTTCCCTTTTGTTTTTTGGGTGAGAAATGTGGGCCCCGTGATTGATGGGTTCGATCGAACCCTAGTTCGGTCGAACCCTTTTATGGTTTGGTCGAACTTGTAGGTTCATTCGAACCCCTAAAACCAATTTTTTTGCCATGGGGCCATTTTTTCTCAGTTTTCCTTCCTCCATCAAATTGTAAACCACTATTGTGGCTTCACCCCTATGCAACATTCAAATTTCAATTTCCTTGACCAATAAGGTTGCATTGTATGTTAGCTTATGCTTATTTTTATTGAGTCTAATGCAAAGTATATGAGTGTGTTTAATTCAAAGGTAATTTATATCATAAATCTATGACTTGGTAAAATATTTCTAAATTAAATGCCCTATGCTTCAACACCCAAAACAAAGTGCATCATTTAATATTGTTTTATCATTTGCATGACACATGGATTCCCACTCTTTTATCTAGTTTTTATTTCATTAATGACTCAACTAGATGTTTTATTATTCCATTTTTATGCACTCAAACTTCTTATTATGAAGCAATATCCAAGAAGATAACTCACATAAAAGTGACATCACACATAAAAACCTAAGAGAACCCAAAATATCAATTAAACCAATAGGTGAATCATGAATTCTTAAAACAAGGTAAGGTTGGATTTTTTAACATTAATGTTATACTGTACCATCATAAATTGTCACCCTTGACAATTTCACCTTATGTTTTTCCACCCCTTAAAATTATTGGACCTAATAGAGTATTTATTTTCTAAATTATGCATTCTATGGCCTATTTTTAGAAATTTATGAGGAATTACAAGCAGGAAACAATTGCATCTATCTAAGACCTTAACCCCAACACTTAAAATTTGTAAAAATAGGGAAAGGACACTCATGACCTGGGCATGAGTGTCCCCCTATTTTCTCTCCAAAATCAAATATGTCGGTTGTTAAAATTTAATATTTGCAATTCAAGTGTCTAAAGTCAGCCGTCAGGATTTAATTTTTGAGAAATTGAATAAATGCTTATAAATACCTAGTTATTGCATCATTTGAACATTAAGTGAAATTTATTGGAGAAATTATTGTCAAGAGCATTCAAGAACAAAATTTCAAAGCTTTATTGTAGCAATTCAAGATTAGGTAACATCATGTCAAATCTTATGTGAGTTTATCTATGTTCATGTTATCATTGTTTTGTGAAGGCTAACACTTTTGTAGGTCTCTAAGAAATTCAAGCATTCAAGAATCAAGAAAAGAAAGATCGAAGACCTTGAAGTGAAGTGTAGGACTTCAATCCTTCAAGGAAGCCATTGAAGGGTTGTGAGTGCCAACACTTTGTGATTTCATCATTCCTTCCTTTCAATTATCAATTTACCATTGACATTGCCATTGTGGAAGTGGAAAAACTTACACATGGTTTGATTTAGGAAAGCCCCTAAATGGCCCAACATTTCCTCTCTTTTTGAATGTGCAGATCTCGGGTTTGAAGAAGATTGAAAGGATCTTGAAGACAATTAATTCATTATTGCATTCAAAACCCTACATCTTAAGTCTGTATAGCTTCTGGATTTTATTGTGTGCAAAGTTTTTAGCATCAACATTTCGGATCACACTACATGATCCGTCATGTAGTGTGATCTGAAACGTTGATGCTAAAAACTTTGCACACAATCAAATCCAGAAGCTATACAAACTTATGATATGGATTGTGGAAACTTATTATCATTAACCCTACATCTTGTCAACTCACGAAAACTTAGTTACAAAAATATTTGACAGTGTTACGACAGATTTGTAGGCGGGAATCTGAAGCTTAGATCCGACATCAAAGGACCAAAAATAGATCCAAAAAATCTCTACAAGGACACTCACGTCCTGGAGATGAGTGTCCTCCAAAATCAGGCTCAGATTTGAACCACAAGTGCACAATGTCCTACTCTATCCCACTCAATTGTTTGAATTTTCTTATGGCTTTCTATGTTTCTTGTATTTGCATCAGAATAGTAAATTGAACTATTAGCTTAATTAGATCATTGCATTTCATTCCTAAATTCATCCTAGATTCAAGGGCTGGTTGACTAACCTTCCAGGTTGTAAGTCAATAACATACCCTATCTTAATCCATCAAACCCCTATTATCATCAAATCTCTAATAAATGAATGACACATTTAGAAAATATGTTTAAACCCTAGGGTCAAATCTTAGGGTTTACCTTTTTCTATGTTTCAATCACTATCAAATTAGATAGTAGGATTCCATATTTATGGTGAATATAAATTAAAAGGAATCAACTGTGTATAATCTAATAATCATTATAGAAAATATAGATAACATCGGTAAAATAATTTTGTATTAACTAAAAAGATATGTAAGTACATATAATGTTATATGTCGATAAAGTTATAATATACATAAAAGAAATCCATATAGGATTACAAAAAGGCCATATAAGTTTATAATGTCACATATATGTAATACAAAAATATATGTACAAAACTACCATATAGGCATACACCAAGTCATAATGTAATTACTTCCCTCTAGTGGAAGTGAAGAGTTCATGAGCCTTTGCTTGGTGAGTGGATGAAGAGGCAAGCGATGATGGTTGCTTTTGAATCCAATAACTTGATCTCCTCTCTAATTTATTTGGAGCTCCACCTAATATAATAAAAAATATACACATTAATATATAAAAAATGAATTATATAATGACATATAAGGGAGCAATCACTTACCACCATCTCATAATTACTTTGAAGCAATCACTGCCTCTCTTTATTTATTTGAGGGGTAAGTGCACAATATGGAGTCATCAACCCTTGTGATAATCATTAAGAAACAAATTAAATTACACATGAATATCATTCAAGTGTGCACTAATAAATGTGGGATAAAACAACACATAAAATATGAAGTTTACTAATTTGGCTCATACCTCTATCAAAGGCATTGAAAATAAAACTACTATGATAGCATCCACCTCCATTGTTCTATGATTACTAGGAGGAATATGAATTATGTCATCAATTGAAAATGAAATAATGTTATTTTACCAAAATCTACCTAACATTATTTTACAAAAATAATGATTAAAAATTGATGCTGGAGCATCCTTGGTTGTAAAGCAATCCTGTATCAACCAAAAACATTTCTTTTCTTGTATTTTAGTCTATATATGTCTCAACAGTTTCTTCTGCATTTTACCAATGTATCACTTATTAGCTCACAAAGTAGGATATTAGGAACTACATGAGGTTGAATCTACAACATATCCATATTTCAGGAGATTTACATTTGTTTGCAAAAAGTTATTGCTCTCAGAATCTCGCTATCAATTCTCAAATAGAGCATTTAGGACATAGTTGGCTCAATTGGTTGTGCGGACCTTTTTCAAAATGTATAGAACTAAATAGAACATCATTCAAGAATTTTAGATCCAAGAGTCCAACTTTCTTGGAGATCCATAATTCATCTCTTTTATTGATGGGTTATCTTTTTATGTTTAAGGCTAACCTGCACATCTGATCTTGCATTGGGTTTGTAAACCCAAGTGAGGATGACACATATCATAATTGAAGCTAGAGATTCATATTTATTAAGATAATTTGTAATCCTTAGAAGTCAGTCAGTAGTGAGGTATTTCATAGATAGAAGAAAACTTCAAGTTGTTCAACATGGACCGTAATAAGGCCTTATGCTAATTGTAATATCTTGAATGCCCTTGCAGCAAGCCTGTGAGTGCTAGTCATTCCACATGTGGGGCATATGATGCATGTAAGAATGGAAGTATTTAATCAATGATAATTCATGTTTTTTGAGCAATTCTTGTGTTAATTTTTTCTATGTTGAACTCTAAGATACATGGTTGGAAAATCCTTTATGGACCCTCCATCTGTGACTACACCAAGTGGTATCAAAGTTAGTTTGTGAGTCTTGAGAAGGCATTCCTTGTAGTGAGAAGATCACTAACCTGAGGCAGATTGCATGTTTTTTCAATTGATCATCAATGACAAGGTAGTTGAAACCCTTGTAGCCAGATTGCTGAATTGAGGTAGTTGCACTAGATCTAAGGGAGAGATGTTGCCAAGGAGAGTGCTTGCTATGGTGAATGTTGCTGGATGAATGAATGAAATTTTGGAAATGATGAGAGTAGTGAGAGTCCAATTAGATGTTGTAGAGGAAGATAAAAGAAGAGGTCTAAACCCTATACATGCAGAAAAAAGTGATGATGATGAATTAGATCATGTTGCAAATCAGAATAAAGAAACCCTAGAAGAAGAAGAAGATTCAAATAAGGTAAAGATGTTGAAAACTATTTCTAAGATTAGTAAGAGACCTATAATTGAAATTCAAAATTATGCAAGAAATTTAAACCTTGAGGAATTGATTGATTGGATTAATGATATGGAAGAATACTTTGCATATGAAGAAATTGCATATTTGAAAAGAGTGAGACTTGCAAAAACTAAGTTGAAAGGACATGATAGTATTTGGTTGAAAGAAGTTCAACTAGATAGGAATAAGAGGGGAAAGGAGAAAATCATAAAGTGGGATAGGATGGTGGTAAATTCAAGAAGAATCAATTTATACCTACTAATTATGAGCTTGAATTGTTGAAAAGATTGTAGAACTTGAGGCAGAAGGAGAAATATGTAAAAAATGGAGAATTCTATAAAATGATCATTAGAGCTAGACATAGTGAAGCAATCAAAGAGAAGGTTTCATGGTACATTGATGGACTAAGAACAAACATCCAAGAAAAAATGAGCTTGGTGAAGATGACATCAGTTGAAGAAGCATACCAATTTTCATTGAAGGTGGAGGAAAAGTTGAACAAGAAGTTTGAGAAAAGACAGAGAAGTGCAAGAGGAAGATTCCAGAGAAGTAGATCACAATCCAGAGAGAGAAGACCATATGCAAAGAAATACAAGGATGGAAAACCCTACCATAGTGGAGAGAAGGACAACAATTCATATTGTAGAGGAAGGGAGGACAAAAATTTCTATTGTAGTGCTAGAGGAGGTCATAATTCCTACCACAATGATGGATATAGGAGAGATGAAGGAAGATTTGAGAAGAGACCATTCAGAGGAACTTGTTTCAAGTGTGGAGGTGAAGGACATAGAGAATTTGAATGTCATCAAGGAAGTATCAATAAGAGAACTGAGAATACCAGAAGAAAAAATTATGTGGATGAAGAACCTGTTGGTTCCCTTAATTTAGTTGGGAAACTAGAGAAAGGAAAATAATTAGTAATGAGGGGAGGTTTGACGGATGAAGAGGTGACCAAGGAACCACTGCAAAGGAAGAATTTGTTTAGGATAAGATGTAAATATGGAGGAAAGGTATGTAAAGTTATCATTGATAGTAGTAGTACTAATAATCTAGTTTCAGAAGAGATGTTAACCAAGTTGAATTTGAAGAGATTGAAACATCCAAAGCCCTATAAGATAGCATGGATTTAGGATGAACATAAGATCTTGGTAAGTGAGCAGTGTTTTGTGAAATTTCATATAGGATCATATAATGATGAAGTACTGTGTGATATTATGCCCATGGATGCATGCCATTTACTATTAGGAAGATCATGGGAATTTGATAGGAAATCAATTCATGATGGAAGGAGGAATACCTACATTGTGACTTCAAATGGAAAGATAACTATATTGATGCCTTTGGGAGAAAAGGACAAGAAGGAAGTTTGTGGCACTCTTAGACTATGTTTCGTAGATGGAAGGACATTTCTGGAAGGATTGAGAGATGAGAAAATGTGTTTTTCATTGATTCCAAAGAAGTGCAATAGCTCGAAGATAGAGAATCCCACCGCAAAGGATGAAGATCCACCACAGACAAAAGTAGTAGAACTATTGACAGAGTATGAAGATATCATATTAGAGAATGTACCAGATGGACTTCTACTAGTTGGGAGAATCAATCAACATATAGATATAATACCTAGATAAAATTTTCCAAAAAATCATCACATAGGATGACACCTGCAGAGAATGTGGAGGTGAACAAACAAATACAAGAATTGTTGAGGAAAGGATTGATCAGACAAAGCTTAAGCCCATGTGCAGTACCTGTTATACTTGTACCTAAGAAACATGGAGAGTGGAGAATATATATAGACTTAAGATAAATCAATAGGATCACTTTCAAGTATAGATTCCCATTGTGAAGGATGGATGGCATTATGGTTTGTTTGAGTGGAGCAAAGTATTTCACAAAGATTGACCTAAAGAGTGGATACCATCAAATCAAAATTAAAGAAGGAGATGAATGGAAGACTGCATTTAAGACCAATGAAGGGTTGTATGAGCTTGGTTACTGATGCCTTTTGGATTGACCAATGCACCTAGCACCTTCATAAGGTTGATGAGCGAAGTAATAAAGCAATTCTTGGGTAAGTTTGTTATTTTTTACTTGTGGATGATATTCTAATTTTCAGTAAGACCAAAGAAGTTAAATGATACTAGAAGGAGATATATACAATTTATGATCAAGAGTTCTATGCCATAATTCAAGCTTTGAAGAAGTGGAGACATTATTTGTTGCCTAAGGAGTTTTTGTTGTATACTGATCATCAAGCCTTGCAGTATTTGAACAATCAAGGTAAGTTGAACTAGAGACATATGAGATGGGTTGAGTTCTTGTAGAGTTATACATTTGTGTTGAATCATAGGAGTGGTAAGTCAAATAAAGTTGTAGATGCATGGAGTAGAAGAAGGAATTTGTTGACAGAAATGAAGGTAGAAGTATTGGGTTTTGAAGAACTGAAACATACATGTACAAGGATGATCCAAATTTTGTTGATGCTTTCTATTCTTGTAAGGAACCAATAGTAACAAATAGGAGTCAATGGTTAGATTATTTCATTTAGGAAGATATGTTGTTCAAGGGAAATCGGTTGTGTGTTCCAAGGAGTTCAATGAGGGAGAATTTGATTAAGGAGAAGCATAGTGGAGGACTAGCAAGAAATTTTGGTGTAGATAAGGCAGTAGCTTTGGTGAATGAACACTATTTTTGGTTGCAGATGTATAAGAATGTTAAGAAGTATAATCAAAGTTGTAGAATTCATCAAGTAAAAAAAGGGAGTAGTCAAAATACTAGATTGTATAAACCTTTGAAAATACTAGAAAGACCTTGGGAAGATATAAGCATGGATTTCATATTGGGATTACCAAGAACATAGAGAGGCTATGATTCTATAATTGTGGTAGTGGACATATTTTCTAAGATGACACATCTCATTCCTTGGAAGAAGAATAATGATGCTATGTATGTTGCTGAACTATTTTTCAAGGAGATTATAATATTGTGTGGATTCCCAAGGAGTATAATTTCAAACTGAGACACCAAGTTCATTGGATACTTTTGGAGGACATTGTGGAAGAAGATGAAAATAGACTTGAAGTTTTGTTTAGCATATTACCCACAAACAAATGGACAAAAAAAGGTAGTAAATAGGAGTCTGGCTAACTTATTGAGATGTTTGGTTGGAGATAGGGAAGGAAATTGGGATATAGTTCTACTGCAAGATGAGTTTGCATATAATAACTAGTAAATCGAAGCACATGGAAGGCACCATTTGAGATTGTGACAAGGATACATCCTAGACGAGTTGTGGAGCTAAGAGACATCATAATGGAGAATAAAAGGAGTGAAAAACTAGAAGAATTTGTAGGATTCGTGGAGACATTGCATAGTGAGGTCCAAAAGCACTTGGATGACATGAACATTAAGTACAAGGAGAAGACATATGAGAAAAGGAGACATAAGGAGTTTACTATTGGAGATGAAGTTATGGTATATATTAGGAAGGATAGGTTTCTAGTTGGAACATAAAATAAGCTAAAGATGAGGAAGATTGGACCATGTAAGGTTCTCAGGAAGTTTTATTTAGGAAATGCATATGAAGTGGAGTTATTGAAGGCACTTGGTATATCACCTATTTTCAATGTTGTAGAAATTTATGAGTACCATGAAGGATAGTCAAGTGGTAGTAACCAATAAGTTGTATTAGAGGAGAAGTTACCTTATAAACCACTGGAGAAGATTGAGAAGATCTTGGATACCCGAATTGGAAGGAGCACTAGGAACAAGTAGTACAAGGAACTTACTTGGTAAAGTGGAAAGGAAGAATAGTGGAGGACTCACAGTGGATTTCTTAGGATGAGGTGGACTAGTTTGGTTTTCCTCTAGGCCTTGGAAAGTGAGGAACTCACTTTTCTTCCAACCTTAGGCGATTGATGTAGAAGCATCCTAGTTGTAAAGCAATCTTGTATCAACCAAAAACATTTCTTTTCTTGCAGCTTAGTTTATAGCTGTCTCAAAAAGTTTCTTTTGTATTTTACCATTGTATCACTTCTTAGATTGCATAATAGGATATTGGTTCTACATGAGGTCATATACAACATATCTAGATTTAGGAGATTTTCTTTCATTTGCAAAAAAATATCGCTCTCAAAACTTCACTATCAATTCTTAGATAAAGCATTTAGGGCCTAGCTGGCTCAATTGGTTGTGCAAACCTTTATAAGAACATGTGGAGCTAAATGGAACATCATTTAGGAATTTTAGGTCCAAGGGGAACTTTCTTGGAGATCTATAATTCATATCTTTTACCAATGGGTTATCTTTTCATGTTTGAGGCTGACCTACACATTTGATCTTGCATTGGGTTTGTAAACCCTTGAGGCCGACACAAATCATAATTGAAGCTAGAGATTCATATTTAAGATCATTTGTAATCCTTAGAAGTCAGTCAGTAGTGAGGTAGTTCATAGATTGAAGAACACTTCAAGTTGTCCAGTGTGGACCGTAATAAGTCCTCGAGCCAATTGTAATATCTTGAATGCCCTTGCAGTAGGCGTATGAGCCCTAGTCATTGGACACATGTGGGGCATATGATGCATGTAAGAATGAAAGTTATTGAATCAATGATAATTCATGTTTGTTGAGAAATTCTTGTTTTACTTTTTGCTTTGTTAAACTCTAAGCTGCATGGTTGGCCAATCCTTTTTGGACCCTCCATTTGTGAATGCACCAAAAAAAGTCAATCTTACCTCAATGAAATATGTATTAGCATTTTGATTGATAGGTCGTGATGTCGAAGGCCCAACATGCACATGTTCAACACCCAATGTGAATTTTAAGATTACTATTCATATAAGGTAAAAATATTTACATTTACTATATTTACTATTTCTTTACTAATTAAATTTTATACTTGTGGACTTAACATGGTCTTGCAATTAGGCGTTGAAGGGATGCTAGATGTAGGGTGAATACTCCAACCTTGAAATTTTATTATAATCAATTTAGTTAGTAATTTATTTAATCTTACATTTCAAAATGCAATATAGTAAATTGAATTTAACCTTTTTCAAATTTACCTATTTATCAATGTTAGATGTCACATCTAGCATGTCAAATGTGTGAACACCAATTCATCCAATATGGATGTTCACTACTACTGCCACATGCATCTTGAGCATCCTTAAACCCATAATCATACAAAGACCCACAATTTCACTAAATGCGAGGTGAATGTTGAGATCTGGGAGCCTCACCCTCATCACCTTGTGTTAAAGGCGCAGTGTTTTGTACAACAGGGTTTGAATAAGGGAGATGATGGGATCTAGGGTCTCTACTTCAACACTCTCCTTCACCATGAAAGGGATCGTAACATGCTCAATTTTTTGCTAGCAAGGGGTGTCCATGCCTAGTCTTGGGAATAATGTGCCCCCTCTTTATCCTATGTAGACTACCCTTGAACTCACACATGTCAAAGTAGCTTGGGATCTCATTGAAGATAAAATTTCAATAGAGTTTCCTCAAAAAATAGTGTGGGACATCCTTGTTGTTTCATGGAGAATGGTAAAAAATGGTCCACTGTCTGTCCTAAAAATTATTCTTTATCCCTTTGTACTGGCACAAATGGATAGTGAATTTCCTACAACTACCATGTAGGGGTGCATTAGTTTGTGGGTCAATGAACAATGCACAAAAATTGGATTTCAATATTTTTCTTTTACTTATTGGTAGGACAATTTGGTGGCGTAATATTTTCGTGCTTCATCCCTCTTGTTTGACCACATATTAATTTTTCCACTCACTAAATCTATTTAAGAAATGATAGATTCTAATGAAGTGGCAAGGGTAGACTAATGGGAAGTAGTTACACTTGGATTTTTAAACTTTTCATTCAATGTTTGAAGTTATTTTTTATTGTTTTTTATTTTCCTAAAGATGTTTTCTTGCATCCTACCTAGGAGGATGTTGAGGAATTGTTGGAGGGTTTTTCTATGGTTATTCTTTACTAGAGATTTCATCAATTGGTGGGGAATTTTCAATTCCTAAAAATTAAACAAAATTGAATCAAAAAATTTCTCTCTTTCTATTTAATTTAAATTTTCACTAAAAAATAACAAAACCTACCTCCTCGACCTCATAGACGTGGTAGAATTTTGGTGGTGACTTGATGAAATCCAAAATACATGCACACTTTCTTTGGCTTGTTGTTTTCTATAAAGTGTTGAGAGGTCGAGTTCAAATGAGCTCAACCTCTACATAGTTTTCTTTATATCTAAAAACACATGAGTATGTTATGACACATTTGTGTTATGTCCTAGATGGATGAAAAAGTGGTTGTGGCCACTTTTTGGTCCCCCATATTTTGAAAACGCCCTTGGGCCAAAGTAAGTATGCAAAATAAATGTTGGAGAGGTTTAATATGATAGATTGTAGACCATTAAGTGTTCCTATTATGATGGAGACAAAGTTATCTATTGAGAAGTGTCCAATTTATTCTAGTGAGATGGAGTATATGAGAAGAGTACCTTATGATAGTATAGTCAAGAGTTTGATGTATGTTATGGTTTGTATAATATTAGAAATTTCCTAAGCATTGGGAGTCCTTAGTTGATTATGGCTAATCTTGGACGAGTACATTGGGATGCATTGAAAAGGCTATTTAGGTATTTATAGGATACCTTTGAGTATTCCTTATGTTATCATGGTTATCCTATAGGGGAAATATATTCTATTTATATTTGTGGATTTGTGGATTTATATTGATTTAGAGATAATGACAATAGAAAATACACCAATGGATATGTTTTCACTATGTTTGGTGGTGCAATCAGTTGGATGAGTAAGCAACAGGTTGCAGTTTCTTTGTCCACTATAAAGTAGAGTAAATATTAAAAACTCATTCTTATAAGGAATCCATTTGTATTAAGAGATTGTGTTTAGATGTTGGACTAGAGGAAATAGTCATTATGGTTTATTATGATATTCAAAGTGTCACATGTTTAGTAAATAACCAAAACTTTCATGCCAAGATGATTTATATTGATGTCCAATACCATTTTGTTTGAGATATGGTAGAGGAAGGGAGGATGATGTTAGAAAAAGTGACACTTTGAAGAATGTCATTGATACTTTAATAAATTCAATGAGCACCAAAAAATTCAGGTGGTGCTAATTCAGGTGGTGCTATGAGTCTATGGGTTTCTTGATCCCTAGCAATTGGATAATGGTGTTAAGAATACATTTTCTCTTGCAAGGTGTTTGACAAGTGGGATAATATTGAGAAATGTGTCTCAACCTTGCCCCCAATGTTAAGATTAAAAAAAGTGTGATTTTCAAATATAAAATGAAAAACTCATTTTTTGGGCTATAGAGTTGGTTTTTGGCAAAAAATAAATATTTTTGATTGCTCGACACTACCCATAACTTTGTGTAGATCTCTTTAAGTAGTTTAATTTTTTAAAAGGGCCTAATCAACCATTTGGATAAAAAATATGGTTGTCAAAAGTTTGCATGAGAAATATAAATATTTGTTGGACACATAAAAGAGTTGTAAAGGGGAGTTACACCTATTGACTAGCTTATGATGCATCATAAGACATATTTGATTGGGGGATAATCTAGGCACCATTTTTGGTGGTTTTATCTCATGGATTTCTAATTACCATTTAATGGTTTTAGGTTTTGTATCTCCTATCTATTAGGTGCTTGAGATGAAGGTTGTGTAGATTTTTATAGCTATTGTTAAGTTGTAAGAATTCCTCAAGATCCTTGGTTGGAGATTCTCTTGTGAAGGATTTTTGTACAGCTGTATTGTAATCATGGTTTACTAAATAATACATTGAGACACTTTGGAGTGTGGGGTTTCTCTCTCAAAAGGGTTTCCCCATGTACACGTGTGTTATGGTATATATATTAGTTATTTTATGTTTAAATGTGTTCTTACTTTCTCTAATTATTAAAATATTAAAATTTGCACAACCCTCTCCTCAAAATATTAGTGTAGGAAGAGTTTCCACATACTCTACTTCCTTTGAAAATGTCAAGTACTTATCATTTTCTATATTTTTTGAATGTAATGGATGCCATTTTTTTTGGAGAAATGATAATAATTCACAATGGGTACATATGCTACCTAAGACACATAGGAATTAGGATAATTAAATTTATTATTATAGTTTATATTTTCCCACAATTGAATAAATTATAATATTGATTATTCCACCTCACAAACTGCCTTATATTTATTATCTTAGTGTAATGATGGAAAATGTATACCCTTACATTTAAGCATTTGTTTTGGCCCTCCTTAATTTGAGCTTAATGTTGCCTTGATTTAGTGTTGTAATGTGTTTAACACATTCACATTAGGTCTTGGGCCCTTGTAAACTAGGTGGACTTAATTGTACCTTATTTACAGTGTTGTAAAGTGTTGTACCACACTTTCACACTAATCTAGGGTTTTATTAATTAATGGTGCTTCTTTATTCCTTATTTGGCCTTATTTTGCATCCATAACCCTAATTAATGCATATTTCTAAGGATAATCCTAACATAAACCAACATCCAGTCATGATTCATGTGTTTCAGGGCTCCAATCCTGATTTCACATCAATCTAATCCTTTCTTGAAAAAATTGTCCTATAGCCTAGCCTAATGGGACTCATATGCCACTTCTAGTGTATGAGTCTCATGTGGCCTAAAATTAAATTAAATTCAAATTCTTGGTGGGATTTTATTCTCCTAGATATGATGTTGGCTTGTAGTGTTATAATTTAAGGAAATTTGGCATAAACAAGTGTAAATAGAAGGTTATTTAATTCATTTTTCTTCTACCAAGCAATCAAGTGACCTAGTAACTTGAGTATTCATGCATTATAGAAAGTTATTGTTCACAAGAGCATTCAAGAATCTTCAAGAGCTGATTATCAAGCGTTTTAGAGAATTATTCAAGTATCAAGCATCATGTCAAAGTAATCATGCATCATGTTTGTTCTTGAGCTAACAATTGTGATGTAGGGTTTCATGATTCAAGCCAACATTCAATTCAAGATCTATCACATTCAAGAAAGAGTCAAGATCTACATCGATTGGATCCATTCATACATGTTTGTAGCACTTTATTCCTAGGGTTTGGTGAGTTGCAACGTTGCATTTTGTTCATTCATCATTACTCCTTTACATTTGATTTTATTACAAGGTCTGATTACCAAAACAGGGTTTGACCAAGGAAAACCCCTTTCCACTAACAAAACAACATTTTCCCTCTCTTTAGTGTGTGATTTACAGATCTAGGTTGAAGACATATTGAAGAGAAAGATTGGAAAGAAGTCCAATTTGCAAAGTTGTCAAAGTTGTCACCTTATTTTGAAGAGAATTAAAAGGCTTCCACAGAGCAGAATTCGGTAGTTCAGATCCAAAAACTAGGTTAAGAAGACAAAAAAAAGGTTGAAGAGTAGATTCAGATCTCGATCCTCTGAAAAATCCAAACTGGACTAATATGCCACTTCTGGCGTGTGAGTCCCAGTACAACAAATTTTCTAGATTTTAGGTGTTCCAGACTTTTCTTTGCTAGATTTTTGTTCTTGCTTAGAAACCCTAATCTGGGACTAAATCACCTAGACTGAAGTATGAGTCCCAACATACATTAAATTCAACATTTTTAGCATTTCAGGCCTCCATTCAAGTTGCTATAGGTTTCCAGGTGCACCATTATGATATTTATAAGTCTTCTATTATATTTTGCATTCAATTTTAGGTCATACATTCAAGCTTTGCATATCATTAGGTTTGATTATTAGGTTTTGCATGTTAATTGTCTTTCCAAGCCCTAGCTTGGTGGTGAGCCCTCTTTTAGTCTCTAATCACACCCTATCACACCTTATTGCAAGATATCTTTCCCCTTTCCACCTTTGGATTGTGGTCTCTAAGGTCTCCTTGAGTGCAACAATAGTTAAGTAGGAACCCTATCCCTTAGAAGGTGGGGGCTCCACTAGTACAAAAAAAAAAATGCGTGACTAAGAAAACTACTAAAAATTGGTCACATGACCATTAGCTTGGTCACATGACCATTAGTAGTTTATTGCTAGTCATTTATAACGCGACCAAATTTATGACTAAACCATTTTTAGTCATTTATTGGTTGTTTTGATTGATCAATTTGGTAGTTTATTTAGTCATTAATTTAGTCACTGATTTTTGTTAAATGGTCATTTATTTAGTAATGGTAGTCATTTATTTAGTCATGGTAATCATTTATTTATTCATCGTAGTCATTTATTTAGTCATGGTAGTCATTTTATTTAGTCATGGTAGTCATTTATTTAGTCATTGTTTAGTCATTGTAGTCATTTATTTAGTAATTATTTAGTCATTTATTTAGTCATGGTAGTCATTTATTTAGTCATGGTAATCATTTATTTATTCATGGTAGTCATTTATTTAGTCACGGTAGTCATTTTATTTAGTCATGGTAGTCATTTATTTAGTCATTGTTTAGTCATTGTAGTCATTTATTTAGTCATGTTAGTAATTTATTTAGTCATTTATAAACTGAAATAATCATAAAACTTCAACAAATCTACTCAAAGGATTGAAAATAATTCACTATGTATATTCAAAATGTATATAAAATATGTTACAAAGAACTCTATACATAGAGTTTTGAAGACAAAATCTTTGGCAATATGCAAACTATTGATTTATTATGCTTTTAAAACTGAAAAAAACTAAAACCAAAGCTAAAAATCCATCTGTGTGAATGCATGTCTTCAGTGATGCCATTTTTGCACATGGGGTGGGTTGTAAATGCATCTAGAAGGCACCGGTTTTTCATTTTCTCCTTGCTCTATACTTGTCCAAACAAAAAAACTCAAAATTTGTTAATATTTTAAAAAGATTTATGAAACTTTGAAATATGAAAAAAAGTGAGATGATAACACTACTGTATTTGACTACAAATTTAGATGAATGTTTGGTGACATATCAACAAAATATTGTCAACTTACCGCCACAACATTGATTTAAATTTCGTCGCTAGATTTTCATCGCTTTAACGACCAATTTTTATATGCTAAAACCACGACCCAGCATCGTTGGTCAGTTCCACGAAAAATGTTGGTGGTGTTTGTCACAAAATTGACGTAACTTCATCCATCTATTGACACAAAAAATACAAAACGTTGCAGAACGCCCATTTGAAAGTGTTGAAAAAACACCAAACGTTCATCCATTTTCCAAAAGAGGTGGAGCAAACCATCATTGCCATTACGACGAAAATGATGTCATGTGTACAATAACCTCATCAAAAAAAATTGTGGTTCCTCGGGCTATGTTCGTTGAAATTATGACGAAACCTTGTAGTTTTTAAAAAAAAATTATGCGCCTTATGTTAAATTTTCAGAGAAACTTAACTATTATCAATAGATAGAGCTAATTAAATGGATTCATCTCAGAATGGAAGTTCAGTTAATTTCTACATGTGTTTAAATTGCTGCTTGTATAAGATTTATGGAATTCGAGTTATGCAAATTGTTTCAGTGAATAGAGTTTTAGAGTTATTGCTCAATGCTTTGCAGCACAAGTGAAATACATAAAAGAATACACAAATGATAAAGCACAACAATTGCTTTTATTTATTTCACAATGCTTATACATTACAGTTTTCATTTGTTTGCAAATATAAGTGATGGTACAAATTTTTTACTTTTGATGCATTTCTTTCAGAATGGAAATGAAAGAAGAAGTTGAAGGATCCACACAAGCTATGGTGATAGCTAAAATCATGCATTACAAGAAATGAATTCTACAATTGAAGGTGATAAGAAAGAAAGAAGAAAATAACATAAGACATATCCATCATTGCATGTGTCTTGATCTTCAATTGATGTTTTTTCTCCTTGCTCCATCCTACTTTCGATCCCGAGCATACCTGTAGAAAATTGGGAAAGTCCTGTTAGAGCTCTAGATATGAGTTATACTACATGCTCTAACAACATAGATATAATTCATTCCTTAAAATGAATGAAACCAGCTAAGAATGAAGAGTGCAGTAATAAGAGCTTGAAAATGGAATGTGACATCATTATTTTTATGCTAACATTGTTTGTTTCCTGTGTAGGTATAGGAAAAGTCATGTAGCTGATCATTTCATGAAGACAAAAGCATGTGGGGTAAAACAGGCTCCCACAAGGGTATAGCTCGACATGTTGTCCCTCAACATACAAATAAGGGCCGAATAAAGGGGTATAATCATCATGCTCAATGGAATAGATACATTTCAATTATCAAAGTAATCAAGCCCATTCTTCACTCATAGCAATCAAATCTAAAGATAATGAAGTAAAAGATATGAGTGAGAAATGAGATCAATTCATAAACAAAACCAAAGCAAGTGTCTCATGCTCATGTATGATGATAGTGAACAGGCATACATAATGCCTCATCAACAAAACATTATAAATAATGGGAGCATTATAAAGGAAAAATGGTGTTGTTTTATTCAATTTAAAACAACAATAAACAATGAAGAAGAATGTACATAAGGGGGGTTTCACTATGTTGTACAAGAGTGCTATCAGTATATGCATCATGTTGGAGAGATACAAATAGTACATGGAGGGTAATGTGTCCCATTGGAAATTATCTTCTGCATTATGAAGATAAGTAAACAAAGTTGCAGATGTAGGTGTTGATCTTAAAGGAAATGAGTTGTTGTTGCTTCTAGAATAGTGAGTTATGCTACAGTGCAAAATGTAGTTAAAGCAACAAGAAAATAAGCCCCATAATCTTTATCTATCTCATGTATGCTTCAAAATGTAAATGAATTACAATAAACAACATAAGAGTTGTTATTGCCTATAGATGTATCATGATGTTCAAGTGTAAGCAATGAAGCATGGCAACATATTTCAATGTTTTGAAAAGAACATCCAGAGTAAAGGGTTTTCAGTTAGATGTTTGATGATCAAGTATAATACAGAATAAATCACATAGCTACAATAGTGAAGCCCTCACAACCTCGGTAGATGCATTTCCCTTCAAATGTAAACACCATAAAATAAATATGCAACATCTTACCTATTTGTGGTGTTTGCAAAGTAATGGAATAGTGATAACAAGCAGAGAAGTCCTAACCAAGAAAACAAGTAACAAGTGGGTTGTATATGATTAAATATGCAGAGTAAAATGTATGAGCTCCAATAGGGAAGATTAAAATAAGGAGGGCAAAGGAGGACACAAACAAAAGGGATGTCAAAGCAAGAAACTAGCACAAATGATATTAACAAGAATTCATCTTTCTTTCAGAAGATCAAAGTTCCAAAGTAAGAATACAGAGAGAACAAACTTTTTCCATTTTCTATGACAGATGGATAGAAGTATGGGGTTTTCCTTCATAGATTTAAGAGAGGTGCAACATTAGTAAACAAGAAATAGAACCCCATCATTTACAGAAATGGAGGAACTTAGAAAATGCAAGAGGGCATATGAGGATTAAGGAAGAGTATGAATCCTTTCAAGAAATGACTATCAATGATGAATTTCGCGGCCATGACTTATAAGAGGCTTTCTTTTCTTTTTTAGAAACTAATACATTAAATAGAAAATGAACAAGAATATAATGATTCAAATGTAGAAAGCTTTACATTGTTACAAAAATAGAGGGATTCATGAAGATTTTCTTGCACAAGAAAGCAATTTGCCTCCATCATTGAGCACTCAATAAGCTGAACCAAGTTTTCTTTACAAAAAATTAAAGGAAAGTTTCAAGATTTAAGTGAATATGAGCTTACTCGAGCTCTTGATGTGAAGGAAAAGCACTTGAAGTTCACGGGTTTCCATAGAGAGCTTCCAAAAATTCTTAAAACTAGTTTTCCATGTCACCATAGGCCAAGCTGATCATCAATAGAAATCAAGAGACAAGTATGTGAGAAAATAATGATTATGGCGATGGTTGTAAGCTCAAAGAATGCCCAAAAATTCTATTTTAAAGTGCCAAAATGAAGATGAAGTTTCAGATTGAAGAGAAGAAAGCTTAATCTCTGTCTTTCAAAGGTTCATTTGTAGGAAATGATGGAGTTCAGGCTCAATGTCAACACTTGGTCAAGCTCTCATAACGACCGAATGAGGAAAAAAATAGAGGAAACCAAGATAAAAGCCATCAGATATAGTCAAAAGCCTTGGATTTTTTAAGCCAAAATATTTCAAAAATGATGCCAAAGAAGCCATGAAATGGCTTGAGGAACACTTTACCATGTATTCTGATGGAGATTTGAGCCATAGAGTTCCAAGATACTGAAGATCATCAAACCCTGCATCTTCCCATGGTGGCGCATTTTTTCTTGCAGAACATTCTCTCCAAAGCAAAATGAAATGAGAGCAAAATTTTAGGGTTTTTTTGTTTTGTTGGAGTTTCCCTAACCCTAATTCGAACTTAGGGGTATTTTTCAAGTGTTTTAAAAAAAAATACCATGGTGACTAATGCTTTAGGTTGACCCCTTTCAAACTTCATTGGACATTTTTTTGCCTAAGTGTTTTAGGGTTAGGCATTTAGATATATTTCAAAGTATGCCTTATCTTAGTGAAATAAAGATCATATAGAGACTTAGGTTTTATTTTCATCGATTTTCTAGAAATCAATCAATATTCAGTGATAAGGATTGCCTTCATATTTTTATGATTGTTTAGAGAAAAAATCAATTTCAATGGAGAGATAAGTTGCAATATTTTTGCAAAGATTTTTTAAATCTTAATTGCAAAAAATAGGGCAAATCGAGAGAATAAGCTGCAAATATTGTAAAGCAAAAGATAAGACAATATCCTATACATTGTTTTTTTTTTTTGCTATTTTTAGTAGCTTTAAGAAATCAGAAAAGATAGTTTTTCTCTTGGGCGAATTTGAGACTCATGAGATGAGGATGAAGTGTTTTTTTTGCTTTTAAAGCAAGATAGACCTATTTTTAGGTGATTTTTAGGATGGACATGCAAAGAGTGAGTTTTCCACTTTTATTACACATTATGGAGCAGTTTTGAAGGCTTTTTTCTGAGCTTTTCTATTAAGCTCAGATTAGGGTTTTGGAGATATATTTTGAAGAAGACTTAGAGTTTTCCAAGTTCAGATTTTCTGTTTCTTGCTCTGACACACATTCTGAGAGCTTGTAAACATTTTGTACTCAATTTAGACAAAAACACTCTTTCAATTTCAATAAAGTAGCAGAGTCCTTTTCATTTCTTGTCCCAGTTTTGTAATGGAAATCTGATGTCTTTGTGATTTGAATCTAAATCCTTATGTCTTGATGTTATGAATTTTTGTCCAGAATTACATGGTTTCAGGTTGTGTGTTGTATTTAATTCTTTTAAATCTTCATACAAATTACTAATGGAAACATGTGCTAGTGAGATTGTGAGGGTTATTGTGATAGAGAGATCGTTATGAGTGATAAAGTCTAAATTTCATAAGTCCTAGCGAATCATCTGTTATTTTTAGGTTTTAATTTTAGTTATCTTTCTTCCTTTGACCTCAGAAGATCATTTAAAATAGGATTATCATTCATTTTAGTGGAACATGGGCATAAGCATTGCCAAGTTCAACAAGGCACAAACAATACAGTTGATGAAAGAAATTATTACAAAATAAAAAGTGAAAAATTAGATTTGGAAATTACTGCCATGAAAGATGCTAGAATGAGGATCACCTCTGGAACTGATACAGAGTTGCAGAGTGAATATGAGTAGTTGTAAGAACATCAACATCTAGTAGAAATGATGAAGGACCTTCAATTTGACACTATGGCAACGATGTTGCACAAGGGATTTACAAACCTGAAGATATGCCTTGATGATTTTTGGCATGTTCACAAAAATAACTATGAAGCCATTCTTGAGCATGGGAGAGTGAAAAATAGATTGGGTACTAAGAGACATGATATGCAACTACATGAGGGATCCGACACCAATTCCATCTAGGCCATTGACACAATCATGAGAAAGCATGACAAATATGATGAAGACTTACACTCAAAAATGTAGGGTTTGATGATACTGTGAAGTTGGGATTACCCAAATTATGTGATAAGAATGGGTTTTTGAAGGAAAGAGATGATTGGATGGATGAATGCAATAGGATACTTCAAGAAGCATTGGATACAGTCAAAGCAGAAGGGCTATTGCTGGATGGAGCATGCAAACATATGAAATTGATGATAAAACTAGAATATGAAGCCCGAAATGTTGTGCATGATGTGGATACCCATACCTTGGAGGAGTATAAAAAATATCTCTCAGCGGCTAAGTCAATGTTAGGAAAAGATTAAATTGTTTTATAAGTTTAATTAAGATCAGTAGTTTAATTATTTTCCAAAAGACAATCCGAAGAGACACCTTTGTTGGGTCTTCTTCTTATATATATGAAATTTGAATTGTAATATTTGATCATCAACACTTTTTAAGATTTTAATACTTTTCAGTAGTGAAAGACTTATTTTTTGGAGTAATACAATACCGGTACTTTTCTATTTGTGTGTGGAAGATTCTTTCATTTGGACTAGTTCTCTGTTGTTTCTTTTCAAGCAATTGAAGGCAATGTAAAATGTATTCTAATTAATCTCCATGACCATCTTATAATTACCTCTCACTTTCCTCAATCTACCTTTCCCCATCAGGTACTCCCCTTCAAATTTGTTAATGGAGTTGGGATCCCAAATGCGATCTACATGGATCTTTGTTGCGAACTTAGGAAGATATTCAGTAATGTACACCATGGTTTGGTATACCATATATCCCTCCACCATAGAACCCTTAGGATGTGCTCTTTGTCTAACCAATCCTTCAAAAATTTCAAGTGCCTCTCAACCATCCACATTGACCTTGTGTGTACAGGTCCACACAATTCAATCTCCTCAACTTGGTGTATGAGGTAGTGTTCTTGTGCATTGAAAAATGTCGAAGGTAGACACTTTTGCATTTCACACATTAGACGAGGAATTTTTCTCCTCCAATAATTTATATCTTCTTTATGGATTTCTTTAGATGACAACCATCTACAAGTGATTCAAGGCACAAATATATTAACGAGATTTAACAAAAATATACAATATATTACATAACAAGTAAAACAAATGGAAAATATAAGATCTATACAATTAATTGAACAAATATCGCTACTTACGCATGTATTTTCAAAGATCACATATAACTTTCTTGACATTGTTATCAAAGTTTTCTAGGAGAGATAGAGGTAGAACGTACTACAACAATTATAAAATGATCTTTTCATTATTTTTCCAAAACTAGTAAGTTACATAATACAATGAAAAGTACATATAGTATACAAATATATATAAAATATACCAGAATAATTACCTTAATGAGGGTATTCCAATCATGTGTTTTCATCGCTGACCCAAATTCACCTTTCTTTGTTATGATATTGTTTATGTTCGCAACAAATCCTCTGGGAAATCAAATTTTTCGTATGATTTTTTTTATAGCACTGCTTTGCTGCTCCGTTAATAACCAAGGAAGGGTACTTATATTAATTTGGTCTACATCGCTATTTAATTGAATGGAATTTTTAATTGCATGATTGGCTTCCTGAATGTCACTACAAATTTTGATAATTTTTTCTTTGTCATGCCCTCCATCCAATATTTTTCATAACATTTCTGTTATATTCTTTCTAATATGCATTGTAACAAACAAATGCATAATTTGTAGCTACTCATAGTAGGGCAACCTACTAAATTTTTTGGGATAAATTTTTAGTCCCTATGGAAGTCGACCATTAATGCCTTAACGACCTTCATGAAGCATATAAGTTAAAATAATTAACGACAATAATTGTCAATTACAACATGAGTAAACAAAACACAATATAAAAATATAAATTCTAAACATATTATATATGATAGAGAAACAATTTGATTTGATGTATAACCTTGATGATTAATTCTATTATTTCCAACTTCCATAGGCAAGGTGTCATTCTTCGTGGTTTTGATGTAGTCTCTTCTTTCCCATTGAAAAGATGTTTTTTCAGTAGTTCAATACTTATGATTTTTGTGGAGGAAGTGCCTATACTCATCAAGCTCCTGCTTTCCTAACCTTGTTGAATGACGAGATTTCATCTTTGGACCACAAACTGGACATGCAAATTTTCCCTTTGTTTGAAGACCTGCAAGATCATATATAATTAGATTAAATATATCAATTTTTATAATTATATATAATGAATAGATTATTTAAAAAGCATGCATGATATCTACTTCATAAAATTAAATATCGTTAAAGTGCATTCAAACGTTATAACATACCACAAAAATGTGTTAGCCTTGGGGCATCATGAATTGTCCATACAAGCATTGCATGGAATTGAAACTGTATTTGTCCTATTGGTCTAGAGACGTCATACATAGTGATGCCATTCCATAACTTTAGTAACTCATCAATAAGAGGTTTGATATATACATTCATATCTTTACCTTGGTACTTACCTAGTTGAATGAACATAAACATTACATAATTATTATAACCATTTTATTGCAATATATATAAATTAATGTACATGACTATTAAATGAAAAAAATATAAGTCATTATGCAACAAATAAGACAAATGAGATGCTACTACGTTAACGAAAATTGATGTAAACAAATACCTAGAACAATCATTTCCAACATTATGTGCTCCCTCTTTATTGACATCCATGGAGGAATGTTATTGTTGATAACAAAAATAGGCCACACCGAGTAAATAGATCTCAACTCTCTAAATGGATTGACACTATTCACTGCCAATGAAAGCCTGAGATTACGAGGTTCTTTAAAGTGTGGCCATTTTCCCTCCATGTTCCTAAATGCAGAACCATTCACAAGCATTCAAAGAATGTCATCTCCACTTCTATTCCATGCATGGTAATCCATAAATTGCACTAAGCTTTCACACCTAAATAATCGTTGCATACATGGAATAATGGGAATAAAACGAAGAACCTTGCGAGACACCTTTTTTGTTAGTTGATATGTTCGATATCTACTGATATGACATTCTGGGCATTCTATTGCAAATTCATGTTATTTATGATATATAATATGATCATTGGGACATGCATATATTGCTTGATACTCCATTTCAATATCTTTCATAATGGCAAATAAATCTCGGTATGAGCGAGGTAAAATATTTGATGGTGGTAACAAAAAATCACCAATCAATCTACAACAAAAAATAATTTGTTAATATAAAGAATATTAATGGTATGTATTTCATCCTTTATTTACTAGTGATGAACTAACAACAAAAATAGATGAAAAAAGATGAAATAAATGACATACCTTAAAATTTGTGAGATTGCTATGTTGGATAAACCATTCATAACCTTCAAGTTCACTAGCAATAATACAACATAGAGAAGAGTTGTTTGGGATCCTTCATAAAGGGGCGCGTATGCCTTCTCAAGTATAAGTAAATCATGAACATAATCAAAGTCATCTCGATCATCACGATCATCTATGCCACTAAATGTGTCATGGATCAATGTATTTGTACCATCATCTTCAACTGTGTTTTTTGGCGCATGATCATCTTCTTCCATAGGATCATTAACTTCATCTTCGATATTCACAGAGCCATGTTCCTTCGCTTGCAAAACCATATTCTCTGGGCTGTGATAATCCATATCATGTGCCCTAAGGCACCCCACCTTTATAATAATGATCGACACAAATAAACCATGATCATGATCAAGTGATTTTTTTTTATATATATAAAATGTTAAAACGATATAAACATTTACAAATTCAATCAATATAAAGACATATAATGAACAACTTACCAATGGACGATAATCATGCCCCCCTTCAACGTGACCATGTTTCCTACAATGTTTCTCATCTGTTGTGATTAAAAGTCTTCTCGTCTTTAAGCCCTTGTAATTATTGCAAGGACAATAACATTTCCCATCACCCTCTCTTCTCAATCTAGCCCACAATATAGCAAGTGTCTCTTCATTTTGTTATGCACTCATATTTTCTTTCATGATTTTTCTTTACCAAGCTTAAATATTTAGATCTTCAAAAAATATCAAACTCACACTCCAATAATTTTTAATTATAGATAGGTAACAAAATCTAATAATTTTGATATTTTGCACCCAAAAAATTTGGCCTATAACCTCCACAAACTGTCACAAGTATAGAAAATTCACAAGTATAGCAAAACACTATCGCAAGTATAGATAAATTATCGAACTCACTTTTATTTATTAAAAAATATTCGTCGGGACCCTGGCGAACGCTAACCATATACCCATTGGCCCACAAATTAAGGAGGCTAACCATATGTTAGCCCACAAATTGATGGAAGGGGATGGTTGACTTTAAGTGTATGTCGAACTAGTGATGAAAATCATGGAGCGTCGCAATTTCGACGAACGTTGGGCATAAATTTATTTATTTTTTGAAAATTTCACATTAAATACATAGGTACCCGACGATACATCTAATTATACATCTTTCGTCAGAAAGTTTTGTTGTATAATTTGATGTATCATCGAGTTCTTGTAAAATTTGATGTGTAATTTTCAATTTTTTCAAAGTTTATCCTTGACGTTCATCAAAATTTTGATGAACTTGGGCTTCGTCGAAATGTTGACTATCAGTTTCATCGAAATTTTGACAAACATGAAAAATAGAAAAAAATCAAATTGTGGCCAACATAAAGAAAAGTGAGTTCGCGCCTGATTTATTGTGACAATGTTTTTCTCTACTTGAGACAGTTTGTGGAGAACTAAGGACGATTTTCTTGGGAAAAATCAGAAAAAATTCAAGAAGATATCGCCAGGTTGAGGGTAGTCATTTTGCAGAATTCAGTTGTGAAGTCAGATTTGTAGTTTCAGGTTTGAAAATCATATTTTAACTCAACATTTCATCAAATTTCATTTTTAGAGGTTTAGGGTTTTGAGAATTTCATGTCCAACTTTTGTTGTGTGGAATGACCATAAGATCACAACCAAGGAGTAGATTCTTGTGACTATAATTATGTGATCCATAATTCTATTGGTCATGTAGCATAGTTGTGCTATAACAAATACAAGATGCATTCATGTGTGACCCAAGTTTAATGTGGGTACGTTGTAATAGAAATAGAGGCACTCATATAATGTAGTTAATTCAGGTGTTATAATGTAGGTGTCAATCATTATTGGGTGCATTCAGGTTGTCTCAAGTTTAACAGGTTAGGATGTAATTATAGCATGATTAAAGAGTGATTACCTCTTGCTGCAATAAAAAGCCTATAACTCTGGTTGATATGCAGAGTGGTTGTGTTATATAAGTTATGTAGTGCATTCAAGCACAACCCATGTTCAATGGGCTATTCTAGAGAGTGATCAAGATTTTCTAAACCTTATGAATGTTACTTGACATATATTTGCATAATCTCAAATTCCTTCAGAGACTTTTGAAGTATCAATGTATCCTATATAGGGTTTAGAATGATTTATTTTAATTAAAAAAATAAATAATTGATGTATTTCCTTATAATTAAATAATGTGGAGATCTCCTAAATTTTCCCTAGCACACTATCGTATTTGGCACTGTATTCATTACTCTAGTTACTAGGGTTTTGCATGTGACATCTTTAATATCTTCATGACCGTGGCTTTTAAATAGATCTCAGTCTTTGCTTTAATCATTTTCATGGTAACCCTTGAGTTCCATAATCCACCTTCAATCTTTTCTAAGAATGGTGTCTTAAGTTAGACTGCATAGTATGCATATAAAGCAAGTCCTTCATACCTGCCATTGTTCCAAACCACCACTCACTACCTTGCTTAAAATGTTGCCTCCATAAGCACAATAGCGTGTTTTAAAATCATAGTTGCCAGTGATTGACCATTAAGGTCATTACTTTCATCATGAAGATACAATGGGATTTTTTTCTTCAAACTCAAGGCATTATGCAAGATAACATTGTGAATTGTTTGTTGTGTACGATTTAATTTTTTTGCACATTTACTACTTTGCTAACTTCCTTTAAGACTAGGTATTGCACCCTTAGCTACAATCTCAAACAGCTCACTCACTATCACTTGAAGATTCCTTTCATAAGCATCCTTCTATAAAATTAAACTATGCCCTATAGACTGCCTACTTACTACAGGGGACTCATTGTTTCATGGTATTGTAGTTCTTAAGATCCTTCAACCTTATTGACTACAATCTTTATATTGCAAGATTTTGTTATTACTTACAATGCCTCAATCTTTCGGGTATTGCAACCTCACTAATCCGCTATAGTTATTGTTTATGTTTCTATAGAGGCCTAGGGTTTGTACCCTAATCATGCTCTTACCAATGCTTATGTTGGTTTTTATTAGGGCTCTTTCAATGTTGAGGGCCCCAGGGATAGGCTTGTCATAAGAAGTGACACATTGCATCTTTAACTAAAAGGATAAATCCGTATTGACATTAGCAATGATGATTCCGACTTGTTGCTCCTTAGGAATGGGTCACTTGCTCTTATAGCTCGCTACCTTCATCGTTGTAGGAAGTTTGCGATCAAGTTCAATATTCTGATTTTAGGAGTCTTAACAGTTGGAAATCATAGTAAAATCATAATTCAATAAGTTTTGGAATTAACATTTTAAAGTGTTTTTTGGGGTCATTAACTTCAGACTATCTTCTCTTTTGTAGGGGTGGTTGCATGCCAAATTTTTTTGGTGTAAAATATCAGAATTATTAGCTTATGTTACCTATCTATGAATAAAAATTATTGGAGTGTGAGTTTGATATTTTTTGAAGACCTAAATAGTCAAGCTTGGTAAAGAAAAATCATGTCAGATAATATTAGTCCAGAACAAAATGAAGAGACACTTGATAGATTGTGGGCTAGATTGAAAAGAAAGGGTGATGGGATTAATGTTATTGTCCTTGCAATAATTGCAAGGGCTTAAAGACGAGACAATTTTTAATCACAACAGCTGAGAAACATTGTAGGCAGCATGGTCATGTTGAAAGGGGGCATGATTATTGTCCATTGGTAAGTTGTTCATTATATGTGTTTATATTGATTGAATTTGTAAATGTTTATATGATTTTAAAATTATATATATATATAATCACTTGATCATGATCATGATTTATTTGTGTCTATCATTATTATAAACGTGGGGCGCCCTAGGGCAGATGATATGGATTATCACGGCCTGGAGAATGTGGTTTTGCAATTGGATGAACATGGAACTATGAATATCGAAGATGAATTTAATGATCCTATGCAAGAAGATGATCATGCGCTAGAAAACACAGTTGAAGATGATGGTACAAATACATTGATTCATGACACATTTAGTGGCAGAGCTGATCATGATGATCAAGATGACTTTGATGATGTTCATGATTTACCTATACTTGAGAAGGCATACGAGCCCCTTTATGAAGGCTCCCAAACAACTCTTCTCTCTGTTGTATTGTTGTTGTTGAACTTGAAGGTTATGAATAGTTTATCAAACATAGCAATCTCACGGATGTTAAGGTATGTCATATATGTCATCTTTTTTCATCTATTTTAATTATTGTTAGTTCATCACTAGTAAATAAAGGATGAAATATGTACCATTAATATTATTTATATTAACAAATTATTTTTTGTTGTAGATTGATTGGTGAATTTTTGTTACCACCATCAAATATTTTACCTTGCTTATACCAAGATTTATTTGCCATTATGAAAGATATCAGAATGGAGTATCAAGCAATAGATGCATGTCCCAATGATCATATTATATATCATAAACAATAGGAATTTATAACAGAATGCCCGTAATGTCATATCAGTAAATATTGAATAGATCAACTAACAAAAAAGGTGTCTTGCAAGGTTCTTCATTATATTCCCATTATTCCACGTATGCAACGATTATTTAGGTGCGAAAGCTTAGCACAATTTATGGATTATCATGCACAGAATAGAAGTGGAGATGACATTCTTCAAATGCCTGTGAATGGTTTTGCATTTAGAGACATGGAGGAAAAATGGCCACACTTTAAAGAAGAACCTCATAATCTCAGACTTTCATTGGGAGTGGACGGTGTGAATCCATTTGGAGAGCTGAGATCTATTTACTCAGTGTGGCATATTTTTGTTATCAACAATAATATTCCTCCATGTATGTCAATAAAGAGGGAGCACATAATGTTGTCAATGATTGTTCCAGGTATTTGTTTACATCAATTTTCTTTAACATAGTAGCATCTCATTTGTCTTATTTGTTGCATAATGACATATTTTTTTCATTCAATAGTCATGTACATTAATTTATATATATTGCAGTAAAATGGTTATAATAATTATGTAATGTTTATGTTCATTCAACTAGATAAGTACCAAATCAAAGATATGAATGTATATATCGAGCCTCTTATCGACAAGTTACTAAAGTTATAGAATGGTGTCACTATATATGACGTCTCTAGACCAATAGGACAAATACAATTTCAATTCCATGCAATGCTTGTATGGACAATTCATGATGCCCCAGGGCTAACATATTTTTGTGGTATGTTATAACATTTGATTGCACTTTATCAATATTTAATTTGATGAAGTAGATATCATGCATGTTTTTTAAATAATCTATTCATAGTATATAATTATTAAAATTGATATATTTAATCCAATTATATATGATCTTGCAGGTCTTCAAACAAAGGGAAAATTTGCGTGTCCAATTTGTGGTCCCAAGATGAAATATCATCATTCAACAAGTTTAGGAAAGCAGGTGTTTGATGAGTATAGGCATTTCCTCCATAGAAATCATAAGTATCGAACTACTGAAAAAAATCCTTTCAATGGGAAAGAGGAGAATACATCAAAACCACAAAGAATGTCACCTCGCTTATGGAAGTTGGAATATAATAGAATTAATCGTCAAGGTTATACATCAAATAAAATTGTTTATCAATCATATATGATATGTTTAGAATTTATATTTTTATATTGTGTTTTGTTTACTCATGTTGTAATTGATAATGATTGTCATTGTTAATTTGTTTAACATATATGCTTCATGAAGGTCATCAAGGCATTAATGATCGGCTTCCACAGGGACTAAAAATTTATCCCAGACAATTTAGTAGGTTGCCCTACTATGAGTAGGTACAAATTGTGCATTTGTTTGATACATTGCATATCAGAAAGAATATATCAGAAACATTATGAAAAATATTGGATGGAAGAAATGACAACAAAAATTATCAAAATTTTTAGTGACATTCAGGAAGTCAATCATGCAATGAAAAATATCATTCAATTAAATAGTGATGGAGACCAAATTAATATAAGTTTCCTTCCTTGGTTATTAACAGAGCAAAAAAGCAATGCTATAAAAGAAGTCATATGAAAAATTTGATTTCTCATAGGATTTGTTGCGAACATAAACAATATAATAACAAAGAAAGGTGAATTTGGGTCATAGATGAAAACGCATGATTGACATTCCTTCATTAAGGTAATTATTCTAGTATATTATATACACTTGTATAATGCATGTAATTTTCAGTGTATTATGTTTATTACTTTTGGAAAAGTAATGAAAATATCATTTTATAATTGTTGCAGTACGTTCTACCTCTATCTCTCCTAGACAACTTTGACAACAATGTCAAGCAAGTTATATATGATCTTGGAAAATACATGAGGTAAGTAGTGATATTTGTTCAATTCATTGTATACATCTTATAATTTCTATTTGTTTTACTTGTTATGTAATATAATGTATATTTTTGTTAAATCTCGTTAATATATTTGCACCTTGAATCACTTGTAGATGGTTTTCATCTAAAGAAATCCATAAAGAAGATATAAATTATTAGAAGAGAAAAATTTCTCATCTAATATGTGAAATGCAAAAGTGTCTACCTTTGACATTTTTCAATGCACAAGAACACTACCTCATACACCAAGTTGAGGAGATTGAATTGTGTGGACATTTACACACAAGGTCAATGTGGATAGTTAAGAGGAAATTAAAATTTTTGAAGGCTTTGGTTAGACAAAGAGCACATCTTGAGGGTTCTATGGTGGAGGGATATATGGTATACTAGACCATGGTATACATTAGTGAATATCTTCCTAATTTTGCAGCAAAGATCCATGTAGATCGCATTTGGGATCCCAAATCTATTAACAAATTCGAAGGGGAGTACCTGATGGGGAAATGTAGATTGAGGAAAGTGAGAGGTAATTATAAGATGGTCATGGAGATTAATTGGAATACATTTTACATATGGTTTTTATGTATATTGTACTTATTTAATTTTTAATCTTCAATATACATCAATTATAAATTAAGGTCGTATACTGTGGTATTTAACTAATTATACGTCGTTTGTGAATTTCAATTTTTTTTGATACAGTTGGTCGAGAGTGGGATGTACTACATTTGTATGTTGCCAACAATATTGATTGAATGATAGTATGGATTGAACGATGTCAACAATCTGGTTGCACATTAACATGGGAAGGTGTGGCTTCATTGGTTAAAGAAGTTCATCGTAATGGAGATTCCAATTTTAAACAAAGGGAAATTGATTTAGCATATGGTTTAAGAGATAAACAGGTATGTATAAATATATTAATCACCCATATTATTTAATTATTTTCAATTATATTGATGTATATATATGTTGAGATTGTTTTCTTTGGATACATTTGGCTAAGAATAAATATGTTTATCAACTCACGATATTGCAATAATTTTTACATGTTTGACATATTGCAAGTGAAACACCACAAGGCTATGTGGTGCAATGGTCATAAATTTCAAATCAAAATGTTGGATGACATGAAGAAAACTTATGATTCTGGTATAACTGCAGTCTTTCAGGTGACTAATGTTTCATTTAGAAGCGACATACATCTAAAAGTTTCAGAAAATCAATACTATGAGATTTTGGATGATATACTTGAGTGTGACTTTAAGTCCTTCAGAGTAATTATGTTCGTCATCCTATGGTACATGCTACGATTGAATGAAAATGATCATGAAAGAACTGTTATTGAATATGATAATAGATTTACCATGGTTAATACAAGGTTGATCGAGCAAGTTGGAAATAAGCCCTATGTTATTTCAAGCCAATGTGAGCAGGTATTTTACTCAGAGGTTCCAGGTAAATCGGGTTGATCATTTGTTGTTAGAAATGATCCAAGAGGAAGGCTGGTAAAGTATAGTATGGTGGAAGAAGAAGATACCGAAGAACTAGAAGATGATGTAGATGATGATTAGGATCAATAGTTAGTTGATGATGTCCCTAACGAAGATGTTGAAAAGGAGGAACTAGATCCTGATGATGTAGGAGTTAATGTTCATGAAGATGATATCTGTGTGGATGATGACATTATCAAAACTGATATCGATGATGATGATGATAATATGACCAATCCTTACAATGTCGAATCTGGATCGGATGATACAGACAAAGAGTTGGATGAAGAAGAAGATCAATGAAATTGAAATGTATAAGTTATGCGATTATATTATCTATTTGATATTAATTTCTTGATAGAATTATATTTGACTTATGTGATTACATAATTAATTCATGATGTTTTTAATTTTTATGCCATTACATAATTAATTTAATGATGTAATTTTTAATGTTTGAAAGGTCAAAAAATTAAAACATTTCAATAGTGATGTTAACAACCTTGAAATTAGTGTGTTTTATGTTTTATGTGATCATAAAAGATTAAAAAGTCAATTGTAGAGGTGGTTGTTCAGTGGTTGATGTGTAAAGGCCTTTAAAAGGAATAAAGTTATCATTGTAATGGTTGTTGATGGGTGAAGATTTAAAATACAAGCTCTTGACATTCGAAAATCTGTGTTTTTTTTTAAATTTTTTTGTATTTTTCCTATTATGCAGCACTGTACGGTCACATGTGGCCATATTTTGATGTGAAATCAATTCCAGGTCGTGAAGATATGTGTTAGCTTTGATTTGAATATGATTTGAGGTCTCAAGGCATTGATTTGAGTTAGAAAGCTTCATTTCTTTGCATACAGCTTAGTTACCCTATTTTTGAGGGTTTTGTAGTCCAAACATGGGGCTCTTACACTTTTTGTGATTACTATAGCTTGTGTAAGAGGCCCCATAGATACTGTTGTAATTGTAGGATGCATGAATAGGGCATAGGATGAGAAATAAAGAAAGTATAGTTGTTGTCCTCAAGAGTTTTGTGAAGAAAAGCATGCGAAATGAGAGGTTCAAGCCTAGGTTTCAACAAAACATGTATGGGAGATCTGATTTTATGAATTTTCATCCATGTACAGACCTAATGGGTTGTTTTTGAACACTAAATATAAATGATATACACACACACACATGCACATATATATATATGTGTGTATGTATGTATGTATGTATATGTATTTTTAAATGTAAATGTAAATGCAATTACTCGATGCTCTCCTAGAACAATAAATGCAACATATCATTAAAGAAATCTATATTTATGTATATAAATGTGTATTTCTAAATGCAAGTGTAAATGCAAAGAGCATATGGTTTTGTAGTGTTATAGATACAACATATCCATAAATTAATGTAATTGAAATTCTAAAGTCTTCAACACATATAATATGAAATTGATCAAACTATTAAACTACCTGAGAAATAAATCCATATACAATAAATGCATATGTATGTGTATTTGTAAATCCTTATATAGTAATTTCATCAATATGCATTCTCACCCAATACTACTTATCAAATCCTTATACATAACATATCGGCTTATAATCCCATTCAAGCATTTTAATTAATTCCTTGAATTAAAGCTAAAATAAGGATTATACACACCACACCAGTGAGATGAATGAAACAACCCTTAGTCATCTTATTCAAAATTTGGATATGCTTGTATAGTGGAGAGACATGAGTTTGAATTTACCATTTCAACTCAAATGCTAGTACTGTTATACAACATTAAATCCCCATGAATTCAAAACCGATTACAGAATAACTCAAAACCTAAATTGTATTTCTCTCTAAAACCACTGGACTTTACAATTTTCTCTGCAACTTCACCTAGACTCAACCAAAACTATCTAACTTGCTAACCCGTACTTCTAGCCTTGAAATCCTTCTTATAGAAAATGAAGGAGAAAACAAGCATCATGCTAGAAAATACACGTCACCATCCAAATGAAGCATCTGGTGATATTCCAAAAATCGTTACAACAACCATCACTCTAGAGAATTTTCCCATTCATCATGTCAACTGAAGAAAATTGAGACAACAACAAAAAACCACAAGAAACCCACGCTGAGACCACTATCAAAGAAAAACCAGAGGCCGTTGTAACCGCAACATCTGATTTACCACCCGTTAGTAATTCATTCTTTTATTCCTCCTCAGTTAAATATTTATCTATCCACCTCTGATATTATTCATCAATCGGCCAATCAAAATTAATTACCTCATTCACCTTGGCATTATAAGGTGTGTATTTTACTGCTACCTTATTTGCATCTCTTTCAAAATATTCCAAAAATGAGTTGGTACTAATGATTTTATCCATACAGCTCACCAACAAGTCATAATCTGAGTCATCACAAATTAATTTAATTTGATCATTGATGACATCAGTTGTCTGACCCTGCCACTACTAGAATGACTTGATTTTCCCCTGCTCATCAATTATATCAGGTAACAATGTTTGACCCCAATCATTGAAATTCTTCACCAACTCCCTAATCTTCCTACTCAAGTCATCTGGTAAGGTCTGAAAACCTTGCAATGATTTTACTAACACATGAGTAGGCTTTAATGATTGGGGCCTATTGTTTGTATCAAACCTTGAGGCCTTATACATGACATCCAGATCACTGGCCCTAGGGATCCAATTTTCAATCAATGGTATCACTACCTCCTAATTCCTATCAATATTATTTATTGCATCTAATAGAAAAGAATATAAAGAATGTATAGATAGAAATTTATTATCAACCTTTTCATTCAAATGCCTTAAAACAGTAGTAACAATCTCTTTTTGCTTTGAAAGAGATCCCTCCTCACTTACCCTCAAAGATGTCTATAACTCATCAATTCTTTGCAAGAGCTGCTTCTTTGTAGGATCAATAGAGCACTTTGTTTCTTCATCAATTTCCTCTAAAGAAGGGGTGAAGGCAGGATTCTGACTAGGAAACCTTGTTGTGGAAACAATTGGAGAAGCAAGAGGCACTGACCCTACTGTGGAAGGTAATGTACTGGTCCCTAGAGCACTTGATGTCTCCCCAATCTGTTTATACCTGAACCTTTCCACCTCAGTTTGCAACTCAACATTCCTCTATTGCATCTTGTTGTATTCTTCAATCAAAAGGTTATACTTCTCCATTAGGCTTTTCTTTTCAGCCTCCTCCCTTTCAGTAGTCTTTTGGGCCAATTTGGCCACATTCACAGTTAAACTAGTAGCCTCTGTGGTTGAGGTCTCTGAAGCTCTCTTTATTATTAATCCCCCTCTAAAATTTGGATTAATGTCTGTAATATTTGGCTTTCTCCCTTGTGGGGCCAATGCCCAAATTGCTAAGGTTTCATACTCTTCACTGAAAGCAGAATCTTGAAGTGCTACCTTGACTTATTCTTCAGATTCTTGCAAGGGATGCTTGGACTTCATAATAGCATTAAAGGCCACTGTATCTGCAATGTCCCATTCAGGTAGAATCAATACACCAGCCTGAATCACCAACTTTATGCCTTCCTTAGGAGTGATGTTCTTAAAATCTTCCATTAATTCAGCTTTCACTCCCTCATCATTCTCCTGGTCTGACCTATCAGGTCTTAGTTCTCTTCTCTGCTTACATTTATTTTGATATTCTTTAAACTTCATCCTCCATACCAATTGCAAGAATACAAGAGTCTTTACAAATGCATTTTCATCTAGAAACTCCTTACATGCTTCCATTCTTGCATCTTTTACACTTTTTCCTTTCATATCTAAATTAGATAAAACCAATTCAGCTGGCCTAGGAGGGGAAGGCATACCAACCTACATGTCCTGATCAGTAACAATAATTTCATCCATCAAACTATCCTATGGTTGATCAGTTCTTTGCCTTTTAGGGCTTGGCTCAGATGGTGGTGATGGGGGACTATCTTCTAGTGATGAATCTAAATCAATGATCTTAATTTCCCCAGGCACTTTGAATTTTGGACCTGATTGTGAAGGAAACTTCATAATTTGCTTCCCCTTTCTGTCCACTTCTTCCTCATCATTGTTGTTATCCTTTTTTCTCTTGTAAATGTGCAACTTTTATGTAGGCTGGTATGCTGGCCTTGTTTCAAATGATCCAACACCTTGTTCTTGTACACCTAGACTTAGCTCTAATTTTACTTTTTTGGTTCTCAAAGTGCCCATAATCTCTTTGAAGTTCTCTATCAAAAAATCAATTTTCTTATGGTGGGGACTGAACTCCAACAGCAGATCATATTTTGAATCCATGTTGTGCACAATATCTAATAGATTATCATAAGCTATCCATTTCTCTTTGTTCAACTCTTGCTTATTTAGGTCGAACCCATTTCTGATCAGGTCCTTAGGAAAGTTGAACTCATGCACAAACTTTCCAACCTTTATTCTTTGTCTAAAAAGGGTAAAGAAACCCTCAGGATCATGTTGCCGCTTTGGACCACATCTCAAATGATAATCCTCAAATAATTTCTCAAAGTGCACCCAACCTCCTTTTGAAAAGGCAAAATCAGATACCACTGTATAATCAGGGAAAAATGTTCCCTTACCCCTCCCTGTGAGGTTGTCCTCATGGATGCAACCTATCTACCACATAACTTCCGCAAACCCCACTCTTGGTGGCACATTGTATGGCAATATACGAGGGGCTCCTTGAAAACCATATACCCTCAAAATAGTGCTGACTGGGTATGGAATAATGTCACCCTAGTTATGGTTGACTTTTAATTTTGGCTTCCTCCCCTTTGGCCTGAGGAAATCATGTAATTCCTCAGGAATCCTAGGTACATTCACCATCAATCTATCCCTCAATCTGGAAGCAAAATAATTATCAAATTGCACATAACTAGTGCTTTCCTTATTACAAGATAAATCTGTAGCCCATATTTGTATTGACAATCTTTTTCCATCAACCGATTGCCTTAATTCCATCTTCTCAGAGAAGAAGTCAACATTCTTGAATAAAAAAATATGCATCAGCATAAAATACCAAAATAATTGAGTGTCGGTATCATTTTTCTGTAGCTTTGACAACCCCTCATGTATCCTCTCAGCCAAGAAAGAAGCAAAGTTATATGTAACAAAGAAGTTAGGGTGTTGTATTTGCAGCCCCATGAATATGTATGAAATGGGAATCACCGTACCAGGACTGAAACCCAAAATCTGACACAATGAATAAAAAGTGGCCAAAAAATGATTTGCAAAACAATTTAATCTGAAAGGTTCCTGGTCACTGGGGCTGATATGAAATCTTGAACCTCCTGCCCTAGCAAGATGAGGTGGAAGCAATTTAGCTCTGAAAAGAGACTTCAACTTTGCATATTCCTGCTTCATTTCCTCAAGGTTGATAGGCACTAAGTCCTCACTTGGTTCACTCAAGTCAAAAATCTGTTGAATATCATCTTTGTTAATGCTTAACAAAACCTTTCCATCATTATCCCTAATTACCCATGTGATAGGGTCATATCTTTCAGCTACTACCCTAAACAGGTCTACATTAGGGAAAACATTTGGTACCACCAGCTTCCCCATATCATACATCCATCCATTTGAAAAAGGGTGAGGAAAATTCCTCTATCCATACCACAATCTAAACATTTCCAAACCCATGAGAGGAACCCTAGCATTGTCTATGTTGGAACAATTGTATACTAACCCCTCCCCCAAGATTTTCCCTCACATCAGAACCAATCCCTTATTTCTATCATTCGTTGACAAGGACAATTGATCTAGGAAATCATCATCCAGTTTTCTTTTTAAATAGTCAATGTGGCAAGAATATTGCTTGGGTGGTGCCATCTCGGAAAAAAATAGGGCTTCTTATAACTTCACACTTCAAATAGCTAGGACTAACTAGAGATGAAATTACAGAACAAAATATTGCAATTTCTCACATTTTAAATAAACTATAGCCCTAAAACATTTATCAACAAGCCCTATGATAAGTACAACAAATCTTTTCCTTAATTCAAGCACAGAGTAACCGAGAAACACATAAATTAACTCACGACTCTTTTCGCAGAATTCCCAAATTTTGGCTATCAGGGTTCACAACCTTGCTCTCGACTCTGAAACTGCTTCGCAAAATACCTGAATACTTTGTGACACACATAAATCAGGAGAATTCATTTTATTTCAATCAAATTGTGCCAGTAAATGTCTCATCCACCCTTAAAGCTCACTCGTACACTGCATGAACGACTCCAACCATATTTGATGTAGATTTAAATTCGAGTCGTCGATCCTTCATTTTGATCAAATCATTGATGACTACCTTCAAAATAGGCTAACACAATCATCAACATGGCCATAAGGGGCTCACCATATGATACACTATGAAGGAAGTCCACATGGAAATTGCTCGCGATATCGCACTCGGTAAAAATCCTACAACTTCAGATCACACGATGGCGGGCAACCGTAGATCTTGAGAATCAATGATCTCGTTCATTCAACATAGTCATCGGCCCTGTCATTAACTCTTGAGTAGTGTTTCCATCAAGATTATAAAATATCCATCAATTTGAATCATGTGCATCTTAAGAGCACTTTAGTAACCTGCCTTTTAATGTATTTAAGGTCGGATTATTGTTCCACGATATTTCCTTTATTCTTTCGGCTTCATCAGATAAGATCAAATGGTAGTTGATCAGCGGTTGTACAATTTCATCCCCCAGAAGGACACATGGCGCCCACTCGCAATATCACATTCAGTAAAAATCCTGCAGCTTTCGATCACACGATGGTGGGAAACCGTTGATATTCGTAGGCAATTTGATCAACGGTAGTGCGAATTCGATCCCTTCTGCAAAATAAAAAATTCATTAAAAAGGACGAGGGGACATCACTAGGTAAACAGTAAACAACGACATAAGTTGTTTTTTAAAAGATGAAACACAGGGCCAACCGAGGCTTAGGAAATAAAACCTTGCAAAGGAAATAAAGTATTAAAATCAAAGGGACTCGGCCTAGACGAACTGATATGACATAAGTTGTTTTAAAACCCCATCAAAAGTAACAACGAAATAAAACCCAGCCAAAGCGTGAAATAAACATTAGGGTTTTACATGAAGATAAAGCTAAAACCCCAACCCTTAGAAAACTCGAACACCATGAAAGACCAAAGACATAAGGCAAGGCATGAGTGAAAAACAAAGAGAAAAATATTGAAGTTCCATCAGTGGCTCTAGTTGGGGACGTTCATTCCACTGGAATGAAGCAAGAATCCAAAATCTCAGGTAGAGCAAACCAAGATGCAGAGATGACTAAAAAGGGACTGTTCAGACAAAACAACCCCAACTATGTACAAAATATATACAAAATATACAAACCTAAACTATTGTTCATGGAAAAGAATACTTCAAGTGAAGTATAACTTCAAGAATTGTCCATGAACTGGTAGTTCCAGAAGATCTCCTATCATATCTTGGAGGAAGTACGAATCTTCACCCGACTTACCATTAATAAAAAATGGATCCAACCATATTGCATCAAATTTACCATGTTTCCCTTTATCTTCCAGTCTAGCATTCCACATTAAAACCAAATCTCCATCTTTGAAACTCCTTGTAGTTGCCCTCTTGTCATATAGATTCTTTACTTACAACTACAACTTTGCATTTCTCTTTTGGGCTTCCCTCCTGGTTTCATCTAATTCTATAAGAGCTTCCACTCTTAATTGCATCTCATCATCAATTTCATTATCATACATCTGGACAAACTTATACATTTCCATTAAGTTATTTTGGGGCAACTTGGCATTTATCCCATAAACCAAGTCAAATGGGGCACAACCTATTTCCTTCTTCATAGTTACCCTATTTTCCCAGACTGCTAATCTCAGCTTAGAATCCAAAGTCCTTTTATTCTGATCCAAGATTCTTTTAATAATCTTCATCAAGATTTTATTGCTTGAATCTACTTGTCCATTTCCTTGTGGGTGGTATGGTGATGAATAAGAAATTTGGATTCCATGCTTCTCACAAAACTCTATGTATTCCTCAGATCTAAAACACATTGCATTATCTGACACAATCCTTTATGGACATCCAAATCTAGTCAATATGTTGCTCATCAGATCCATTAATGTGTTTACAACCTCTGCACCATATCATAAACAACATTAATAATAACAGATAATCTCATTTAATAGCTCAACATAATAGAATAATATCAAATAGAATTGGCTATTCATTGACATTATCAGCTATTTGGAGCATGATATAACTACAACACAATCCCAAGATAAAATAGGTCATTGATTTGTAATTTTTAACAAGCTCTAGGTAAAGACAAACAAATATTGAATCATACAACTTAGATCAGTGCCATATATCCATTATGGGAGTCAAATTCATAAGTATTCAAGGGTTTATGACAGATTTAACACATAACATATACGATCCCTGATAACATTGCATGGCAATCTCATAAATATGTATTCTAACCCAATACTACTTATCAAATCCTTATACAAAACATACTCGTCTATAATCCCATTTAAGCATTTTAATTAATTGCCCTTGTCAACAAATGATAGGAAGAAGGGATTGGTTTTGATGTGAGGAAACACCCTAGGGGAGGGATTAGTGTATAATTGTTCCAACATAGCCTGATGGAACATTGGATCTTTGCTCATGCTTGGGAAACCTTTCACCAAAAGATGCCATGAATGCACCTTGTCCAAAGTATGCTTTACGACCACCATGCATACAGACACAAGGATTGTCATTTATCATCTTGCAGCAGTGGTACCTAAGATGATGGTACTACCCCTCCCTTGGACATTTCTCTCTTCTGACAATTGGATACATCAGTCCTCCTTTTGATTTTGTCAAAAAGATATGAAATGATTTCTAAGCAATGCCTTATTGGGTCAATGAGATCACCAAAATTATAGGACTTGTCAAATGAAGGTATATTATTGACACCTATCCCTTTTCTATTCACTTGTTAGGACTTAGTAATGACTATCCAAAGAGAAAATGAGATAGGGGCAACAACCATTTATATTATTTATCTCACTGCAATCCATTTCATGGCTATAGTCATGTTGTCACCTAGTGTAGATTTATTTTTCAAAATTCATAGATAACATGAAGACAAACCTGTAACCTTTAATGGTACTGCTCTTATTCATGACTATGCTCTGTTCCCTTGAAGCACCATGATTTATGATGGTTTTTATGTTGAATATCTTCATTAAAACACCCTTGTGAAAGTATATGCCTTCACTATTATAGCCTATTAATGGAATGGATGATCAATGGTATGAAAAGGTAAAAATACAACTATGCTTTGCTTCCTTCACTACTTGTTGTTGATTGTTGATTGTTGTTCATATGCACTTGTACCATTGTAATGCTTGATGTCCTACATGAACCTGTATAGTTGTCTTGTAGCATAACCTCATAGTTTTTGTTCATATACACTTGTACTATGGCCTTGGCTTCCAAAATGAGACCTCTCCTGAATCATAACTGCTTAATTGTCATTTGTAACTTTTTGTTTCTTGTATGCAATCATGATCCATGTTGGATCAAGCATGATGACCAAAAACCCTACATGAAAGTTTATGAGCATAGCAATTGTATCTCGATCGCATGATATGAGGGTTCCATTTCTGTCATAAACCTCTTGTAATGACATGTTTTCAACAGGCATATTATCTGTGTCAACTATAGTTGATGTTTCTTGAATGTCTTTTCATTTTATGCCTTTCCTTAAAACATCATGCATTGAATGTTATCTGGAAACTTGTTCACCTAATGTTTGATTGTGAAGGCCTTGAATAGAGCCTTGTGCAACTTTAGATTTTTTTTGTTGTTGTTGTCCTTCATGAGACATTGTAGCATGCTTTGATGGTTGTACTTATCAATGAAAATGACCTTTACCTATTGCATTCACTTTCACCAGTACACTCATGAATGAATAATATCAATCCCCTTTGCCTCTTGTAGCTCTTGCAAAGGTGTTGTCCTTGTACTTGTATCATGACATTGATTCAACCATTGCTCTTCTTTTGTTATGTGTAATAAATACACATAGTCTCCTCATTTTATCTTTATTCGATAGCCACCTGTCACATATGTGGGTGACCTAACAACTCACGTTCCTATGTGATGCGTGACTGTCCAATAGGGTTATGGTGAGAGGGGCTTGACAAAAACTTGAAATGCTTGCTCATTGTTTAAAAGATGCATAATTGAACTTGATGCATCTATGAAGTCACTTCCTTTATAAATAGATAATGGATCTTCTTAAGAAGATTGAAGGAAATATCAACACAGTATGTTGCATCTTTTGAATCTGTCCTTTCATGTCATGTCTTATATTCCTTTCCTGTCCTGTCTTATGTTACTAGTTTTGTATGGTATTGGGAAAATACTAAGGTTGGGGTTTTGTCTTTGACTGAATCCCTCTATCTCTCTCTCATCTACCCATAACTCTAAACCCTAAACCCTTAACCCTTAAACTCCAAACCCTTAAACCCTCTACCCTCTCTCTCTCTCAAGTCTCTCCCTCCTACCCCCTCTCCCTCTCTTAGGTCTTTATCTATCTCTCACTCACTCCCTCTATGTGTCTCCCCTCACATAAAGCCTAGAAACCCTAAACCCTTAACCCTTAAACTCTAAACCCTTAACCTCTACCCTTAACCTATCTCTCCTCCTCCCCACTCCTCACTCTCTATCAAGTCTCTCACTCTAGCAACCTCCCTCTCTTGGTCTCTCTCTCTCACTCCTCACTCCTCTATCTCTCTTCCCTCTGCCAACCAAAACCAAAAACCTTAACCCATAAACCTTAAACCCTTAAACCATCTACCCCTCTGCCATAACCCCCCCTCCATCTATCTCTCTTCACTCCCTCACCCCCTCTCTCTCTCAAGTATCTTCAATATCCTACCCCTCTCTCTCTTGGATCTCTCTCTCACTCCTCACTCCCTCTATCTCTCTCCCCTTAACCTAAACCTAAACCTAAACCCTTAAACCCTCTACCCTCTACCCATAGCCATCCTTCTTTATCTCTCTACCTCTCAGGTCTCTCCCTCCCTGTCCACCACTCCCTCTCTCAGGTCTCTCTCTCACTCACTCACTCACTCTATCTCAAGTCTCTCAACTCTCTCTCTCTCTCACTAACTCACTCACTCTCTAAGGTCTTTCTGTCTCACTCACTCACTCTATCTCAAGTCTCTCCTTCCTACCCCTTCTCCCTCTCTTAGGTCTTTCTCTCACTTACTCACTCCCTCTATCTCTCTCCCCTCCACCCTTAACCCTAAACCCTTAAACCATATCTCCCACTCC